>CM024241.1:92807220-93407220 GCA_013421045.1 Propylea japonica
CAGGAGTGACAGGTCCAGCTGCCGGAGACTGTACTGAAAATGCAGAAGGATAAGATTAAATAAATTCATAGTAAATTGAGGATAAAATATTAAAGATGCAACACTTAATACAAGGGAGAATTTATTTTATAGGTTATTCTCAACGCTCTATCATGAAACCCCGAAGTGGAAAGTAGAAAATAATTGTTGTTGGAAATATAAATAGAAATGTTTTGTAACGTCTGGAGAATTTTCCGAATGAATCCAATATAAAACTCCAATGGAACTCTTGAACGCTGCTAAGCGTGTTCTTCTATTGATGTCATTTGCATTTATACGGAAAATAAAATAGAACTAAGCCTGCTGAATATCTTGTATATGAAATATGAATATAACTGGACCCAGAGATGAACCTTGAGGTACTCCCGAAGAGGCCCGATGAAAAGTATACGAATTGTAGTCTAAACTGATCTGCATATATCAATCAGTTAAGTATGGCTCGAACCATTTCAACAGGTAGTACATAAAAAATACTAGATTCGTGGAGGAGCATAGATTTTGTCCCACGTTTAATTGTTTTTCTTTTCTTTTTCTCTATTGATTTTAAGCTAGGACTAATAATGCTGCCACAACAACTTCTTTTCTCAAATGAACTGATCGCAGAGTGATTCTTTTCTGTAGTGTTATTTTAAAGTGCTCTGTTGATAGCTTTTTTAGTTTTTTAGTTTGATTAGCCGTTTCACCATGAGCATACTAAAATTCTAACAACGAATTATTATCGAAATGAGTACTCCGTTAAAACTGTGTTATGATCACCATAACACCTCTATTATGTGCGTCTAAAGACAAAAATATTGGTGATATAGCTGCCAGTGTTGCTGAAGATCATGATTTGTTCATTTATCCGTATTGTCAAAGGTTTAGAGCCTTTTACTTCCCAAAATATGAAAGCTGAATCTGTTAGACATTTGCAAATCAAACCTAGTTTTCGACCAGTTTTTTTGGGTGCCGAGATGACCCGATTGAACCAAATTGGGCCGATTTTTGTGGGTTCAAGGTGAATCTTTCGCTTATGCATATAATCGAGAATTTACCCAAGAACTAAAAAATAACAAAGAACATATTATCGAGCCTAAAACCTGGAAGGAGTGAACTTCTCTGATTACAGTCACCCAAGTTTCGAAGTAATACTAAATTGTCCAAGTTGTAGTACAAGGTTATTAAATGTTTTGTGAGTTTCTTTCTTCAGGGTGTCAAAAAGTGGAGAATTCCATAGATTCATCTGTTCATTCAGCAGTTTTACTACCGGGTTATTGAGGTGTTCATAGACCTCCACCGATTCCGATGTCTACTTTCAGTACTTTCAAGGTTTTTGGTGCCAGGTGTGGAATTTCTCAATCTAGGAAGGTGGTTTGTACCTGTACCAATGAAATGGCTTGCAAAATGTATTTTGTTTTTCTTGTGATTGACTGACGTCTAGTACTTAATATTAAATGAAGAAGACAACCCTAGTAGTAGCATTGAGTTTAAAAATATTATTTATGAACTCAATGGTAGTAGCCAACTTTCACATTGAATAATCATTGAAAAAAAATATCCATGTTTCTAATATACTTGTGTTTATATTTCGGAAATAGAAAACTAAACGTTTTCCAAAATCAACCATAAGATGCAGCAACTTTGAGAACATATCCCACTCGTCCTTTTCGTCTCAATCAGCGGAAAACGATCGATATCTCTGGCTTCGAAAACATCACCTGGTTTCGGAGATGGACACGCGGATTAGGACAGCGTGCCCGCATTCAGGTCCGCAATTTAAAAGGCCCAAGTCACCTAACGGTACCACGGTAGGTGGATTCACGATGGTCGGTTTCCGGGGCACCAACGCCTTCAGGGCATGAAGTAATAGGTCAAGATCGGCAGAGAAAAGAGAGAGAAATCGATACGAAGAGTTGGGCAACAAGAGATTCGTGCCGCAATCGGACGGCATTTTGTAGTAGAGTATATAGGGTGTCTAATAACTAATCATATTGTAGAATTTTATATGGACTCGAATATTTCGGTCGACTATAAATGTAAACAAATATGCAGTCTAGATCTTCATTTAAAAATATCCCTGAATTATAAAGGGAAATATGTAGTAAAGCTCTGCCTAGAAACAGCCCCAGATTCAAGTGGTACTTGAAATGGTCTGAACGACCTAACAGATCAGGCAGTGCATTGGTAAAGTCGAACCGTCAACATATTCTCAAATAGAGAATCTTCTTTCAAATCAGTGCATTCAAAAGTAAAGGTATCACTAACTCAAAGCTGTTAGTTCTAGTGATCATTGCATTAGGTGTTAATTAAAAGCTTTTAAGTGGAAAGTGTTTAATTTCAATCACCTAATCATCATTATATTTTATCAACTGCAGAATATAATAGAGTGTATTTTCGTGGTCCTACAACATAGGACCATTTCAAATCTTCTATTTAAAGGGTTCCTCAAGACGGGTCGAAATAGTCAAGATATTTTTCATAGTCCTCGAGCTAGGATAATTTTTATGGTCCTTCGAGCCACATAGTCGATATTTTTCACATATTTATACAACATTTCGGTAATTCGACAGATTCAATTCCAGTATTTATTGGGTATTGCGAAATTTTGTTTTTGGCTGACCATATTGAAGCAGAATAGAATTAACAACATAAACCTGATAAATCCACTCCGACTATTTTGAAAACGCATTTTTGAAGTCTGTCTTGAGGACCAAAGGATGAATCATTTTTTCCACCCCTTTCGAAGATTCCAACCCTCGAAACCCTATTTACAATAACTGAAGTGAGATTGATTCTATAATAGAACTTGAAATATGTATTTCGTGAAATCAAGAAATGTGAAAAAAAAGCATCAACGTTTGGCCCATGCATGTTATACAAAGTATCCAGCAACTAGGGTTTAAGAAACCGACAATATCTCAAGGCTAAAATCAACCGTTTCAAAGATACTGTAGGTGATTAGCTATTTCTGCCAAAACTTTACTCGTCGATAACTTCGGATTGGGTTAGTATTCTTAAACGAAATTCCGTATAGATGTTCAAAACAAGAAACTCGAATATTCTTGGCAAACTTAGGACAGAATTCTAGAGATGTATTGGGAAAAATTGGATGTTTCTGTCAGTTTCGAAATGTTCACCCTGTATAACTATTTGCGCTGGCTTTTCTCATAACAGTCCAACAGTGTAAAATCACATGGTCTTGGCGGCCATTTGACATGACCCTTTATGGAGATTTTTCGTTCAGGAAATGTATGCTTCAGTTTCTGTGTTATTTGAAGATCATATGTCTTCAGAGCTAAATCCTTGTGTGAAATACGCCACGTTGAGGACTCACTGAGTCCCACTTGTTGTGAAAGTTGTCAATAGACATTTCAGGGTCTTCAGCAACACTTTCACGAACCACATCAATATTTTCTAGTAAACGACCGCTACGACTGTATATTTCGCTTTTTTGATCTACCACCGAACTGGTCTCTTGAAATTTTTTAATAATTCGGCCAATGATGCTTTCAGATAGACGACTATTTGAACCATAAAATTTCGTAATTTTCATGTCCAAATGAAATGCTATCACATTTCTTTCGATTTTGAATATAAAGTCCCCAAGAAAATGAAAATTCGAAATCAGAAGCCACAGTTTCAGATACCCAACAACATCTATTCTTTCCACATTACGTAACCCAGTAGCAATTTTATCATTTGCGCACTCCAATGTCAAAAGGAAACAAAACACCAATGACACAATTATCAACAGAAGCGAGCACCGATGAATCATCGACAATGATACGTCAAAATCCGCGAATGCACAGAATTTAATTGAATCTAATGTGTTTTTCTATTAGGTGGTAGCGTTTTTAGTTACATCACTTTCTAACTTTTACTTTTCTTCACACTAGATTTGATCTCAACTCGAATGAAACGGTGCAAATAAATGCGTTTCGAATTATGGCAAGATTATAAGTTACACGCAGTGGAATTTTATCCTGTTACGCGTTTTCTCTTCGTTGTGAAGTGTGCAATCGATCCTATGGTGGACGAGAAATTTACCTCAGAATGATTATTCAGTTGAGATTTGTTATTTAGTTTAGGAAAACTTCTAGGATCAAAGATATATGATACTTCCAGGCTTTTACTCCATTTATCAGAAGATTTTTCCAATAAGATATATTTTTCAATATTTCCTGATAATTTGAGAAGCATCAAGCTAAGAACCAAACCAAATTGACGATCTCTGAACTACAACTTTTCTTCTCTAAGAAAAGAGGACGATAGGAAACTTATAATGGCGTCAGCTGCATTTATTCTTTTGTTTTAGAATCAAACTTGACATTTGGCAATTTCAACTTTAGTCATAATCTTCACTCCTGTTTCTGTAAGGAACATAAAGTAAAAACATTATACAGCCACTTTTTCGATCGCTTATCTATGGTGCACTGGGTTTTCTTCAATAAGTTCCAATTCATAGTTTAATTCTTTTCACAAAAACAATTTTTCACGACTTTTAAAAATCGCCATTCTTTTCGTTCCACGAATATGCCATATATTGCAATGGGCGCTGATAGAAATTTGCTGATGAAAGCCTTTATTTTAATATGGCAAGAAAAAAATCAACATTCCTTTTTCATATCAAAAATTTTAATTATTTATAGATATTTGTGAAACTTAAATTCCTTATGCTTCGTCCATGACCTACAAGCGTCGAGTCGTCGAGATCTTCAATTCATTAAATTTAAATTGGCGACAGTATTTAAAAAATTTAATGAATCGTTGACAAATTACATAAAAACGAGACAGTTTGCATCACAATAGATTAATTATGTATTAGTTAATATCACAACTCGAATATTTGCATATTGAATGTAAACTTCTGAAAAACAATAATCTCCTAAGATATTATTATTCAGTGACCATGAAACTTGTTCTTTTATTGTTAAAAGGCCCAAATTGCCAAATGTTAACCTAGATTAAAAATCTGTGAACCAGTCACAGGAAATATGAAAGTTTGCACCTTGCATTTTGTAGATGTTTTGTAGATAAGTAGGGATTACACAAAACTTGTAAGTTAGGTTAGATTCATGGGGTTAATCGTTTACAGATCCCAGTTTATAACAGAGATAGTTTTTGAAAAAAACTTCTGTGCCTACCAGACATCTTTCTGCTGGATTTACTACCAGAAAGGAGGAACAACCGGAATGTTCTAGTTCTAGTAGTAGAACTGAAAGGTTGAGACAAGGTCTAAACGAAGAAAAACCCACTGAAGAATGCTCTTGTGAAGAGAAAAAGTACTCTTTGAATATAATAAAATGAAGTTAATTCAACTGTTCAACAAAAAAATTGTTTTCCTTAACTTCCTCAACAGCCTTTTAACCTAATTGATCTTTTACTATGACTGAAATAAATTGAAACAAATGAGGACACCCACCGTCTTCACGGAAAATAAAAATATAATATACACTGTAATACACTCGTTCACTATAGATTTCTGAAATTTCGATATACTGATGAAAAATCTAAATTTTAATGAAGCAGATATACACATAAACAATACAACCAAATCCTTCGTGTCAATATTAATAGTTCTACGAATGCCCGCCGTGGCGCTGCATTCTTATTTTCAGATGCCTATACTGGCATAACACTAATGCCAGCCGACAGAAGAGCGAAGTCTCTTAGGATAATAATCAAACTCGGGAAGTATTCTTGGGAGAACGTAGCTATAGTATGGTAACACACAAAATACTTCTTTGGACGCAGTACAGGAAGAAAGGCCCTGAGCCAATCAACCACAATCTAATTAGTCCATCAATCAATCTAAAAATGATCTCGGGATAGTTAATGGGTCTATGGTTTGTAGATATACCTATCAACCACACCCCATAAACAGTAGCGAGAAATTTCAACGTCCATGAGAAGTATGGTGTGTCGATCACGTCCTTAACGGCATTTGGCTTCGTTAGGCAACATTGCATCTGCTCAGTGATTACTTTTCAACATCGAGAATCGAACGTATTTACTGCGAATTGATACTTCTTGTTGCCTGATGGTAAACAAAAAGGTTACCGATAGGTTACGGGTTTAGAACACGAATGCAATTGATTCCCTTTTCGATATAGATTCAATGAATTGATTTTTGAAAGTATTCCTGAAATATGCTTCCTGATTTTACATGATGATGGAAAACACTGCTTCTTTCGATTTCTTCAATTTCAAATTCGCCGTTCCTAGAATGTTTCATAAATCATATTCTAGCTGTTGAGTTAGTTTCTGCTGATACATACAGTGGAACTTCCCTATAACGAAAGCGCTAAATCCACAAAAAAAATCGTTATAAAGAAATTTCGTTATACATAAACTATAGTCGGCAATGTCGCGGTCCACTTCACTGGTAATTTAAGTTTATCATTCAAACTTAAGCACTTCCTTTTGGACATTTTCGCAAAACTTTCACACTAGCGTAATGGTTAGATTGAAACCAAACAGCCAAGGGTTGCATTTGAAATGTTTCATAAGGATCTCTCTGCCCGCCGTAATGATTTAGTTCAAAGTCAGGATTTATTACTTATGTCCGGAATAAAATCGAAAAAACTCACCCTTATACCTTCTTACCAATACCCATTCAAAGAGTGATGTTCTTTGAATATTTCGAGAGATTTTACTTCGTTTTAGAGGGTGTTTTTAACATGGCATTTGGATTCAAGGTGCAATGTCTTGTACAAAATTCGTTATACAGAGAATTCGTTATACAGACGTTCGTTATAGGGAAGTTCCACTGTATCAGCAAACGGCCCTGATAGTATCTTAGGTATCGAATTATATTCCCATCTTGAATCTTTATAGGGCTATGATTTCGTTAGTTTTCATTTAACAGCATTTTACTAGAAAATTTCGAAATTCTCCAATTTTACTTGCTGTAGCAAATTCCTGATGTTCTTTCAACTGTGGTTATCGTCAAATTTTCGGTAGTTTACAATCAAAACCTTGCTTTTCAGTTCGTTGAGTTCTTCCCTTATTTCAACTGCAGTTTATCATCTCAATATGAGCAAAACATGGAGTTGCACTACCGGCTATCGAATATAACCATTACGAGCCACTGCACCCACTTCAATTATGCGTACAGCTGATAACATCAAATGACATTTCCATAAAGTGAAGATACTTCGCATATTTGACCTCATTTTATTGAAGTTCTAAACATAGTTGTCACTTGATAAAAGTAAATGAGAAATTCCAGTAGCAATCAATACAATATCAAGGTTGCTGAATTAAATAGTTTAAATATTTCAGACATATTTAAATCTGCCGCAGCACATTCCTATTGCTTGAGATAATTCAACATAACTTCAAGATGTCATTTGCAGCCCCAAATTCGAAAACAGATTTTGAGCCGACGAATGGCACCCTTTCATCAGGAGATACTGGTTCATGATGATTGTCAAAGTTTGTCATACATAATTTTGATGTGACGGTTTATTTCAAAGGAGCCTGCAAACCAGTGAAGGATATTCTACAATGCAAGGTCGAGAAGAGAACTACTTGATCATGTATAAACAAGATTGATCCAGAAAAATCATGAAAACAAGAGTATTCCATCAGAAATATTCTTTAGTGGAAATCTTCAACAGAAGTTCCTTCTAAGGAATCATAGATCGTTTTCAATTGGTACGACTTGTCGAACAGCCCCCGTATTTACCCCAGAGTTAATTATATCTCATTACGTTGATTTTTCTACTGACACGTCTGCATGAAACTGTTTATCGCAGCTCTTAATCTGATCGCGAGAAATTGAAAAAGGTAATGTCGGGTTTTGTATAACTGTAAAGTAACATAAATTAACTTTTAAGTTGAATCGTACGTAATAGGAGTCATTTACAACGGGATTCAACAAAAATGTGTTCGCTCTGTATAATCGACGAAGTTAAAGACATACAAATTAGGGAATGATTACGAGTTTAAAGAAGATAGCAACGAAAAGATAGAAGAACCGTGGAAAATTTCGTTGATAGATTCGTCAGATTAGTCGTATCGCCGTCCCAGGCTTTTCAGTGACTCATTGCAAATGTTCTGGTTTGTTTTTCGAAAAGATATACTAAATATATATCTTCTTCTTGTTTGACTAATCAACACCCCAGGGTGTCGAAGTTTGTACCCATATAAGACAGCAATAACCCTTGCATAAAAATGAAGAAAGCCCTGAGTGATGTCAAAAGTACTTTTGCATATTTGGAAAACAATAAATCTTATTTGAATATACAACTATTGGTTTCATTTTATTCATTCAAGAATTCAACATATCGTAGTCGAGAAAGTTAAAGATAATCAAGTTTCATACCAGCCGAGATTCGAACCCAGGACGAGTCAATCCCTTGGCCACTTGGCTTTTGGAGCGGTGGTCAAATCAGCAATATCCCCACTTCATAGTTTTTATTTTTATATACCGTTGATTTGAACTAGATAATAGCAACAAAAAAAAGAAGAACATAAATCAAATTTCAAGTTGAATCGCTCGTAATATGAGTCATTTACAACGGGATTCAATGAAAATATGTTCACTCTGTATAATCGACGAAGTTAAAGACAAATTAGGGAATGATTACGAGTTTGAAGAAGATAACAACAAAAAGATAGAAGAACCGTGGAAAATTTCGTTGATAGATTCGTTAGATTAGTCGTATCGCTGTCCTAGGGTTTCATGTGACTCATTGCAATATTCTCGTTTGTTTTTCGACGAGATATTACTAAATATGCAAATAAGAAGATAAAATAATCGATGAAAGCTCAGATTTAGGGGGTCACGGTCGTTAACTGCTGGAGGATTTCCTGTGTAACTCAAGGATAGCATAATTTAAAGAAAGAGAGTGACAGCATGAAGGGGGTGAATGAACAAGTTATAGTTTGACAAACCAGCTCTTCAGGGGATTACATAAGAAAGAAATCCACCTTGCAAAAAAATTAAGGCAGCCCTGGCTTGAACTCAGAAGCTTTTGCGCACTTCATCGTATTGGGAGCCCGATAATTCAAATTTGAATATCCTGAGTCTTATTGTTTTCATTTCATTCATTCAGGAACTATAGAAGAGAAAATCAAGGAATTTGATACCAGGCCGAGATTCAAACCCAGGACTTCTACATGAGGGGTCTAGCCCTTAGCTACTCGGCTATTGTCGCGATAGTCGAATAGGCAATATCCATCACATTAAAACATAAGATAATATCCTGTAGATGATAATACCAATTTTGCAGAAGGGAGAAACTGAAATGGAATCACTCTGGAAGAATCTTCCGGGAATGGATCATTACAAAGAGTTCCTTCGAAATTCATAAAGGCAAGGTTCAAAAAGTATTTGGAACACAGCCAAAACTGGCTCACTGGCTTTCTAACAGGACACAGTCGTCCTGGGGAAGCATATGATGAGAAATGACGAGTGTATCTACAATACCATTATAAATATTCGAGAACCAAACGAAAACTATTCAATCTTCATCAACGGATCGATTTTATAAAATTATTCAACCATTTCATTGAAATTTTCAACAAGCACCCTTACATAAAACAAAATCGTTGGAAATGGCCAAAGTACGAGCACCACCTGGGTTCTAAAATATTAGACGCACACTCCACATCCTGCACTGTCGCTTCTTTTCAGGAGCAGAGGAGCAGACAGCTGAGCAATGTACGATTGTTCTTCACCCGAGCGCTCTAAGTATGGCTAGTTCGGTATACATAAACAACAGATTTGTATACAATTATGTCGAGTTTTCCAATAGGGGGTTGGCAATTTTGAAGTTAATTCGTGAACGCACCCTTTCAAAACATCATCGCACTGCCATTGTTAGTTAGTTTAGGCAAAGTCTGCAAATTATGAAACTAATAGTAGTCATTTCGAATCTATCTGTCACAAAATTCAATAACAACTGTGTTGTCACAGCTGAACGAAATGAATCGATTTGAACTTAGCGTTCGGATTTATTGGAATTTCCAAAACAAAGGGAATTGATAGTGAATTGCATGAAAATGTCTCACAGAATTTGGTCGCAAAGAAGGACCAATAGTACTCGGCATGCACAAGTTAATTGCTAAAGTTCGTGAAACTTGTTCATTGTTGATGCGCCAACACGTGAGCGTACACCTAAAAACCGTTTAATAAGTCGAAATGGTGATATCAATAGGCCGCCAAGAAGCTGCGACTTGACACCGTTGGACTATTTTCTGTGGGGCGCCGTTGAAGAGAAGAAGAGACGACCAACCAGAGACAATTTGGCATCTGAAGGCCAAGATTCCAGACGTGATTGCCAAGATGCGATGCCATACTTTCAAAAAAGTGCTCGGAATTTTTCGCAATCGAATGAAGTACTGTGAAGATAGCCGCGGCAGCCGTATGAATGAAAAAATATTCATTTGTTGCCGGAACAATTATTTTACTTCGAAACAAATACAATGGAACTTCCCTCTAACAAAATCGCTAAATCCGCAAGAAAACTTCGTTATACAGAAAAAATTTTTTATGAAACAAGCAACATTTCTTTGTATTTTTTATTGTGGATTAAATACATAATAAAAGGTGTGTAAGTGCATTTCTTGCTTATAAGCATTTTATGTAGGCATACGTATATAATACACAATTTTTTGGGCAATTTGTATTTTTGTTAGAGTAGTACAATTAAAAAAAACATTTTATACTCCAAAAAAACCGCATTTTCTCAAAGATTCAAAAATATTTTCCAGGACCCCTTCAATGGACCGGAAAGCGAGGGGACACGTGTTTAAGGCTAGAAGTACCTACCTCTTCACGATTTGTTTTTCGGCGGGTTGCTCCTCTGAATCAACGCTGTCGGTATCATTACTGCCATTGTAGTGATCTCCAACACCAGATTTGACACTGTTAAACATTCCTTTCAGTTGGAAGTTCATTTGTTCAATATTAACATCGACATTAACGAAATCATTTAAAGTAACCGTCATTATAAACATTTCCAGCTAAATCCATCGTTTCGAAAGGATCTATATCCGCCCGCCTTAATGGTTTAGTTTATGGTCGAGATTTATCACCTACGTCTGGCATAATTATGGTGAAAACCCACCCTTATACTTTTTCACCCATTCAAAAGTGATGTTTTTGTTCTGGAATATTTCGTTATAGGGAAAATTTACTTCGTTTAGAAGGGTGATTTCAACGTGGAATTTGGATTCAAGTGCAATGTCTTGAACGAAATTCGTTATACAGACGTTCGCTATAGGTAAGTTCCACTGTAAATTAATTTGCAAAATTTCAAAACTTGCTTATTTTATCACTTTTTGAAGTTCCATCTTTCAAATGGCTCACCCATCACGACAATGTTGTTCAATAACACAACCCTGCGGGCCTTACTCTCCACACCACCACGATATCAATAATTCCTGTAGAACAATTCCAGTGGGTGGATACACAGTCAATTTTCCATATTTCCAAGAATACCATGCATCAAACCCATCAAGCCTAAAGGTAGGCGTTCCTTCATATCTGTTTGAAATGCACTCAAGATTGATGACAGATAGACATTCGCAAGCAATATTATTTACCTTAGCGAATCTCAATTTCCCACTTTATGATCTATAAAATGTTACCTAACTCCGTTCTAGGTTTCGTCAATCACTAAAATTCACATTACACCTACCAGCAACTAGAATGGAGGTATGTTTTGCTATTTAACTAACGTTCATTCGATATTCAATTGAGACTGTACGACATGACTTTTAGCCGTAATGTAATATTCTGAGTAATGATATGTTACGACTTTTTTATTTAATTCATTGAACTGTTTCGTAGGTATCAGGTGAATGTTAATTAACACTCCTATATGTGGGTAATATAAAAATTCCATCCTACTGCATCTAGAAGTGATCTTTCATTAATTGCTATGTAGGTATAGATCTAACAGGTCATTAATTCTGCTTTTAGAGCTTTCCGCAAATACGATTAGAATGTAATTGCATTTATTGTTTACGCCATTCTTTATTGAATTGACTTATGAGAAAAACAATCTGAAATATCGAATATACAGGGTGTTTCTGAATTGATGCTAAGATTTAAGGGAATGATCATCTGAATATTTTATGAAAGAAAGTTCCCATAAATGTAGTTCCGGATGTGCATCGTCTCCAAGATACAAGAGTTGAAGTTTATTAAAAAAACCCACGGAAAAAGTGGTACGCCACTGAGATATTTCAAACTAACAATTATTTATGAATTCTTCGTTCAATTTGTGGTAAAAAAATCTTTTCTGCTTTCTTTTTCGTGTGGGGTGCCGTTTTTATTCGAGAAAATTAAACATCGCGTATTTGTCGTTACTTAACATATTATGTAGCAGAAATATTACGTCAAGATGTTTCATTTTTCACATGAAAAAGGAGCCCAATACGAAAACGCTTGAGCGATTTTTCGTCATAATTGAACGAATAATTCAAAAAATCTCTGTGGCGTAGGTACACTTTTCAGTAAGTTTTTAATTAAAACTTCAACACCTTGTATCTTGGAAACAATGCATTTCCGGAACTACATTTATGGGAACTTTCTTTCATAAAATATTCTGAAGAATCGTTCCCTTGAAGATTTCCCATCAATCCAGAAACACCCTGTATAAGTAGAAAATAATATTCATCGATAAAAAACAAACTTTTACATCAGATGTTTCAAACTTTTTGGTTTTTTCACTGTGGAAGAAAGCTCTGAAGGCTTATGAGCACTACGCTAGTAGGTTAGAAAAGTAGCGAGTAATTTAGTAGCTACCCTCTATCCAATCACTAAACTCGACTAAATTTTTGTGTTCACACACGTTAGTAACTAAACTACTAGCGTATTGCGAACAAGACTTAAGTGACATAAGGCAGTTCTTGATCTTTGATCTTGAATAGTCAATCTGGTATTATGAAGAACTAACGTCATATCGAGAAACCCTTACGAATAACTCCTCACTTATATTTCAGAACAGAATAATGTGATTCGTATTGAATAAAATCGTATTCAAGCTACATGTGTCTACAATGAGAAAGGTTTTTGAATGCAAATCACGACCATTAATTTACCATAATTTTCAGAAAATGCAATGTCAAACTCGGAATTATTTATCGAAGATTGATCTCTTCCTCATTGAAGGTGAATGTTCTTTCAACCCAAATAGAGAGGTTCGCAATACATATACAAAATTTAATTTTCTCAAGCTGACACAGATAATTTTCAATGAAATGAGGTATGAAATGTCTGACAGAAAAAAACTCAAATAGAACATTTCGAATTAATTTCAGACGTTTTCAGATCAATAATAAACTGAATATTTTATTATTCATTGCGAAACGGGTCGAATTCAACATAGCCAACTGCTCGATTCCGTGAAATGAAGAGTTAGAGAAATAGTTCAACGAACCGTTCAGAAAAATAGTCAACATGTGCTCCCACTATATCGTTATCTACAGTCTATATTATTACCAGGAAATAGCTGAATCAGTTATGTCCATTCATCAGTGAAAATATGGAGAAAAAATTTCATCTCGATTATTCATCGTCTTCGAACTAATACTGGGTATTGAAATTTCTCATTCTTGTGGTTTCTAGAAGATTGAGTCAGAGGTGGGACGCATCCATAAATGCCACCCCCGTTCGAAGATCAACAGCCTGATCTATGGTAATCTATTCCAGACAGAAGAAGTACAATGCCCTCTATTGCTAACAGAGATGTGTCTCCATTCAATGTCACTCGTGAAGACACAATCTCTACATCATTTCAGGAATACGAATATGGAGAATTTGATCCTTCCACTAATCAGCTCAAAAAATTAAATTCGAAATTCACTACTAAGGGTTTTCAATAAGGTGTTATTTTGAATAGACCACTATTTCGGTAGATGTCACGTTTGAAGCTGTCATTTTTTGACATTTGACAAGTAGAAACTACGCGATTAATAAAAATGGAATGATACACGCTTCAAGAACGCGTTGAAATTATTAAAATTCGCTATGAAAATGGTGAAAATTTGGCAGAGACGGTTTGTAAAACTCGAACATTTTTGGATCGTCGTGAAGCACCTTGTCGGACCGCAATAAAGAAATTGGTGAAAAAATTCGAGTTGTAGCCCAAAACGTGCCATTCATGCAACGAAACCATTGATCTTTTGCGGGAAAACAATTGGCCACCGAGATCTTGTGATTTAACACCTTGCGACTTCTTCCTTTGGGGCACGTCAAAGAGAAGGTCTACGCCTTTAGCCCAGCGTCGATTCAAGACCTCAAAGATGGAATTCGTGAGGCTATCGAGGACATAGGTCAGCCACTTTGCGATTTGGTTATGGAAAATTTCATAAAAGGATATGGTCCTGCAAGCGTGCTCGTTTTTCACTATAGCTTCTTCCTTATAATGAAATGAACATCCCATCATTTATATTGAAAAAAAACATTTTTCATCACTGGGTTAGTGCCCTAATTTTTAAATATTCAAATATGAATATCAAAATAACACCTCTTATTGGAAAAGCCTTTATGTCAAAAAAGTTCCGATATGTTGACAATGAACATGTTCTAGTTAAGGTTGCAAACTGTTTGGAGGTGAATCTGTTATTCGATTGGAACCGTCATTCATCGATGCCTAATACTATTCGACTAATTTGAGCATTATTCAAATCAGTATCTAGGAATTGGCGTGGTCATTCAAACTAACGGATGCGATTTATGGGTTCTGAGCAATTTTCATCGATAGAAATATCAATAGTAATGCAAGTGCAGAATTCTTCTAAGAACTAAAATCACAATGATACACATTTGGGCAGAATAATAGCAAGTTCAATGAAACTTATACTATTTGTCGTTGGACAATAGTGTATTAGTGAGGATTTCTTCAATGATGACGCTTGCCTGGTTCAATTCTCGCCAGTTAAGTTCCAAAATTTAGATTGACATCGAGTCATTCAGAGTTCTCTCTGTTCTGAGGTTAACCAAATGTTTCAGTCAAAATATTTGTTGAATTTATTGAAAGATAACTTGTAGTATCTAAGATCTCTTCTGGCTCCACTTTCAAATCACCCTGTACACCGATGGCATTATCGAGCAATCGTAGATAATAACTTAAATCGTACCAAGGTAATTTTAGCTACGTTCTAGATAGCAGAAGAGAACTATACGATTTTGCTGTCGGTTCAATTACACCGTACATTACGTTCTTTGAAATGATCAAATTGATCGTTTATTTCAAGTCGTCCTCAATGTACCATTGGTACGCTGCACGCGATCTTAGTTCGTGAACCTCTTACCTCAGAGTCCTGCCTAAGATTTTATGGGTTCGGTTTAATAATAATAATAATGACGAAGACAGCGCACAGTTAATATATAGATTATATTATGTAATGCGATGTATTACATGTGAACGTGCAGAGTGCAATTTCGATAAATTAGAAATGGTTGCATTCATAGTCTGAATTTTTTCGAAAATACAAATACCACTATTTTGCTGTAATATTCGTTGCTTCATGAGTAGTTTTTCAGCTCAATCTCAGAGGCATATTATTTCGATGTTAAACGTTCATTTAATACTATCTATTATTATGATAGTTGTTCAATGAACGTATGTTTGAGGAAGATGTATCATTATTTGCTGAACCATTACGACCTGTAATTTTCTGAAAACTTTTCAATGAAAAAATCAAACACCAATACCAAATTATAAACTTTTGCAAGTGTTTTCATGGTGTGTAGGTTCCATTGAAATTTGATTATAAACAGGATTTTAATTTTTCTCATTCAAATATTAACTTAACTTTTTTTAAAATTCCTAAGTTATTCGTTCCAGGATTACGAAAATATTGAACCTGTTTCTCACATTTAGATACCAACTAGCATAAGATATGAATCGTAAAGAAAGAAAAACTAGGCTATACCTAAAAATAATGTGTCAGCTTTAAGCGTACAAAATTTTACAATTACTTACTTGCAATTATTTCAAGTGATTAATTTTTAATTCAATATTGAAATAGTGTATTATGCATTGAGCGTATAATGATAGCTATTATTCGCGAGTGAATAACAGCCATTATTCGCTAGTAGCATACTATACTTTATCCACGACTACTGAATATATTTCTTGAAGATTTCAACATTTGGCGACCCCGACAAGACCTTTCTATGACAAGCGTGGAAAAAGTCAAGTTAACACATGAGAAATTTTCGGAGAACTGGTTATTGTATATTTTGTGATAAAAAAGCTTTGATTGATATAATGATGGTAGATTTAGCCCTCGATTGACAATATATGTCCATATTTGTTAGTTGGAGTACTTTAGAATACTGAAGAAATACCAATTTAAAGAATATTATATCAAAGCTAAATCTATGAAGCATCTGACAGCAGTGATTTATAATCGCATTATTCACTTGTGATAAATGGGTATTATTAAGGCAGAGCACAGAAACCTGCAATGAATGAATTTTACAATACTCGTGGATAAATGAGTTTTCTATACTCGTAAGTACAAACGTCGCGCCATGATGACATACGAGCAAGCATAATTAGTGAGGATGACGATTCACAACAAAACGGCCATTTGGAATCGTTGTGAACTGTGATTCAAGATTCAACCAATGAAATGAATGCCAACGCGTACGTCACACCCAACCGCCAATTCTGATCGTTTTAATCAGTTACCTCATTTCGGTGATGTCAACAGTTTTCTCTCGAAAGCCTGACAACGAAGCAAAAACAAAAAATCCCGATGGTTTTTCTGAGGGTCCATTATTTAAAAAATAATTTCTTTTCAGAAATCACTGATATACAAATTCAACACACTACATCTTCGAAACGTAGCGCCTGTTGGCTCATTTTTCACCTTCAACTCAAGAGCACCCTGTATACAAAATACCAGCTTAAGTATTTTAGCGAAAAAGAGCGAAATTCACCCAGAAGCGCTGATTAAGAGATTGGACATGCCATCAGGTAAATTGCAACGTTACGCTTGAGAAATTCGACGGCAAAACTAGCATCTAGTCGGCAGAAAAGGTTAAGAACCCGAGGATTTGTTCGAGGTGTGTTTAATTTAGAAATTCGCGAAAAAAACACGCCGAGACTTCCATTCTCGTCGAAAGGTTGGGCGTTTTCCCTTTGCATTCGATCACGAACGGCGAGCCGATCTTTATGGGGCCAAAGGAACGACGAATCGTCTAATTCATTGTCGGTTTCATTACTTTTAGATAGATTTACGATCAATTGATATATTGAATAATGGAGGAATTCCATGAAAACGAGAGTTTGTTCAGTTTATCGGTCGTGAGATATTACGTAATATCATTCACCTGTTTATATTTGTGTTTATATTGATTATCTTTATTATTGGAATAGAAAGAATGATAGAGTGAAGAAATGTAACTATTGAGTAATCCACCCATTATACGTCTGTTTCCACGGTCATAATACCCATTAAACACAAATGAATAATGAGTTATTATTCACTGCTTCGTAAATTCAGCTTTGATATTATATTCTTCGAATTGATATTTCTTCAGTATTCTAAAGTACTCCAACTAACAAATAGTGATTTACCTTGTCAATGGAGGGCCAAGTCTATTTTTATTACACCAATTCAAGCAATTTTTATTACAAAATATACAATGACATTTTCTCCAAAAATATCTCTTGTGCCAATTTGACTTTTTCACACTTGTAATAAAATTCAAGAAAAGCCTTGAGCAGATGATTTTGGGTGCTCGTTCTTTGGCGGAGCAATAAGACTATCACCTCAAATTTTATAAGCTATTTGAGATTGATACGAAATATACAGGGTGTCCCGTAATTAGACCGACAAACTTCTAGTGGACATTATAGATCGTATTTTAGACAGATTCGACCCAAATCATATAATGCGAAATTGCTTCGTTAAGGAGCTAGTGCCCTTTGAAGATGACGTCCTGTCCACACTTTTTGCCACATATTCCCAAAACGGAGTTACATAAAGTGCTGAAAGTTTACACATTGGCTAATATCAAGAATACGCATCGATTAGTTTGAGTGCATTTCTTTCATGTCAAGCACAATCGTATCATTTGGGGGGGCGAAGGGTATTTTTAGTTGAAACTTTTTCAACTTTAATTATTTCGCGAGATTTACATCATATTCTTAAACTCTGATGTTTTTTCTTGAAAAAAGATGCTCTTGTATAATAACGCCCAGATGCACCATTTCTGAAAAAAATAGATTTAAAATTTTCTCTCTTTTCACTTAGTGCTCAATGTTCACTTTTGTTTTGAATTTATTTTCACTTGATAATAGTTAGGCATCTTTTTTCAAGAAAAAACATCAGAGTTAATGAATATGATGTAAATCTTGCGAAATAATGAAAGTTAAAAAAGTTTCAACTAAAACACCTTTCGCCCCCCCCAAATGATACGATTGTGCTTGACATGAAAGAAATGTACTCAATCTAATCAATGCGTATTTTTGATATTAGTCAATGTGTAAACTTTCAGCACTTTATGTGCCTCCGTTTTGCGAATATGTGACAAAAAGTGTGGACAGGACGTCATCTTCAAAGGGCACTAGCTCCCTAACGGAGCAATTTTGCATTATATGATTTGGGTCGAATCTGTCTAAAATATGATCTATAATGTCCACTAGAAGTTTGTCGGTCTAATTACGGGACACCCTGTATAAATGCAGAATCGGAATTATATTCAGAATTATTCAGAAAATGAAATATGTAAAGAATAAATAATTAAAATAATTAAATTCTATGGTTCTGACGATGCGATCCTCTTGAAATTCTGCACGAACATTCAGTATATCAGTCTTGATTCAAAAATAAATGTCACTTGAATCGGATATCCTGTTATGGCAATATGAAGATTCTTCTTTTCCATATTTCAAATGAATTTACTATGATTCTGTTTTTACTATGACCAGAAAATTCTGCATGAAAGTTCAGTGTATCAATCTTTATTCATAAAATAAATTTCATTCGAATGGGATATTTTTTTATGGAAATATGAAGTTTCTTCTTTTCAATATTCCAATCGAATCTTCTATGGTTCTGTTTACACTATGACCACAACATTCTGCATGAGGCCTATCATGAGCATCTCGCATATGGCTGCAACATTTTATTTCGATGGCTTTCGTTTTGTCTGAGATATTGAGGAACAAAAATTTTGAATGTCCATATTTTATGGAACACCCTGTAAAATTGGGCTGGTTAACGAAATTAACCGAGCCATTTGGGTACCAAACTCGCCGTGAAAGTCTCTAGGACAATCCCTTCGAAAGTTATTGTGCTAACGGCCGGACAGACGGCTCCACGGGCATAATTGAATTTGATCACGAATTCGTCATCAGAGAGTAGAACCCTATCGTTTGAGACCATTTTCGGCTCAAAATTCTTGAATTACTTACATTTGGCCAAAACTATATAGCACTCGTGGAGAACAAGCGCTCCAAAAGGTCTTGTCACGGTCGCCAAATGTTAAAATCTTTAAGAACTAGAGTCGAACATTGAAGCGCGACAACCACATGAATGAAATAGTATTATTTTCAAATTCAAACTTATGAATGGTCCATCCATTATCAAGTTCGCGAAGAAAATCATGTTCGAACTTAATACTTATTAGCGAATTATTAACATTATGTTGTGTTAGATTTCTCAACCAGAATCGAGAATTCAAATAAATTTCTTCCAGTTTTCATTCCGAAACCGATGAATTTGAATAAGATTGGAGCCCTTTTCATGAAAATTATCAGCAAGATTAATCATTCCTGTCATTTTTCACGAGTTTTTCACGAGTTTTTCCAAGTCATTGTTTCTCCCTCAGTTAGATTGTTTTGAGAAATCAAGTTCAACATCCCGTACACAGATAATTTTTTGCACCACCGACGCACCTCCATCGCCAATATCATCTGGCTGGAAAACGCGATAAACTGCGTTAATGGCCAATTTCCATTTTCCATCCTTTACAGGCCATAAACGTAATGGCCATCATCCATGCCAATAACCTCCGGCTCAACACTCAAAAAACGACGTTCAAACAGCTTTTCCCACAGGTGCATTACGAACAGTTACCCATAATAAAAACAGGCAAAACAAAGAGAAATTTCTTCGTGAACCTATTATGAACGCGGAACGGACGTAGACCAGCACAATTTTTTTCGTCTCATTATGGAGGTACAGGGTCATGTGCTGGAGAAATACTGTCAATTTTCGATTAAACGAATAATCCTCTGTGAAATAATCCCCTGTCGGTCTGGCATAATGCGATATTATCCGTGTATTACGAGGATGGAGTGAATAACCTTGAAGGTCGAATATGCCAGCGTCAGATTTCATAGAGAACTGCGAGGAGGAATAAGCGCATAGTTCTGTTAGCTGAAATGATACCTAAGAATGTAGGTACTTCGTTGGTAAAATCAGTGAACTGTGGAAGGTAACTACAGTAGAACTCCAATTATCCGAATTAATGGGGACCGGGACCCATTCGGATAATCAATATTCGGATAATCGGAGTTTTTAAAAAAAAAATTGCCATTAGAGAAAAAAAGCTACGTTTTGA
This sequence comes from Propylea japonica, assembly GCA_013421045.1. NCBI lineage: Eukaryota > Metazoa > Arthropoda > Insecta > Coleoptera > Coccinellidae > Propylea > Propylea japonica. The sequence goes on from CM024241.1 coordinate 92,827,784, forward strand.
TATTGCACTATTTTTTTATTGAATTAAATGAAAGAAACATGATATTTTCAAATGTTTTAAATATAAATAAAATGTACTTATGTACAAGTTTAGAAATAAAAATCATTGTTTTTCAAACATCTCCGTCAAGGTAAGCTGTTTTTTGGACAAATTTTTTTCTAAAAGTGATTCGGATAATCGGCGATTCGGATAGTCGGAGTTCGGATAATTGGAGTTCTACTGTATCTTAGTATCAAACGCAATTTTGAAAATTGAACAGGATATATTGAAGGGGATGAACAGCAGTTAAATACAGGTAATCGATCAATGATTTAAACAGGAGCTTTACTGAGTTCGAAGAGAACACTTCAAGTTATATTTTACTTGCAATGCGTTGTCTTTTCGATCTAAATGTTGATTTAAAGTTGCATAGAGTTGTCCGTTAATTTTTAATAGTTCATTGAAATATTGAATACAATAAATGAAAAATGATGAAGAAAACTATAAACTACACTGGTTCAGTAAAGGTATAATCAACTTTGGTGTGCGTTGTCTACTTTGGTCTGAATGTTATTTTTAGTTGAATATCCACTCGAAAAATCGATGAAGTTTTTCCATTCCTAAATATGTTATTTCAAGTCCGATTCGAATGAATTGTTCTTTCAATTGTAGGTGACCTGTTTTTTTACCTTAATTTCAGAACCACCTCTGGTGTGTTTCAGTTGTTTCAATGTGTGATTCCTTATTTCATGATCAAGACACATCTTTTCTTGACAATTTAATTCTTCATTCATAACAATAGCTCAATTTTCGTTTAAGATACAGGGTTTTCAGTGAAACATTGAATTTCGCGAAGACTACAACAGCACTTCAACCAATTCAACCTAAAATTCTGACCAAATGAAACTGAACTGAAAACTAAGTCAAAAACATAACGTGTGTTCCGCCTAGACGCAAATAACAGGTGCAATTCGTCTTGGCATGTCCTCATTAAGGTTTTGAATCAATTAGAGCATTACTGAGCTGCTGCAAATTTTCAGGAGTTGGTCGCGAGATCGAATTTTTCACCCAAGAGCATCCAAACATGCCCAACTGGTTTTCGAGCAGGCCAGTTGAATTCTCGGATATCAACCCCTGCTAAATACTCCCTGGCAATCCTAGCCACATGCGGTTGATGCGGTCGGGCATAAAGCATTAGCACGAAATCGTCTCCAATAAACGTTTCATACGGAACAACATATCGCGCTAAAACTTCTCTTGTTTTATGTTTTCCCTCAGTTTCACATTATTTTCATAACGTTCGGAATTAAGATTAAATCTGTGAAAGTACTTTGATAGCCATAGCGAAATTGGGAAGTTTAATGTTGCTCTTAAAACCCTGTATTTTTAACAAAAATTAAGCTATTGTTATAAATGAAGAATTGAATTGTTAAGTGAAGATGTGTCTTGATGAAATAAGAAATTACACGGTGGAACAACTGGAACACACTAGGGGTGGTTCTAAAGTTAGGGTAAAAAATAGATTTTGTTTCACCCTGTATAAAATGACGTACGCCGAGTTTTCTTGAAATTCAAAACTGGTGATCGATCAAGGATGAATATAGCTACAATTGAAGAAAAATTCATTTGAATCAGACTGGAATTAACATTTTTATGAATGAACAAACTTCATCGATTTTTCTTTTTCGAGTGGATCGATTAATTTGCTGTGAGTGCATCACCAAGTAACGTACTACTCTATTCAACTAAAAATCAATATTCAGACCACAGTAAACAACGCACATCAAAAATAATAATTATACCCTGAAATGACGTACGCCGAGTTTTCTTAAAATTCAAAACTGGTGATAGATTCACGATAAACGTACCTACAATTGGAAAAAAAATCAATCAAATCGACTTGAAATAAGATATGTATGAATGAACTCCATCGATTTTTTGATTGGATCGATTATTTTGTCTGTGAGTAAAGTAAATTGAATTAGACAAATGAACTAAATAATGTTGAATAAAGCAATATCCCACTAAAAATCAACATTCAGACAACGAATGTGAATTCTTGGATTCCACCTTCAAGAATGTCCATCGACATATCCAAAACTTCCTGTAATACGAGCTCGCCGAAGACCTACCATAACGAAGACACATAAAAAGTAGCTCTCGGTCTTCTCGGCTACCCATTTCCGAGATTTATGAAATAGAAATAGGTCTATTACGACAAGATCGATCAACCGCCACACACAGAACGACATGACCACAACTAGGAAGTACGCGTAAACTCGTAATTTGAGGTTATTTCTAAGACGTAGGAACGGGAAAAAATAACGACTTGATCAGTTGAACGTCGGGAGGATTGTGCAAGCCGATCGTAGTTCCTGCTCAATGAATCAAGAGCGTAAATCCTCTCTGGAATTACTGTTATCATGAGAAATGGACGTTTCCTTTCGCATGAAACATCGAGTTTTAGTATTTTTATTAATTTGTTGTTATGAGTTCACGTTCGATTGAATATTGGCTTAATGGTGTTGTTGGACTATCGTTTTCCCAAGAGAAACAAACGTGCGAAAGCTCTTCATTTTCCATTAGAAATCGAATTATGAGTCCCTGGAACTCAAGTTATATATTTTTTAGAACAAAAATCGAAAAAACACGTTGCTAAGTCACTACATAGTATAAAACAAAGTCGCTTTCTCTGTCCCTTTGTATGCTTAAATCTTTGAAACTATGTAACGGATTTTGATGCGTTTTTTTTAATAGATAGAGTGATTCAAGAGGAAGGTTTATATGTATAATAACATCCATTAAATAGTGGAGAAGTATGTACTGTTAATTTTGAAGTTTCTAATGTGATGTCGTACCGTGCGAAGCCGGGGCGGGTCGCTAGTAATATTATAACGAAAAGCATGAGTTCTGGTAGTAACAAAAATCCGAATCGAAGACGTTTTTTATAATATTTCTAACAGAAAAAAAAATTAGATATCCGATGGTATTTGACAAGAATATTTCATGAGCAACAGATTGTTCAGCATGCATTATTTATCTATAGGTATTAATTTGACAAAATTGTCAAGTTTTGCCGCGTCAAACTCGAAAAAACCGCTGACAGCTGTCGAACATCGGGGTTCTTATTACAAGTTTCATTATTTTATTAATTTGTTGTTATAGGTTCACGTTTGATTGAATATTGGCTTGATCATTTTGCATACGCATACTATAGAGTGTAGCAGAGGAACTTGAGGATTTTGAAATTCAATTGAAACAAAAATTTGCAAATATCGATTGAACTATTTTTACATCATCAAGTACAATCTTGTACTTGATTAAGGAAAATAACTGAATTGATATTTGAAGTTTTTGTTTAATTGAATTTCTGAATCCGCCAGTTCCTCTGTCCCACCCTGTATTAAAAAAAATCAGGCTGTGAAATTATCTACTAAATTCTAATGATAAAAAATTCAATTCTTCAATATTTATGTCTTGTACTAATATTTAAAGTTATCAAGAATCAAAGATCATTTAAAAATACTTGTGTATTTTTTAACTGAATGGATGAATTTCGAATGAAACCAGGTTGTATTTTCCAGAGGAAAAATATTGGAAAATAAAATTTCAGACCCATATAACTCGAGGACACTTCGACCGATTTGACCCATAACGAATATGTCGAAGATATTTCGACCTCACCCTGAAATGTTCGAAATTCAAAGACATTCGAGAAAAACTATGGCCAGAGTTGATCCTCCCAGAAACAAGCAAGCAATAATCCAAAAATGTATTAAACCGAACGCAGGAAACTACGCCTATTAGTTGAATATTTTTTTTCATTCATTATTATCTATGACTAAATTTGAAATATGGCTGGGTCATTTCATGCTTGGATGACCAATTGGTCACTTGAACTCAACCTTATGAATATCAATCAGTACCAATCAGTTTTCTGGATCAATTCCAAGGAGATACACTTGATTACATACCGGCTAATTGTTCTTAATTGAAATTGTCGGCCATTAATAATAGTCGCGTCAATAAATTTAATTGATTGCCAGGAAACTTCTGCAATGAAAGTAGTTTTTTTTTTCAAGTTTGTGTATTTATTTTGAATAATCAACGACATCGACTTTTCCGGATTTATGTGTTTTTCGACTTGCTCGCCTCATCTTTTTTCTTCCTTTACCTATTTATTTTATGCCCTTCTTTATAACGTTTTATGTTCTCCATGTTCTTCAAACTTATAGGATTTCTTGGCTCAAGCGATCTGTGAGTATTTTGTGGTTCGGTTTTATCACATGTTGTTTTGTAACTTAATAATTGAGTTTGTATATTTGAATCGGAAATATAAGAATACAATGTAATCGAGAATTAGTATCCAGTTCGTCAATCACTAATGAAATTTTTTACCCTAAGATGAACGCACTTCTAAACTAGCGGAAAAACTTATGGTGCGAGATATCTATCTCAACTACCAAGTTCTCGAGATCTCTCATCTAATTTTCGCAACTAATCGAAAACATTTTGAGATGTAATTAGAGTGCGGGGATTGTTACGATAGAATACACTTTTGAGGTATCCTTAGACTAAGTATATAGTCTAAGGAGGTATCCCCATAAGTAAAAGTCGCAAGGTGTCAAGTCCGGGCTTCTTATGAGCCATGGAAGGTCTCCACGCCGAGAAATCAATTTTTCTGGAGAAAGCTCTGAATAACAGGTAAATACAGATTTGAAGTGTGATAAGTGGCCTTGTCTTGCTAAAACCAAGAGTCTCGATTATATCCATCAAAGTCTTGAAGGGCTGGTTAAAAAAAATTGTACAGCATGTCCACATAACGATCAGAATCCAACTGTTACTGCTCGGCCGCATCGGTCTTCGAAAAAGTACAAGCCAATAATGCCTTGTGCTGTATCGCACACCAAACTGTGACCTTCCGACTATGCAATTAAGTTTCATGTTCTCTTTGGGGTTTTCTGAAGACCAATACCGGCAATTTTGTTGGTTCACATAGCCGTTTAGATGAAAGTGGGCTTCATCAGAGAAAAAAATGTCGATTTTGGTAATAAGCGTACACACAGAATGAACGCTCCTCACCCGTCCAGCGAACCATGGCGACTGAATTTCCATGAACCCCTCCTTCGTTCGAGGCCAACCCCATTTCTCTATTCCTATTCAAAATGATTTTGGAGCGCTTTTAATCGGAATTCCTTAGTTGACCACCCAACAAAACGAAGTCCTCGAAATCTCTTTTCTTGTTTTCTCAACCAATCCAGAACATATTAGAATCTAATGTAATCCAGAACTAGTATCCAGTTATGTCTATCGCTAATAAAATAAGCTTCAATCATTATTGATAACGAAGAAAAAATAAACAAGATAAATAAACTTTAACCTAGCGGAAAAAACCTAGTATGAGATATCTCAACTAATAAGTTCTCGAGTTCTCCCATCTAGTTTTCGTAACGAATACCGAATCCAAAACATATTGAAATCTAATGTAACAGAGAACCAGTACCAGTTCTGCCCATCACTAATGAAATAAGATTCAGTCTTAATCAATAAAGAAGAAAAAACAAGATGAAAGAAAAGACAAGCGAGATCAAAGCTAGCAAAAAACCCTAGTGCGAGATTTCTGAAATACTTTAACGCGCAGCATTCACCTCATGAATAAACCATCGTTTGCACTCAGTGGCCTGATTACCGTTCCAGTAACAAAAAAAATGTTCTTCCGAATAACCGAATGAACTCCTCTGTCGCCTAACCTACATCCGAAGGCAGTGAATGTTCATTAAAACCTCCGGACCGTCTTGGCATAGACGCTTCGCGTACTTTACGGACCGCTGTTACCAAATAATAAGGTCGATCAACTTCGTGCAATTACTCCATACCTACACGCTCCTCTCCACAACGAAGATGATGATGCTGTGGTTCTGACCTAGGATAGAACGACTTGGTAGAGTCACTCGCTCTGGTGCCAGAGATAGCAGAGTTTTAGAGTATTGTTTGCCAGTCGTCTGGATTTTTGTTGGTTCGAAAAATGCTAAAATTTCATTTCGACTATCATCACCACGTCAGGTTTATGACGATTAACCTAGTGTTTCCACTTCGTCGACTGACGGTTAAGTTAAGTCCACATAGTTGGACTACCACCAGTTTGTATGAAAAACAGATAAACATCTCGCTACTTCATTCAAGGTTCATGCATCGGAGGTAGGTGTTCGTAAGGATCCCAGAAGATGGCGTTTTGTTTCTGTTATTCTCAGAAATAGGCGACATTTCTTCAAATAAGGGAACCTAGAATGCCTTTCAGACGGAGCTCCTCCATACTGAAAAGCCCCAAATAGGGCGAAATAGCTATCTATGGATGCTCTGTTTGATATTATCACCATGCATGTTCTTTGTGTATTGACGGGATAAGTTCCGAAGTATGGGTTTAATATTGGTTGATTTTAATCAAATCATATTATTCTCTGCTTTCATTGTTTATATTATACTCTCAAACGCATTAATTTTCATTTCTATTGCTAAAACTAGTCAAAGGGAGCCAAATTTGTTGATATCTTGATGCGTTCACAAAATGGAATTTGATTTCTCTTTAGAAAATAAGTTATCCGTTGTTGACTCGTCAAAAAGGTTGAGGAAAAGAAACTCTGCTTTAGGTGATAATCGCGATGATTCAGATCCAAAATACACAAAGAATCTCACTAGGTACTTCTGTTATTGCTTACATCTGAATGAATTCTTCTATTACTCTCAGCACAAGATTTTTCCTGATGAGTTAGAAGGTTCAAATTAAGAGAGAATTAAAGTTCTCTATGGTCTCTTTCAAATCAGTATTAGACAATATTTATATCTCAACAAGAATTGATGAATAAAATTGGTAAATAATAAAATTCCATCCAAACTGATATGGTACATCAGAAGGAACCAAATTTCGAGATAAAAAAGCAATTTTAGTAATTTTTTTCTGACTCGTCAAAAAGGTAGAGGGAAAGAAACTATTTTTTTTCTGATCGAATCAATAATGAGCAATATCGCCTTAGTTACCATATGTCATAACACACTCATATATCCCAAGGGAAATATGAAACGTCAAGTCTTATTATCCAAGGGAAATATGAAACGTCAAGTCATATTTTACTGAAAATAGTATATTATGCAACCTTATACATCAGAAAAAAGTCATTTGGTGCTTCTATCAAAAATTTCTTGATCTGCTTCCGGGACAACACTGCTGATTTTTTGGGAACGGATCCTTTCTTTTTGTTCTTAACAAATACTTCCACTTCATCGAATAATTTGACATTCGTTTCTTCCTTCAAACGTAGCATGGATCTTAAAATAGATAATTTTGGCCATAACGTGTTTGGGTGAATATTCCTGCAACAGGAGATCGAATGAATTAATCATACATTGAAAAGAACAAGAAATAGAGCAACATACCAAATCTTCAAAATATGCTAGCAAAATATTTTCGCTGACACCGTCCACCAAACTTTTTTTTTCACTTCCGTAAGCCTTCATACTCTTTACTATGAGCAGCTTTAGATTTGGCCGGAAACAAAAATTCACGGGCTTTCGCCGCTTGAGTTTCGAAGTAGTTCGACATTATTTCAATAATTTTATTTCTGACAAGACGTCAAAATAAAACCAGTCAACCATGATTCTCACAAACACGGCCCATAGCAACGTTAAAAATCCAATTGAATCAATAATTTACAATATAATATTAATTTTTCCATTTCAAGAACGATATTGTATCGATCAGAAAAAACTATTGATTACAACACGGGAAATATGAATACATTTCCCACGGTTGCCTTATACATCCCTCGGGCTTCGCCCTCGGGATGTAACTAGGACAACCTCGGGAAATATACTATTCATATTTCCCTAGTTGTAATAATAGCTATTTTGCTGTGGTCCAGCAATGGGAGTTTAATAAAAGAACAACCATGTGGAGAAACACTCCTGGACTTGGCCAGGCCAAAAAACTCTTGATCATCTCACCAACCTAAATCAGAAATCTCCTTAAACTGTCATTAACTGAGCTTCGAGTGATGATGGGACTGCTTCCGGTATGGGGAAGTCAGCAGATGAGATTTTCAGGCTCTGTGGATCAGAAGCAGAAACAGCTGAACGAATGGTATGCAATTTTCCAGAGCTGGCTGGCCTCAAAATATTTCATTTGGGGAAACCGGTCCTGGACACCCAAGACGTAACGGCCAAGGATCCTAAGGAGGTTTGTCGGTTGCATCAACGCCATTGAAGACCTCTTTGAGTTTTCGTGAATGAGTTGGATAGAGAACAAAAAATCTACATGGTCATGATAGCAGTTCAGGGAAGGCTAACCTAGCCCCCTTCTAATAATAATAATTATTATTATTATTATTATTAATGATGATTGTCACTTTTAATTTCAAATACCAAAGTCGTAAACAAAAACAGTGTGTATTGTAACTTTAGGCTTCCTAAATTGATAATTCTTATACTCTCAGTATAAGATATTTTCCCTATAACGTTGAAATTACAAAGATATAAAGTTCTCTAGTCTAGTCTATTTCACATCAGTATTTAAGCAATGTTCACATTTGCACAATCGTTGATTAATAAACTATTGGTGAAGAATAAGAATCCATAAAAACTGATAATAATATATCACCAGGAATCAAATCTTGAGATAGAAATGCAATAAAGAAAGATTTACCCAAATTAGTTAGGACACTACCAACATGCTTACACAATATTAAATCTGCGAGATGCATCAATTTGATAGTTCAAACAACGTTGAAGGATATTCATGCAATCTTCAAACAAGATGGAGAGTTACATCGTAGATTTCATTTGAATAACAATGCGGTATATAATGTGAAGGACGAGGAATTATAATGGGCACCTTCCTAATTCTCTCAACATATAGAACAATTCTGAATGGGTATCTCCCGAAAAAGATCGACTTAGGCATTTTTCTTTAGTTTTAGTTTATGAATTCACGGATTGGATACCACGAAGACGTCATCTAAATCAACTTTTTGCTTGAAAGACGTTCTGCTCCAGTTGTGGTGAGATGATACTCAACCGAAAATATTTCAACAACGTTTATCCTGTTAGGAACTCAACAAACATGAAGATTGATTCCGTTATTGAGCTGAGTTAGCCAAGCAAAGTTTGTTTAACTCATTGTTATGGTTTTCTTGCATTTCGAAATTATGTTACTTTTCAGTACAACTTGGGGAAATTGTCCAATTATTTTCGACGGCCATATTCTTCAGACCCAAATGTATATTCATCAAAAATAACACTGTGTTTAACACGAAATTGATCAATTTCGAACATAAGTCGTGTGACTTTTGGTGTGAATCAGAGTAAGTAATGTCACGAAACATATACCTAACCATAAAACTAAGAGGGTGTCATATGATAAAATGTTTCAATGACAGTCAATAAATATCGCAGTTTTTTGCGTGTATGGCAGTCAACGATGACTAGGATAACCACAAAAGGCAGTGTTTCGTAGTTGCTACTCGAATTAAACTGATCTACTTTGAAGCGAGCTGGGGAACTGAAAACTGACATGGTTCAGAACATGGTGTTCGTGGTAAATAAGAGCAACATCGTGAAACGTTTTCTGAAGGTCTTTGAACAACGGAGAAACGATCTGTCGATCAGAATTCTGAATCACCGAAACAGACATTACTCAACATTTCAAACTACAGTGGAACTTCCTATAACAAATTTCGTACAAGACATTGCACCTTGAATACAAATTCCATGTTAAAAACAACCTCTAGAACGAAGTGAATTCTCTCTATAACGAAATATTCAAGGAACATCACTCTTTGAATTGGTGTCGGTAAGAAGGTATAAGGGTGGATTTTTCCGAACTTTTTCCGGACGTACGTAATAAATCCCGACCTTGAACTAAATCATTACGGCGGGTAGAGAAATCCTTCTGAAATAGTTGAACTGCACCCTTGGCTGTTTGGTTTCAATCTAACCATTACGCTGGTATGAAAGTTGTGCGAAAATGTCTAAAAGGAAGCGCTTAAGTTTGAATGATAAACTTAAATGTAGCAGTGAAGCCGGCCGCGACATTGCCCACTATAAAAACAAATTTTCTGTATAACTAAATTTCTCTACAACGAATATTTTTGCGGATTTTGCGCTTTCGTTATGTAGAGAATGTCCACTGCAGTTATATCAATATCTCTTTTCAGGATATTCAAAGAAAAGCTAAATGATGACCAGGAAGAGATATTTATAATATCTTGTGTTTCCATTAATTTCCAATCAGTAACATTTTTGCGATAGTTGTTGATTTGGTTCAATTGTTTGATTCTACTATTTCCTCTTAAAGCTATTGAGAAATTACTATTCCAGGCTAGTTACAAAGTGATCTACATAAATTGAAACTCATTGCTAGTTGACAGCTACACAGTATAGTGGTGACTACTTCCTGACGAAATTTCTCACGTAAATAAGTGCCCTGTTGTCCCTATGATTCAGTACAATTGTTTCCCTACTATTCCTTGAAAATATCTTGGGTAGTCACAGTATTATCCCAGGCCAGTCTCAAAATGATTCACATAAATTGAAACTCACTATACAAACGGATAACTACATAATACATCTAGACGAAATATTTCACGTAAAAACCTAAATAAAGAATCGGCTATATAATTTGCGTACCTACAATGAAATTTCAACAGATCACGAATGAGAACTACCACACACATGTCCATTGTTTCAATGTGAACGATGTATATAGTTCAGTTGGACAAGATATATAATTATACATTATGCAGACTTAAATAGATCGATGATTGATGAAAGTGAACGCAAAATAACAAATTACATTGTGGTATCTGTTCATGGTTTCAATTCACTTTCCACAGAACAGATTGAGACAGTTTCTATTGATACAGATTTCATTTTCTCAGGAGAAACAAAGCGGCGACAATAATAGATGTTTTTAAAAAACTGGCCGATATTCAGATTTCACCCGATAACCTAGAGCTGAATTGATTGAATTGGGACTTGTCTCAATGCCAAGGAGAAAATACTGTCAGTTTCATGGTTTCAATTCTGCATCAACCATAATCCAGTCGAATTGTGCTTTTAGCAGGAAAGTTTTGGGGTAGTTTTGATATCTTCCATTTTTTATGTTTTTTGGGGTGCTGAATCCGAATCTGAGGTTTTCTAACAAAATTTCGTGACGGAACATAGAAAAATAAAAACAAATATGAAAAATCCAATTATTTGTAAGTTTTTTGCTTATTACTTATTATTGTTCTGCGACAATCCGTTCTGACTCTAATTTTAGTTGAAAATGAGGTATTATCTATGACTCTATAAATGAAAAAAATTAAATTTATGGTTCCGATGATGCGATCCTCTTGAAATTTTGCATGAACATTCAGTATATCAATCTCGATTCACAAAAAAAAAATCACTCAAAATGGATATCTTGTTATGGAAATATAAAGATTCTTTTGTTCAATATTCCAATTGAATTTTCTATGGTTCTGTTCACACTATGGTCACACAATTTTGCACTAGGCTTATTATGAGCATCTTGCATTCGGCCACAACATTTCATTTCGATTGGTTTTGTTTTGTCTGGGATATTGAGGAAAAAAATTTTGAATGGCCATGTTTTATGAAACAAAATATGGCCATTTCTTTTAAGCACAAAAATAGACTGTACTACCAGTTTCACGAGAAGATTTAGAATTAATTTCATATATTCGAATTTTCAAATGAACCTACTGTACAAACAAAATGAAAAAACATGTGATAATAAAATAAAAACGTTTTATGCATATAATATAAGTGGAAATAAAAAAATTGAAGGTAGAAAATAACATAAATCAATAAAATTCAACAAATATCGAACTCATATTTCGGAGCTAGTCTCGTCAACAAAACATCTGTCTGTAGATGCTCTGTGTGATATTACCTCTCATACTCAGAGTATGAGTTTGACATTTGTTGATTTTAAACTCTTTACATAATTCTTCTTCTTCTTATTTCAAAAAATAATGCCACTTATTCTTGGAAAGTTTTTTTCATCTTAAAAACTTTTCTTCTTCGGAATATAATTTGAATCCTTTAAAACTTGAATTATTCAATTGAATCTTGGGTTTTCTACGGGATAATCTGAGATCATTAAGTTTCAACGATCAGGGTAATTTAATATTCATTACGAAGTCGAATTTGAATACTAATCATACCTGAGTGAAACCAGTAAAGAAATCTCCTCTTTAAATCCATAATTCACGTATTATCTCCGCACTTTATACGATTTCAAACTGTATATATTATTAAATGTTATTAACTTGATGGATAGACAGCAGTTGTTGTCATCAGTCACCATTATTTAACACTTTTTATTCAAGTTCATGAGATGCTCTCGTAATAATGATGGCATTTTTTTAGAATAATTCAAATTGCTCAGAATAATAATAATAATGCATGGAATAGTTGATGTAAGTTTGAAAACCTCAATTATCTTAGATCTTATAGATACAGTGAAACTTCCTTATAACGAACCTCTGTATAACGAATTTCTCTGAATAACGAATTTCGTACAAGACATTGCACCTTAAATCCAAATTCTAAGTTAAAAACACCCTCTAAAACGATGTTCTTTATAACGAACATCACTCTTTGAACGGGTATTAGTAAGAAGGTGAAACGGTAGGTTTTTTCGAAATTTTTCCGGACGTACGTGATAAATCCCGACCTTAAACTAAATCACTACGGCGGGCAGAGAAATCCTTCTGAAACAGTTTCAAATACACCCCTGGCTGTTTGGTTTCAATCTAACCATTACGCTAGTGTGAAAAGTTGTGCGAAAATGCCTGAAAGAAAGTGCTTAGGTTTGAATGATGAACTTAAATTTATCAGTGAAGTCGACCGCGACATTGCCGACTAGAAACAAATTTTCTGTATAACGAAATTTCTTTATAGTGAATTTTTTTGCGGATTTAGCGCTTTCGTTATATGGATGTTCCACTGTATTTCGCTTTGTTGAAAACTTCATGCCTAGAACACCTTAAACTTTTATTTTTTTAATTCACTTTTCACGTCACCAGTTTATCATTATGTAGCAGAACTAATTAATTTCAGTTTCTACTAAATATTCAATCAACAGCTTATGAAATCAATCATTCCTAAATCCGTTAGTTTGAATTTCTCACGATATATCTACCGCGTTAATGAAGTCGTCTCGTCTCCTAAAAGGATGTTGCTACTGGCCGATAAATATTAATTTAATAGCGGAAAACATTACGCAGCATTTATTTCAATTTTACAAGAAGTTTTCTTGGTTATTGCACGGAGTACATAACTTGATGAAACATTGTATATATCCTTCAAAATTGAAAATAAATAATGAACAACAAATTTCATGAGACAAATAATAATCAAAGAAGAGATTTTTTATTTGAATGAATTAATTTTCGAACTTCCGTGAAAATAAAGGGAATACCAAATGGAAAAATACAAATTTAAAACCACATTCTATGTATTACGAAATGACATAATAATATAGGCACTTTCATCATATTAAATAATTGCTTCTTTATTGATTTTTTAACTGCTTCGATTTATACCATTGTGTCCTTGACTAACAGAAATGTTTTTATTAGTCAGTCAATTGTTTCATCAATTTTATTGATTAGATTCGATTAAGACATAAAGTTTCATCAAATGATTATTTTTATGGATATGCTGTTATTCGACCACTTTGTAATTCTTTATTATTTTACAATCAAATCGAATATCCATGGTTTCTTCTGAACGGACGAAAATTAAGTTTACTTGAATATTCAGCCTACGTAATAATTACATCTATTCATTAACCTTCAATTTAATATCGCTGAATGTTTCCTACAAACGCTCTGAGAATATGTATGAAAAAATGTTCCCTCTTTATTGGATAATATAAAAACTTTTTTAGCAGCATCGTTATGAGAACCGGTTAGGAAATATACTCGTAAACAAGACGTTTACAGGTTTATTCACATAGCGAATAAAAGAATGATTAGAAACAACAACATAGTATTTTTTGTAAACTTATAATTTTTGCATCAACATTCGCAATTTTATTCACGACTTCCTTCATATTTTTGTTATTCGTACAAGAAAAAGCACCATAACATTCACCCTGACTGGTTTAAGATTATAACAATAGAAAATGATTTTCAATAATTTTTATGTCCTATACCATCATTTGAAGTTTTCAAATTCTAGCAGGTGAAGCCTAATCTCGAAGAAATAATTCAATTAACTTCTATAGTATCCGCTACAAACGCTTAAGGCCGAAAAAATTATTAAATGTCTAGAGAGTCTATTCGACACTCCACTGTTTCAGGAAATTCCTTGATTCTCGCTACAAATATACATATTATTGCATTCATGTGGAATTTTGAGAATTGACAATTCAATGCTCGATTCAAAGCTCCTTCAGATAAAACATAAAATAAAGAAAAACTTACCATTTCTCGCTTCAAAATAGCAAGTTGGGCATCCAAGTTCGTCGATTTTCTTCCTTGGCTCATGGACGAGGGATCTGTCCCATTAACACCTTTATGATGCGAATAGACATGGCCATGTGATGCAGGTCCTTGATGACTTCTCATTGAAGAAGACCTTGCTGGTGTTGGGGGATTAGAGTAATTTTCGTCCAGATTGAAGCCACTCAGGCTTTTCGGGAGGGGAGGTAAACCGTGGAGAGAGGACATTGTCTTTAATCTGTAAAAGAAAGTTGAGTTGAATATAATTGAATTGCATATTGTAACTTTCGGGAAACTGTGGTCTAATAATTCTAGGACTAGCGTTGAAACCATTGCCTCTTTGATAAAGGATATTATAAGTATTTTTTGAGGAAATGATAGAAAAGGGCCAAGTTTGTTGGATTATATTGATTTGAGAAGGTTTTCACCAGGATGGGTAACCGCTTACTAAAGAGTTTTCCAATAAGAGGTGTTATTTTGAATAGCCCGTTATATCGGTAGATTTCACGTTTGAAGCTGTCATTTTTGACATTCGGCAAGAAGAAACTACGCCCTTAATAAAAATGGAACGATACACGCTTCAAGAACGCATTGAAATTATTGAAATCCACTATAAAAATGGTGAAATTTTGGCAGAGACGGTTCGTAAAACTCGAACATTTTTGGGTCGACGTGAAGCACTTTGTCGGACTGCAGTAAAGAAATTGGTGGAAAAATTCGGGCTGTTGGGACAAGTTAGTGATGTGAAGAATAAAACCCGTGCAAGTCGCTCAAGAACAGCCGAGAATATTGCTGATGTAGCCGAAAGTATTGAAGAAAACCCAGGTTTGTACATTCCTCTTCGTTCTTTAGAATTGGGCATTCCACTAACGTCATCACACTGTATTTTGCATAAATATTTGGGTCTTAAGGTTTATAAAGTTCAGTTAATACAAGAACTCAAGCTGGTCGATCATCAACAACGTCGTGTCTTTGCTAATTGGGTCGTTGAAATGCATGAAAATGATCCGGAATTCCATCGAAAAATTATCTTAAGTGAAGAGGCCCATTTCCTCCTCGGTGGCTTCGTCAACAAGCAAAATTGTCGCATCTGGGGCTCGGAAAACCCAAGAGTTATGGTTGAAAATCCTCAACGAGTGACTGGTGCGGTTTATGGTCCCGCGGAGTCATTGGACCTTACTTTTTCGAAAATGAGGCTGAAGCAACAGTTACAGAATGCCACTGTGAGAAATGTGGTGGACATTTAAACTATGATATATTTCATTTGTGCGACAAACTTCAGGAGGTGGTTCTGCATGCAAACACAATGACATTATGCTTTATAACTTTTGTCCGCAATTGCTTCGTTTTTCAAGATATGGGAGTTAATAGTTTTATTTAAAAACTATTTTATTGCTCTAAAACCGATCCAGGTATACCTAATGCATAATGTCATTTTTTTCATGCAGAGTCACTCCTTAAAAAAATTCTAATACCTCATAACTAAACTTGTTTTATTCAATTTCAAAATCGACCTGCTCTCATTGAAAACTCATTATTACTATTATTTACCGATTCATTCGTAGTTTCGGTTTTCTTTTACCTCACGCTTCATAGAAATTCCTTCATAACATAACGAAAGATTGCGTCAACTACACGTAGATCTGTTTTTGTTGGAATTCCATAGATTTCTCTCAGGTGTTATTTTTTAAACTATAATTAATATTATATAAAATTGCAGCCACTTGAAGCAGCTATTACGTAACCATCCACTGTCTTCAACAGAAGCGTATCGACGTAATTTGCCACTTAGTAGTAAATTAACGTTATGAGTGAACTCAATGTAAAAATTGAAATATTGTTATATCTTAATGACAACTGATATAAAACCAACTATTCATTCCTAAGATTTCTCAAGAAATCAATGGATCACGTTTCGATCAAAAGATCGATTACAATAAATTCTGATGCCAGTGCTGAATTTATGAACAACCTTAACGAAGCTAATCTTTATTCATTAAGTGCATTCATATGCAGTTACTTTTTGCCTTCACATGAATTATTTATGCCAACTGAATTTCATTCAAGAGTCAGATTAGCTCATTGTGGAAAAAAAAATTTAAACCTTACAAAGTAATATTCATTCATATTTGAGATATGACCGTGGATATGAGAGTAGTAGGAAAATTGCTTTATATTTGGAATACCGGTTTTGTTATGTGGAAATAGATAAAAAACTACACGGGTGGAACATTGTCGAGTCTTATCAATTGAAAAATACCGTAACTTTGATTTGACTTAAGAGTGCGGGTTATTCTGAACAAATACCAAAGATATGCAAATTTTTGATTGATGGTTTTCCTGATGAACAATGTTTCCAAACGTTCCAATATGTATGATGTTGTTCCCTGAAGAAACTGATTTTGTTAATGTCAACATAACTCATAGGGCAAATGCTCAGTTGCAGGAACGTCCATTAAAATTTAAAGGTCCATTAAACCCTTAATCCTCCATTAGTTCCTTGTAATAATGGAGGATTAAAAGTTTAATGGACCTTTAAATTTTAATGGACGTTCCTGCAACTGACACAAAGTCACATAGACTTAATTGTTCGGACCCAAATATGGTCCGTTCACGAAAGGTTGAGCCGTCGGTTGCCTTGGAAATTTGGCATATTCCACTGTGTATATTAAAACTTTAGGTTATGTTGTTTATTTTCTTGTCAGATTGATACGCAATGTTGTCAATATTGCATAGAGTTATCTAATAACTCGCAAGCTCGTTGGACGAGGCCGGGCACATTCGCAACGTTGACTTTATTTTAAGTTATGACAGCAAATACTGCCAACTTGAGATAAATAAAACAACGCCTACTATGCGCTCAAACTTTCGTGTACGGACTATACATATCAAGTTTTGGTCTATTTGTTGAAATGACGAAAATTCTTGCAATAATTCGCTTGCTTCCAATGTTGAATTTTTTCCGCTTAAAATCCCGATTTTCAGTGAATTAGAAAAAATTATCTTAGAAACAATGGAATTTCAGAAAATCATATCGTTTTTTTTTAGTAGTAAGGTTTTCGAGAAAAAAAACGATCATTTTATCGGTTGAATGTTTAATCACAGCTGACATCGATGCCCACTGGTCACCTTATTGTGAATTGTCATCCCTACTAAATATGCTCGCTCTCTCAATATTTGATTGAGAATTAATTACTGGAAAATTTTGGTGAACAATTAGATAGGTATATTTTTTCACTACCCTAAATGCTATTACATAAAGAAATATTTTGACATACTGATAGAAATGCCCATTATGTTGATGTCAGTTTACATGTTTTATGTCTTTGAGTTTTGTGCATGCTGTATCTAAATGGTGAGCGTGTGTTCAGAGGGATATATAAAAATATCTCTGCTATAATATTTAGGTTATGATAATAATATATTTTCCTTCGATAGGAAAGATTACACATTGGATACGAAATGTAATTCAACAATTTCATTAAAAAACTGCGAGTGAATTGGTAAGGAAATTGTTATAATGTTTCATCTCGAGCCAACCAAAAACTCTATTCATCTTTCTGTAAGTCAAGAACTATAACATTTTAATAATTTCGCTTTCTTTGACCATTTCTGAATAAAAAGCCAGATATTTTCTGCTTGAACAAGTCAGAGCGTTGCGAAATACAGTGGAACTTCCCAATAACGAACGTCTGTATAACGAATTTCTTTTTATAACGAATTTCGTACAAGACATTGCACCTTGAATCCAAATTCCATGTTAAATACACCCTCTAAAACGAAGTAAATACTCCCTATAACGAATATTCAAAGAACATCACTCTTTGAATGGGTATTGGTGAGAAAGTATAAGGGTGGGTTTTTTCCGAAATGTTTCCGGGCGTACGTAATAAATCCTGACCTTAAACTAAATCATTACGGCGGTTAGAGATTTCCTCTTGAAACAGTTTTAAATACACCCCTGGCTGTTTGGTTTAATCTAACCATCACCGGTAGTGTGAAAGTTGTGCTAAAATGTCTTAAAGGAAGTGCTTAAGTTTGAATGATAAACTTAAATTTATCAGTGAAGTCGACCGCGACATTGCCGACTATAGAAATTCTTCATAACGAATTTTTTGCCGATTTAGCGCTTTCGTTTTAGGGAAGTTCCACTGTATAACGAACAAAAAAAAATTTCCATTCTGAGGATCTTCAGCTTTAAAAGTGGAGAAAATTTATAACTCCAGAAATTTTCGAACGACTTGGCCCACTTACGAACTCAACCGAAAATACACGGACGAACAACCGGATAGAATAAGCCTCAAAATTCTAAACTTACAGACATTCAAGCAACAAAACTATAGCACACTGTTTCCAAGTACCCTTCGCGTAAAAAAACAATATTTCTACCGAAACATCATCACTTACCTATCCTTTATAACCAAAGAAACGATCTTGATACATAAACCAAACGAAACGAAACTGAAATTAAAACAATCACGTTTTCATCCGTGGCATCTGTGGGAGTGAAGATGTGAAGAAATAAAGAGAAGAAAGTAGAATCCGTATACGAATCAGAAGAGAATCGTTCGGTTCGGATTAAAAACACAATTTCCTGACCTGGCCTACCTTCTAAGACTTCTGCTTTTATGATGTGTAAAGCCATTCATTAGCTTCGAGAACGTGTTCTCTTCAGTTGCAATAATCTCGAATTAATGTTTGTGGTGATGAAACTTACGCGTTCGATAGGAAATTGAGGGAGGTACGGTCTGATATTGATGGTTAGATATAAGTGTAACAAAATTGAGGATGCTTGTAGGAATATATTATGGTTATTACATGACGTGTATTATCTTCATAATACATCAATGGTAATTTCTTTAAGTGATGAATCCGTTCATTATGCCATAACCTGGTTAGCAAAATCGTTCTATAATATCTAAGATTCAGTTTATATATCTTTCATTTTTATATGGATTATTCGGAACCCTCCTTTCAATTCAGCGTACAATTATGTTCGGAAGTCAAGACATAAAAAAATAACAAAAGAAAATACGTATCAACTCTATAACTATACTCCGTTCACATATTATTGAGCGCAAAGTAGGCGTTTGTTTATTTATCTGAGATTGGCAGTATTTGCTGTCATAACGATGAACAAAGTCAACGTTGCCGAATGTACCCGGCCTCGTCCGACGAGCTTTCGAGTTATCAGAGAACTCTATGTTATATTGACAACATTGCGTATCAATCTGACCAAATGACCAAATTTTTCAATATACACAGTGGAATATGCCAAATTGTCATAGCCAACCGGAAGCTCAAAGTTCGTGAACGGACTATATGTAGTTCAGTCAAAATAAATGAAACTTGCCGAAAGAAATATACACATAAGATCAAAAGCCTTGGGATTTCTCAAGAAATAAAAAATCTATGTTTTGGAGATGAGATGGATATTGTCCTTCATTTCAATTGCAATATAACTGTTGGAATATCTATGTTTGTTTCTCGTTGATTGATGGAAAAATGAGAACAATTTAAAATCGATTATTTATTTTTCATTAAGTATTGTGATTCCACAACCGAATCCAAATTCATTTGTCCGTATTACCAGCTCATCTTTCAATCAACTGCCAAATATGCCAAGGCATCCCACGAATCACGTTATTAATGAAACTTTCAGGCATATCGTTTCATTCTTCCTGAAAGATTCAACTCAATTCCTGAAAAGTTGAAGGTGATTTTGGCGATTGGATATTACCCTAAGTAATCCCATAATATATTCTCAATTGAGTTTATATCTAGTTAGTTTGCTGGCCATTCATTTTCTAAATATTGTTCTCTTTGCGAATGTTTTGAATCCTTCTGGTAAAACCGTTTCGCAGAGGATGGCACTAGTCATTGTTCGTTTAACAGGACGAGGCATTATAGTCCCCAGCACTTTATTAATCTGACTTGAAAGAACTCAACTTTCCGAGCCAAATTGAGTCGCTCTTATATGCCTGGATATCTCCAAACCCTTTCTCATCGACTATCAATTCGGAAAACAAATCGAGACTCGTCCGAAAAAAGTTTCGATGCGCCATCTTGGTGAAAGCCAGTCTTGGTGGTGCCAGAATTAAAGAAGCTGTTTATATACATAAAATGTGAGATTGAATCAAGCGAAATCATTATTTCTCATTTTTCAAGAAAAGTAAGTAACAAGTTATGCGATATAATCGAATAAAAATTCTTTTCGCCAACAAATGACCCATTTACGAATGTGTGAATTCAACTTCTCGTTTGTCCTTGAAAAAATTACTAATTCCATTACAATCACGTTTCTTTTCCAATTTAATGATTTAATAACTCGTAAATTAATGAGAAAAACACATAAATTACACACGTCTTTGTATGTACTTTCAATAATCATGTGTGTTCATAACATTAAGCTTTGCCTTGTTTGAGTTTACATTTCGATGTTAATAACCATGTTTCAATCCAATGATTCAAGCGTGAAACAAATGACATTTCGAGGTCTTACACTCGTGAAATGAACTCACGTGGTCAAGAGCCTTTAGAGCGGTTGTGATTTCAAATTTTTTCTCGAAATTCTGAATGCGAAACAAAAAACTGATAATCGGTATGATTTGAGGCTCCTTTATTTCTGAAATTAACATTCCTCCAGTTTTTCCAAGTTTTTATTATTATGACCTCGAGGATATTTTTCCCAGATAATGAAGAGTTATTGAAACTCAAATACAGGGCCAACTTTGTAAATGACCCTGTAATAAAAGATTCTGAATTTGAGCTATCGAAATGACTTATTTCCTGTCAACTTTATTGGAGCATTTCCTTTATTTTGACTCTTGTGGCAATTCATGTGTTGCCGAAGATACTTCATTGAAATATCCGGAAAAATAGAATTATTTGGACAAAAAAGACAAATTTCTGGAAGTCTGCGAGTTCAATAAAACTATTTTCGAGAGTGTTGCGTATAATATGAAAACTTTTTATAACTAATTTCATATGAATGTTTAGCCGTTAATTCGCTGCTATGGTAATGATCAACTGTATTTTCAAATTCCGGTCGAGTCCTAGTATAGTCCGTTCACGAAAGTTTGAGCCGTCGGTTGGCCATGGGAATTTTGCATAGTCCACTGTGTATATTTAAATTTTAGGTTATGTTATTTATTTTCTGTCAGATTGATACGCATGTTGTCAATATTGCATAGAGTTCTCTGATAACTCGCGAGCTCGTCGGACGAGGCCGGGTAATTCGTCAACGTTGACTTTATTTTACGTTATGACAGCAAATACTGCCAACTTCAGATAATTAAACAAACGCCTACTATGCGATCAAAACTTTCGTGAACGGATTATACGTACTTCTCGGACTGGACCACGAAATGTAATTTTGTCGAAGAAAATGGTTCCCCCAATCATATTACTACGTCCTCATAAGTGAATTTGAGACATTTATTTTCAATCTCGCTATTCATTATTTTCACAAAATTTTCACAAAAGGATGAGAAAACACAAAACCCAAAAGGATGTGAGAACTGTCAAAATAAGGGATCTTTACGTTGAATACGGTCGTACTTAGTGGGAGGGCTGTATTTTATTGAAGGCCACCTTAAAATCATTATTTGATACGCATCATGATATAAGAATATCATTATATCATGATGCGCATGAGTAATGTCTAAATAAAGGAAACTTCATTGTTTGGGCCCAGAGAGTTGTTGTCTCTGTTGGCTCTATTTGCGTTTTGATAACTCTATAAAGTGTTTAACAGTTCAGACTCAAATTATTGGATTTTCATTTCCTAGCCGCCAAAGAATAAAATTTAGTTCCTCCTCTTCGATTTGGCAACATCTCGTATCTTCCCAACCAAAGATAATCTTTGTTCCCAACGGTACGACAATCTTCTTTGAACCATTGTAAGTAGAATTGAATGATTACTCTGAAGAATAGCGTACGCAGCATGGAT
The DNA here is from genome assembly GCA_013421045.1 of Propylea japonica. Taxonomy (NCBI): domain Eukaryota; kingdom Metazoa; phylum Arthropoda; class Insecta; order Coleoptera; family Coccinellidae; genus Propylea; species Propylea japonica. The sequence continues at coordinate 92,850,221 of CM024241.1, forward strand.
TATCAACGAGGTTTCAAGCTCAAGATTGAGTCATGACAAGAGTCAATTCGAATGTACGAGCAGGGGTCTCGATAATTATCAGATCGTTCATTTAATTCCAACCGCGAACATCACATTAATTTTTTAAAGTGGTTGTAATAGGGAGCAAAAACAGATAAGTGTGTTCGCACTATGATACCCCAATTTTGATGGAAGATTATCATTATCTCATCGGATATGATTCGTGTAATTGTGATTGAGCATCGCAGGAAGTTTATTTTTGTTGGGAGTTAAATAGCGGATGATTTTCGTACGTATTTCGATCGGACGGATATAATTTTGAGTTATTATGACCACTGGCGAATAACGGATATTTGAAATTTTCTGATATGATCAGGAAATGGTTACCAACAATCAGGTTGGATGAGATTTGGGATCAAATCGAGTTTGCTTTTTCTATGTAGACATGTTCTGAAATAACTGAGAACCTTGAAACTTTTAGACAAAGTCCGAAGCTTTAATATCTTAATTAGTCAGTTTATAATCAAGATAATAAATAGTTCAAGAGTTATGAAGGGAGATAGATCTTCTATAATTCCAAATATAATAAAACGTGGTTTGGAAGCGAGACATACTGTCACAACACGAAGACCATGGGAGAATGTTGTGAAGATTATACCTACCAATAGTAGAAAGAACAAACGCACAATGAGGGCTGATCTTTTAAGCTCGAAATGTTTATTTCTGATTTTTGCCAAGCCTTATATTTCAATGCAGCAAACTGATACTAAGCGATTCTAAAACATTTAACGGTTCCTCTAAATTTATAAAGAGATTGTTACAGATCAGTCAATAACGTGAACTACTTTTGCGTACCACAATAGAGGCCTGGCCAGTTTCTGGGCCGCACACTCCCAAAATTTTCCAGTAGCAGCCGAATAGTATTTTTATATAATAACTAACGTCGTATTACGCAAGGTTTAATCGCATACACGGCAACACCTTATTAATTTTTTCGGAACAGTTACAAAACTTCCATATCGCGTATTATCTTCGAACGAATAACGCTCGTTCCAACGAGTCAATCTACGAAGTATATTCAAAAGAAAAGAAAAAAGTACCTATGTATGTGTTCTTTGATATCTGAAGGGTTTTCCAATAAGAGTTTGAAGCTCTCATTTTTTGACATTTGACAAGAGAAACTACGCCATTGATAAAAATGGAACGATACACGCTTCAAGAAAGCATTGAAATAATTAAAATTCATATTAAAATGGTGAAAATTTGGCACACGACGGTTCGTAGAAGTCGAACTTTTTTGGTCGTCGTGAAGCACCTTGTCGGGCCGCCATGAAGAAATTGTTGGAAAAATTCGAGCTGTTGGACAAGTTAGTGATGTGAAGAATAAAACCGTGCACGTCGCTCAAGAACAGCCGAGAATATTGCTGTTGTAACCGAAAGTGTTGAAGACAGTTACGGTGAATGGATTGCGCTATCGAGCGATGATTATGATTTTTTATGGCCGAAATGGATAGTATTGATCTGGACAACGTTTACTTTCAGCAAGACGACGATACGTGCATACAAGCAACGAAACCATTGATCTTTTGCGTGGAAAAGTTTCCGGACCATGTTATCTCTCGAAGAGGTGATCACAATTGGCCACCGAGACTTTGTGATTTAACACCTTGCGACTTCTTCCTTAGGAGCCACGTGAAAGAGAAGGTCTACGCCAATAGCCCAGCGTCGATTCAAGACCTCAAAGACAGAATTCGTGAAGCTATCGAGGACATAGGGCAGCAGCACTTTGCGATTTGGTTATGGAAAATTCATTAAAAGGATATGGTCCTGTAAGCGTGGTCGTGTGGTCATTTGCCTGATGTTATTTCCCACTATTAACGGCATAGCTTCTTCTTTATAATGAAATAAACATCCAATCATTTATATTGAAAAATGGCATTTTTCTTCGAATATCGAAGTAACACCTCTTATTGGAAAACCCTTTATATGATAAATATATTTGTACAAACGTAATAAGAAAAATTAGAATGTACACGCCTGCAAAAATTTGAAATTAACCTTTTCTTCTGAACACACTCGTACATGGAAACACCTCATTAACTTTTTCCGTCTGTTACATGTTACAAACTTCCATATCGCGTATTTTTCTCGCGAAAAAAAGAAACTCTCGAGGAAGAACGCTCGAACAGCCGATTTATAATCGATTTTTTCAGATCGGTATCAATCCAAGGCCGTAACCGTGCTGAGGTAAGAAATGCGGAAATATACCAGTATGTTATCTAATAATAAACGCATTCCGCCAGTTCTTTTGACATCGCCGGGCTGTTAAACATTTGCATCGAAGAGCGCTCGCTGCTTCACGTTGGTATTTTGACATTTAGACGACGGGATCTTTCAAGCTCGAGGATGAAAACAAGCGTTTATCCGTTCTCGTTATTGAATCTGTAATATCTCGATGACGTACGTTTTGGTCAGGTTTGAATGGAAAGTTTTCTGTAATATACAGGGTGAACGTTTGAGAAGAATCATAACCATTTACGGAGAATTATAAATACAACATTCATGAGCAACAGTTTTTCTGACGAATAGTCTTTTGAGATACGGCTTCACAGCAGAGGAAAATTCAAACAGGGAACCATGCATTTCTGCATATAATACAAGAATACGAAGAAAAACCTCTGCCTCCCCGTATAAGAGTAGTGCTAATAGTATGTTTGAATTTGTTCAAAGAATAACCTCAAATATTCATATCGGAGGCATCTTACAGATTTAATTTTTGACAATCCAAATTTTCCAAAGAATCATTCGAATTTTTTCTAAAAATCTGTAGAAGAAGCACAAAATTATATGTAAGAGATCACCAAGTTCACTAAGTATTATAAGTTTAGATAGTAAATAAAGTTCTGAGGAAAAATATGTTTGAAAAAAGATATCACATTGTAGATTTGCAACAGAAATAGGCATTAGGCTTATTAGACAGTTCATTTGAAACTGAAATTCTAAAAATGATCCTAGATGAAGAAAGCCTTGCACTGCAATTTTGAGGCTAGCAAAGGATGATCGGGTAAAATTATTATCCGGAAAATCTATAGGGATTCATACTGCAAGCAGTATAAAAATTAAAGACAATGCTGGAGAAGACCAGGTCCAAACTATAAATGATTACACTTAGTTTGTTAGTAGGAACTTTCAAAACTCGCAATGTTTTGAAGTATCTTCTTCGCCACATTTCAGTTCAAAGGATATGAATTATTTCTATCATGAGCTTGTAGAACGAAATAGTGCTTTAATATTTCAGATTCACGCAGTTGTCAAGGTTGTAATTCATTATTATGTCTTGGTACTCTGAACTTTTCTGTCACGACTTTATGCATTGAGTTGAGTAGCTTATGTTAAACTTCACCTTGTTTTGTAAATAGATGTATTTTTTAACATTTGAATAAAGAATCTATTATTATGTATTATCATTATATATCTGTACATTTGAAAAACCAACATTATTCATTACCGGATTAATTTCGATAAAAAATTCAGTAATTCAGTGCATAAGACAACATTACACTCGTGAAGAAAGATGGCTCATTCTTCCTCTCGTCCATTCAAAAATTCTTCACTTATGAATGGTTCCCAATACTGTTTGATTCGTCTTTAGGAGAGAAAATATTGTTGGCCCATATTTATTTTACCCTTATTACACCATGCCTTTTTGATGTCTATATTCGAGCGTTTTTTCAGGGCTATTTGTTGGGTAAAATTCCCCCAAATGAGTCGCACTGTTACACCATGCCTTTTCAAGGGTTGTTTCAAGGGGTTTCAGGTAGTAATTCCAAAATTGCAAACATTGAAGAAATTGATATTTACCTCAAGCTCGTGTTTGGTGGAAATATTTTCGAAAGAATTCCATGGTATCTGTATTGATATGAAGAAATAATGATGCAAACAGTAAAAGATGAAATTGATTTAAAAAAGCACTTATAACTATTATGCAATTGTAACTGTAATCTGAAAAAGGACAAAAAAAGGTTTACAGGGGATAGAAGGTGAAGCCTTGGTAAACTAAAAATCAGCCAATAAATGTCATGAGTCTAAATTATTCATATACAGGTCTGGAAATTCACATCTGAAATATACGATATACAATGCATCAGACAGAGAATTCTTCCCTCCAGTTGCACAGATGAATAGTCGAGACAATCACTTGCTGTAACACAGGGCTGTCCAAAGCACGGCCGCGGGCCGCATGCGGCCCGCAGTCAATATTTGTGCGGCCCGTGGTATATTTTTAATATTAGAATGGAAAAACAATCACTGAATATATTGATGATATTATTGTGGAATTTGAGCAGCGATTCATAGATTTTAAAGAATTAGAGAGTGATATATCACCTTTAACTCATCCGTTAACAATTGATATCGAGAGTGTGAGGACTATCAATTAGAATTATGCGACCTACAATCAGACCCCTTTTACAAGGGCAGAACAGTGTCTGGAGTAGATATTTTTAAGCTCCTTGGCGATCGCTTTCCCAAATTAACAAATCTCAGCTTAAAAATGGGTTCGATGATGGGCAGTACCTATCTTTGTGTAAGTGCGTATTTCACGATGAATTTTAAAATCTAAATATAGATCCCCACTATAGGATAATTCACTCACACAAGCACTGCGTCTGGCTACAATAATATTAATATTGATATTGAAAAGATTGTGAAAGATAAATTAATGAACCACTTATTACCATTGTATAAAGATAAACAATGAAATACCTTGAAATTTAATGTAACAGTTAAATATCAACTATATGAACGTTATTAAACATTTCGAAATATAGTTTTTTATTTGTGCGGCCCTCCAATCTATTTAGTAATTCGTATTGGCCGGGATCATATCAGGTCTGGACAGCCCTGCTGAACACACTGAATTCAGTTGTCTTACTTCATTATTCTAGTCTTGTCGCTCTCTTATCGTTTAGAGGAGCGTAATTCTTTAGTATGGTAGGCACAGTAAATACTTGAATCGAGTATTACGGGCAGCCTGACAAATTAAAAGTTCTATTTGTGTAGTGCGGGTTCCTACCATACTGCGATAAGAGGAGACAAGACTAGATTATTGCAGTAAGACAGTTGAATTCATTCAGTTATCGCACTTGATTATCTCGCCTATTCATCTGTGCAACTGGAGGGAAGAATTCTCTGTATGATGCCTTGTATATCGTATGTTTTCGATGTGAATTTCCAAATCGGTATAGGTAATAAAGTATGTCGCTCATTTATTTGTTTATAATATGCCCATTCTTTAAAATCTTTGAATGAAGATAAAGAGTGATAAACATATTATCATTGAGCAATTCAAAAGAAAAAATATATTAGGTTACGCCAAGTAGCAAATCAGACAGAAAAAGTTGTGTTATTGGTCCCGACTCGACATACGAAAAGGCTCGAAATCCCCACGTTTCAGGGGTGAAAGCGAAAGATGAAAAAGGGGTATTTGAAACGAAGACACCTATCGCAACCTGATTACCAATTCTTTGGGTCCGCTCTTGATGGTATTGATACCAAACCAAACCAAACATTTTCATATGAAAAATGTTTGGTTTCAACAGAATAATGCAGCTTGCCTCACATATGCACCAATCTATTAATTGCGTCAAACCGTATATTTCACCAAGTTTGTTATCAAATGGCCGTCAGGAAGACGCGACTTGGCACCGTTGGGCTATTTTCTGTGGAGCGCCTTTAAAGACAAGTGTTATGTGGACGAATCAGAGACAATTGATCATTTGAAACATCAACATTCCGGATACCATCGAAATCCTACAGAATAGCAAATTCTGAATTTTCATTAAACTTTCACCGCAAACAAATATGGTTTAATGGTCAGATTTTATTGACGGCTATCCAGCCTCCTCGTGAATTTTAAGGCAATCACCGTGGGAAGTTGCCGCGGAAAGATCAAAACGAAAAAAAGCCGCAGCTTCTGAAGTCACGACCGGGTCTCCTGACCTGGCAGAAAAGAAAAAAATATCGTGCACTTCTGTATTATCCGAGTCCGCTTCCGGAACGAGTAACATAAGTTTCGTGCTCCAGATACACAGATAGTCACGGCCAAATAATGTCTGCATACAATTCAGAGATGTTGGGGAAAATCTCTCATACATTGTTAGATATTTCCATTTATTGCTATTTTACTGAAGTGCTTTCAATTCTGAACGAATTTTTATCCAGAAGAAATATCACTTTCCATGATTGATATTATATCTATAACATTATTCATTAAACCCTTTCACATATCAAAAATAAAACTAAGTTAAATTCGTCTAGATACATGTAATTTTATTTCAGAAACAATGGATACTTCCAGTATGTTAAATATAGGTTTTTTTCATGTAACAGCATTCATACATAATTTCAAGTACAGTGGAACTTCCCTATAACGAACGTCTGTATGACGAATTTCTCTATACAGTATAAGAAATTTCCTGCATGACATTGAAACTTGAATCCAAATTCCATGTTTAAAACACTCTCTAAACGAAGTAAATTTCTCTATATATCGAATATTCAAATAATATCACTCTTTGACTGGGTAGTGGTAAGAAGGTAAGGTGGGTTTTTCCGAATTTTTTCTGGACGTACGTAATAAATCCCGACCTTAAACCAATCATTACGGGGGACAGAGAGGTCCTTCTGAAACAGCTGGCTGTTTGGTTTCAATCTAACCATTACGCTAGGGCTAGTGTGAAAAGTTGTGCCAGAATGTCTGAAAGGAAGTGTTTAAGTTTGAATGATAACTTAAAATGATCAGTGAAGTCGACCGCGACACTGCCAACTATAGAAACAAATTTTCTATATGAAGAAATTTCTTTATAACGAATTTTTTTGCGAATTTAGCGCTTTCGTTAAGAAGTTCCACTGTAGTATAGACCACATATAGTACAATAGTAGTCATCCAAAAAAATTGAATAGTTTTGAAAAACTTATTGATCTTTTCGTAGGAATAAAGGATGATTCAAATTCCGCGGTTTTTTTTTTAAATTACTATGAAATTTCACAAAGAAACACATCAGACAAAAATGAAATGAAATTTGCCGCCTATGAAAAATAGTTCATAAATTCTCGAAAAATCAAGAATATTAAATTTTTAAAACAAAAGTCGACGGTCTTATCCACAACCTTGCCGAGGCCAATAACCAACAATAATCTTTGAAGATGTCCGATCGTTAAAACTCAGGTAGGTCCACCCAAGCGCCACATGGTGTCACATTTACCCTTTCGTATTCGGAAACCTGAACTTTCACGAGAGTTGATACAGAAATCGACCTAAATGTCATTCGAATAACAAGCAGATCGATGTTTTGTAAAAACCCACATTTCTTGACCGGGCAGACGACCATCGGTCTACCAATGTAGCATCTGAATATTCATAACAAATTTACCAGTTCTAGTGAATAGTCTAGTACCGACATGGTTTATACCCTCAAAATTCGATTCAAATCGGAGGAATGATGCTTGTAAAATGTCAGTTCGTGGGGGTGACTTCCTAAGGATAGTAATCATTCTGGAAATGTCAACATTTCTGGAAATGTGACATCGGCCATAACTCCCTGTCTCCGCCTCAGTTGTAAATGGTCAAATATATTTGTTGAAGTGAAATTCTTAATGATGGAGCTTTTATTGAAATATTATTTGGGATATTACATCACTTTTGCTTTCTGTATTAACGTTTCGACCAGCATTCGCCAGCCGTCGTCAGGAAACGCTAAAAACTTTCCTTACTGTTTGAAAATGTTTATTAATTGCGACTGTTATCAGCGAATAATCATCGAAAATCCCCAACTGATTCAATTAAAAATAGATCAGAGTCATCGATGATTGTTTTCTGTCAAAAATGAAAAAATATTTTCAGAGAGTGGCGAAAGTTGCTTTTCTGAAAATTTTGAGCGATAGTTAGCCAAAACGTTGCATACGGAAAGCAAAAATGATGAAAATAATATTTCAATATTCAAATAATGCTTATTTAAAATACATGTATCATACATTATTTTCTCCGATTCATAAATTTTTATTGAAACTGGCAAACTGTTTTCTGTATGTCTATTTTTTCGTATGGAGCGAAAAAATTAAACATCTACTACATAATTTTTGGCATAAAAACTTCAAGATAGGCCCTGAGTAGGAGCTTTTGAGCACTCGTTCATTGGTGGAACAATGATGCTATTATCTCAAAATTTTGTATAGGACTTGAAATTCATGCTAAGTATATGAATGCAAAATTTCTGTAGGATCGGAATTATATTCTGGAAATTATTCAAAAATTGAAATATGTAAAAAATAAAAAAATCCATGGTTCAGATGATACGATCCTCTTTAAATTTTGTGAACGTTCAGTAGTCAATCATCTTTCACAAAATAAATTTCACTCAAGCCGGATAACTTGTTATGGAAATATAAAGATTCTTCTTTTCAATAATCCAATTTATTTTTATGGTTTTGTCAACACAAGGCAAATATGAGCATCCTGCATGTGGCCGCAAAATTTTATTTCGATTGGTTTCGTTTTTCTGAGATATTGAGAAACAAAAATTTTGAATGTTGATATTTCGATGGTTAACGAACTTAACCACGGCATTTGGGAACCGACTTCACCCTGAAAATATCAGGTTTCTAGGAAAATCCCTTCTAAAGTTATCGTGCTGAAGGCCGGACGGCCCCACGGACATAATTGAATTTGACCACGGATTCGTCATCAGGGAGTCGAGCCTATCGCTCAAAATTCGAAATTTACAGACATTTGGACAAAACGATATAGCACTGGTTTAAGTAGAAAGAGCACTCAAAAACGATCGAAGAGTTTTTTTGTCGCGAAATGAACTAAGAATTCAAAAGTGATTGTCAGTTTGTCATAATCTCAGTGGCGCACCATAATTTTTGTCAGTTTTCAAATAAAACTCCAACACACCATATAGAATCATCTCGTGAAGTTTGCCGCACTTATTTACTAAGTATAATTCAGAAAGTCTAGGCAAATTCACATATGTACTGCATTCATCTTAGAAGCAATCATTGGTCAATAAAACAACTAAAAAAAAAAGTGTAAGCCTCAAATCTGCGCTGAAAAAAATCACAACTATGGATGTTGACAGTCCACGTTTATAAAGGGTTATCCATTTTGCGGTTTCAAAAGTAAACGTAAATAAAACACATAAAAAATATTTTTTATCATGATAATTTTTTTTATTATGAGTTTGAACGTTGACATTTGTGTGAAACACTACATCATTCAAATGACAACCCACCCGAATTGTTGCAAGCATCGATTCTTTTGAGGTAATTTTTCGACCACCTTTTGACACATATTGGGCGGTATCTCAGCCATAACTTGACGAATATTGGTTTTTAACTACTCAAGAGTTGAAGGTTATCTGCATAAACACGGTCTTTCGCGTAGCCCCACAAAAAAAAGTCAAGCAGTGTCAAATCGCATGATCCTTGGTGGTCAGTTGATATCGCGTCCACCGCCGGTTGTTCAAGCACCCATTCGACGTATCCACGATGTTGATGTGAATGGTCGGCTGGCTTCAGTTGTTGTGTGAGCTGGATTTTATTGGGTGTAGGTGTAGATCTTAATGCAAATACGCCATAATGTGCCGTAAGACAGTCCTAATTCCTGAGAACGACGAGGAATCGACATTTCGGGTCTTCGGCAACACTTTCACTTACAGTAGCGATATTTTCAGTGGTACGAGCAAAACGATGATGCACAGGGCTTACAATATCTGTAACCAATCCAGTCTCTTTCAAATTTCTTCACAATTTTACCAATTGCTTGCGTAGTTGGACGATTATGTAAACCAAAATGCTCTTAAAGCACGATTTGGGCTGTGGCAGAATCGCCATTTTTGTATTAGGTTTTTACAATTTTCATGCGTTGTGCGATAGTCAAGCGATCCATTTTCATAAATGTCAGACTTTCAACTAAACAAAAAAAAGTTTTTAAAAAACTTCGTTTGACAGATATCGAATTCCAGCCGTATACTTTTGAAACCGCGAAATGGATAACCCGTTATATACAAAAGAATAAACTGAGCGATAAATGAATTTCATTTAAATCTTGCCATTTCAAAATCTTGAATGTGTTACCGAATAATAATCTGACTTAATAATATGACTGTGAAACAACCTTTGACCTTCGCACCCGTTACCTATAAACAAAAAATCTATCACACACAAAAACCTATTACATGAGCGTAAATAATTTACGAAATCATTAAAATTTGCCGCAATACGGGAACCCTCAATTCATTCACTGACGACAGTTAAGTAACAACAATTTAATTGTGAGAAATATTTCGCGATTCAAATCAAAAACCATAACGCAACAAAAAAAATTAGACGAAAGATGTAACAATCTCAAAAGAGACAGACAATTAATTGAAGATTTGTTGTCCTCCTTTTATTCTCACTGTATTCTTCTTGTTATCTTCCTTTGTTCTTTTTTGATGTAGGTATAATCACAGGATTTTGTCATGATTATTTCAAGTTGGGATCAATTTGTAATTGTTTAACTGGTAAAATTATCCAAGCCTGCTCTTGTTGTTGAAACTCATCTTCCACACCAAGTGGTAGAAAGGAAATGTTTATACGGAAATCATTTAGATACCGATCTGTATGAAATTTTAATATTGTTTATCATTTGAATTTAATTGGGATCAGCGAGGCGCGAACTCAAGATGAGTCAACTTTTTAGATGGATAAGGTTGTGAAAAGGATATCCTTCATGAAAATTCATTTTGGAAAGTGTGGTTTGCGTGAGAATAATTTATTCTCCTTGATTTATGGTTTATTTATTTTTAATTGTTGTAAGCTCATCAAATTAAGTTGAACCAAAGCAACAATAATTAATTACTGCAATTCATATACAGCGGAACTTCCCTATAACGAGAGAGCTAAATCCCCAAAAAAAATTCGTTATAAAGAAATTTCGTTACACATATAAAACTTTTTTCTATAGTCAGCAATGTCGCGGTCGACTTCACTGATAAATTTAAGTTTATCATTCAAACTTAAGCACTTCCTTTTAGACATTTTCACACTAGTGTAATGGTTAGATTGAAACCAAACAGCCAGGGGTGTATTTAAAACTGTTTCAGAAGGATCTCCCTGCCTCCCGTAATGATTTAGTTTAAGGTCGGGATTTATAACGTACGTCCGGAAAATTTTCGGGAAAACCCCACCCTTCTTACCAATACCCATTCAAAGAGTGACGTTCTTTGAATATTTCTTATAGAGAGAATTTACTTCGTTTTAGAAGGTGTTTTCAACATAAAATTTGGATTCAAGGTGTAATGTCTTTCACAAAATTCGTTATACAGAGAAATTCGTTATGCAGAAGTTCCTTATAGGGAAGTTCCACTGTAATCATTGTTATTTGCCTCCTCTATCGTTCGATGTATCTCTGAATTGAATAACACCTCATTTTACGCGCTTGTTCTTAGGGGAACAGCGTGCTATCGTTTATCCCAAATGTGTTTGTAATTTTCGAATTTTGAGCCAGGAGTGATCTCAAACGACTCGATTGGACTCACCATTGAAAAAACCGGGTTTAAAATGATTCTGTCCGCCCGTGACAGTCCGGGAGCCAAGTGCAAATTTGGTCAGTCCTAGCCTCTGAGAAAATTGGTGAGATGCATAAGAGAGTAGTAGAAGAAGCCTCGTGAACGTCAGCTGCGGCGAGGAAGGTGGGTTGAGCGTCAGTGGCCTACCGAAGTTCCAGAAATGTAACATCTTCACGTCACTATTTCTACTATGAACACACCGAAATACGGCTCCAATCTAGTCAATAAATCACCTATGAACATTCACATAACGATTGGATTATTTCATTTCAGGTACTGGTCAACACTAATTTTGTTTCAATCACGTCCAGTTCTCTTGTGACAGCTACATATGCATTTCTGCCACATATGCGTGTCTTATATTGAATAACTTCATTTGGACGATTGTATAGCTATTGCATTTAACTAATTTGGAATCATCTCTATTCAAAAAAGTGTGGCCCAAGCGAAAATCACTCACCCCAGGCCGTAAAAATGTTAAAAATGATCCTTTTGTAAACCCTACTGACATTCTTTTACCACCGTTACACATAAGCTCGGCCTTATGAAAAATATTGTGAAGGCAATGCCTAACGATGGCAGTGAATGAAAGAGAAATTTCCTAACCTGAGCGAGGCGAAAATTAAAGGGGGGATATTTGTAAGTCCACAAATACGACAACTCATATAGGACAAGAGCTTAAAGGAAAAATTGAATGATCAGGAAAACTCGCCTCGATATCTTATGTGAACGTTCTCCAAAATTTTCTAGGAACCATAAATCTGAGAACTACAAAAATTTAATAAATGAACTTAATGTCATATAAAGCTTTGGAGTGTAGTATGTCCTTGAAAATACTTATGCAGGACTCTCTTTTGGATTTATTTGCCTCTAATTTGGGTGCTGTGAGTGACGACCAAGGTAAGAGGTTCCATCACGACAATTCCTTAATGGAAAAGCGCTATCAGAGGAAATTGAGTCCAAGAATGCTAACAGATAATTAATGGAGACTTAAAAAAGACTTTGCAGAAGCCAAATATTCATGAAAATCATTAGCATTCATTCTAAATAAGGAAATAAATTCACATAATCTGCTGATGTTTGTGCCTTTTACAAAAATATGTTTTGATGTCACAAAGAAACCTGACGTGTCAATTTTATTTCTTTCATATATTATCGTTTGGTGACCCTAGTATATTCAAAATTTGCTATAAGTTTTCATGTCACAAAAAATATTCGAGGGAAAGCCTGCCGTTCTTTATGGTAGGTTTGGCACTACCGCATACACTCATTAAAACGTTCATTAACCCAAGTGATGCAAATTCAACTAAAACGATTGTAGCAAAATTATCATGAGAAATGATCATCGATAATAATTCACCTTTCGGACACACCTTTCGCGAATTCCGATAGGAACAGACGAAGAAACGATGAGGAGAAACTGCGAGCATAGAAATCAATCAGATGCCTTTGAAAATATTCACCTGTAATGCTATCGGTAATTTTTATTCATGTGCGCGATCGTGTGCGAGCACATTAAGTGTCGTGAATGCAGCAGGGTGGTTGCCGGTTGACCTTTACAAGACAGATTTATGGATTTTTCTGTACTTTTATGGTTATCAGGTTACACATAACTCCTCGTATGACCATTTGCAGGTTGTTTCAGTAGGATGAAAAATTTTCGGATATTGTTTTTGTAGGAAGGAATGTTTACTTCACAATAAATATTTTCATACCTAGTGATGCCATAAACATTCATATGCATACATAAAATTGAAGAAAAAACACTATAAAAAATATATTCTATCTACATCAAGCCACCAAAATACAATTTCAAAAAAATAAAATACTTTCATTCACGAATAAATCTAACAAGAGAACATTTTTGATGTAGAAGACTTTCATTATGCTCTAATAATATTTCAGTTGTAATTTAACTAGTGCAATGAAAATTATCGAAAATTTTGGGAAATATGCTCGAATGCAAGTTAAGTTGAAAAAGAGCACGAGTGCGCGGAGCGCTCGAGTGCCTTTTACAGTTTAACTTGCATGAGAGCAGATTTGTCAAAAATTATCGATTCATTTTCATTGCAAGAGTTAAATTTAATAAGAAAATTTTGTGAATCCATCAAATCGTATTGTGTCGCTGTAAGTTGCTGTCAGTTTTCATGTTACTCTAATAAGTAATAAACGTTCATAATTACGTCTGCATTTATTTTAAAGGACCTGATAATTTTGCACAAGTGCGAATTATCGATAATTTGCACTAATGCAAAATTATCGCCTAATTGTATGCTCATTGGCTAAAACAACAATAAAAAATCAGTCGGAACATTGTTGTCTGTCGAATTTGACATTAAAATTTTCTATATCAATAAATAAAGGCATCAAAAATATGCTTTCCTCAAAAGATGAAACTGAAGAAATTGGAAATGTCCTAAAATTTCTGCAGCAAAATGGGATACAAATAAATTGTAATTAAAGACCAAAGCAATTAGCTATAGAAAATTTTATTCATCTGTCAAATTCGACAGACAACAATGTTCCGACTGATTTTTTATTGTTGTTTCAGCCAATGAGCATACAATTAGGCGATAATTTTGCATTAGCACAAATTATCGATAATTCGCACTTGTGCAAAATTATCAGATCTTTTAAAATAAATGCAGACGTAATTATGAACGTTTATTACTTATTAGAGTAACATGAAAACTGACAGCAACTTACAGCGACACAATACGATTGATGGATTCACAAAAATTTTCTTATTAAATTTAACTCTTGCAATGAAAATGAATCGATAATTTTTGACAAATCTGCTCTCATGCAAGTTAAACTGTAAAAGGCACTCAAGCGCTTCGCGCACTCGTGCTCTTTTTCAACTTAACTTGCATTCGAGCATATTTCCAAAAATTTTCGATAATTTTCATTGCACTAGTTAAATTACAACTGAAAATATCAACCTAAAACAAATCAAATCGAACTAGCACAAACGATAACCAATGTGATACCATATGTTGAAGGGTTGTTAAAAGATTAGAAGAATTAGAAATAAGTAAATTGTGAGAACAGCATTCAAGACTCAAGATAAAAGTTAAAAGTGTTGTTGAAGTGTTTTTCTTGACGACAGCTAGCTCAAACATTGAACAGAAGAAGTAAAAGTGATGGGAACAGTCCAAATATTTTTCATTAGAAGGAAATTTATTGAAAGTTGAAAAACTAGAAACTAAAAATGATAAAACTGAATTTATCTTAACAAAAATCAAGAGATCCATCTCAAAAGCATTGAGAATCTTAAATAACAATTGTCATCAAAAAGACGAAAATATATATTGTAAATGAATATGATGTTTAGTGAAAAACAAAGAGTATAGAGTAAATTAATTGACAAAATATCCCATTGAAACTTGTATCTTCTCAGAATACTGCAGTGAGGTTCAAAATTCTGGAAAAATAATAGGATTAGAGAACTAAAAAGTTAATTCAATGAAAGTGTTCGGCTTCCTAGAATATCTTGATGAATGTGATATTGTTCCATGATACAAAATTTCGAATTCTTAAAAGAATTATTGAATCACATACCTAACCATCGTAAAAAAGTTAGATATGTTAAAATACTCGAGACGATGAAATAAACTGCAACTAGTGAAAAGATTTCCGAGATATTTATTTTAGCAAATGACCAAATGAAAATTTATCGACTGGATTTTTTCACCAATATGTCATCATGAACTACTTTCATCAGTGATCAAGTTAAATTTCATTGTTGGTCCAAAACCACGCTAAGGAAGGGTGATGCCATCTCTAAATTATAAATATCCGATGCGTGTGAGGCTGATTCACAACTCAAAGAAACACGCTGAACAATCATAATTGGAACATGTATCTCGTATTTCCGAGAAAACCCACACCAAGACGATCGTAAAATAAACGAGGTAATTTCGAACGTGATATAAAGATCAAAGTTTCCAGAAAACGCCCATAGAGAGAAAAAAACATCCACGATTGTCGATTATTCTCAACACATAATTGAACCGTCTTACCCACCTGCTGATCGAGTTTTTCGAAGGTCGACATCTTCCACTTCATGAATGGATTCATCAAAACTCAATTTGTGCGAAGAGTGAATTGCTCGGTCGGTTGATTTTTCGAAAAAAATTATTCGATATTCGTACATTGTTCGGTACGGTGATGTGGATACCACCGCGTTGACCAATACGGAAATATGAAGGTCGGTTTTACGATTTCAGTTTATGAAGTTTGTTTGTAAGAAATATCCAAATAAATATACAGGTTGGGCGGAAGTCCTTCTTAGCAATAAAATGAAATATTTTCCTTCAACCCTTTAGCAGCAACCCCATCTCACTTTCTTTTTTCAAACGCAAGCATATGTCGTTTGTAGGCTAGACTCGTTGAGAAGCCCGTGACAGATAGAATCTTACCATACTATTTTTTCTATGTCACCTAAGTGGTTTAGTTTGAATATTTTCGAGTTAACTTTCCTCTAATTTCGTATTCCATTGTTTTCATGAATTTTGCACAAATCATTGTATTATTTTAGCCGTTCCTCCAAGAAGAAGCTAGCAGAAATGAAGGGTCGAATTTAACTGCTTCCCAGTAAAAAAGTCCAATGGATTCAAGACCGGTGAACAGGCTGGTCACGAGATTTGGACCAGAACGTCCGATCCATCTTCCGGGAAAAAATGTTTCCAGAAAAAAAATGTTCAGAGAAATTTCTCCGGAAAAATTTTTTCTGGAAAAATTATTTTCTCTGTAAATTTTTTTTCTGGAAGATGGATCGGACGTTCTGGTCCAAATCTCGTGACCAGCCTGTTCACCGGACTCGAATCCATTGGACTTTTTTTACTGGGAAGCAGTTAAAGAAGAGGTGTATTTAAAGGCAATAGAAAGCGAATTTGGACTGCGGGAGCTACAATTTACCAAGTATTATACCATTTTGGAATCCTTACTAAATGCGCCAACTTTTGACAAAACATGCCAAACTTGCGTAGTACATTTTTTTCAATACAGTCAGTTGAAACTAGGCAACTGTTTATTTTGAATTTTTTTCTGAAAAGTTAGCCCTATTTTTATGAAACCTAGAGCAGCTGGTATCAAAATTTTGATCACAGTTTAGACAAACATTATTCAAGGTTACACAGCAAAAAAAAGTTGTAAAAAATTGATATTTGTGGCAACAGGAGTGAAGAGATTGTCACAGGGTGTGGAATTTTGAGTGTTTTTTTAAATGCCTTTTATTTGAAATCAGGCAACTTAGATTTTTTTTTTATATATTTCTGACAACCGGCATTACTTGCCTTTTCACCCGTTCCGGGTTGACGTCGAGTTTTGGGACACCCTGTATAAAGACTTGAAATTTTCAGGGTCATGGCTTTGTTCGAAATTTCATGTTTTACCTATAGGAATGTTGTCTTTGAAATAGAATGATTTCAAAATTACAGTTTACTTTACACAATATTCTGCCTATCTGTAATTCTTGATTATTTTTACATCAAAAAATTTCGGAACCGAAAATAGTTTACAAACAAACTATCGCAAAGTGCTATCTAGAATGTAATATGCTCTCTCTGATAGTAACCGTGGATAGTGCATATCATTCGAGTATTTACAACAATGTAGTTTTCTCCCGACATCATTTTTGAGAAATTTAACTTGAATTGTACCGTTGAATCATTCAAAAGTTTACTGGAAAACCAATGAATCTAAAGAAGGAAAATGTTTATTTCAAAATAAACACTTTACAACCCATATAACCGCAAAGTTTGCAATATACCGCATCGCATTCATACCAAACTGCATAAAATGCGTCTTCTACTCTGAAATTGACCTTCTAAGGCCATATTATGGTACTCCGCATAACTTCTAACATTATGTAAGTCTAGGAATTTTCCATACCTGTCATAATCCAATGTCACCGCTCCTTTTCCCAAGTTAACAATATTTACATGATAATTTAAATTATCCTCGTTATCACATTCCTCACCATCCACACTACCGTATATGTTCAACGACGGTTTTCTCTGCCTTTTCATTATTTTCTCCTGCTCCATTCTCATCGATTCCAACTCTTCGATCAAAAACTCCGCGTTCTGCTTATCGTCAAACTTGACACTTTTTTTCTCCATTGTCGAGGAGTTACTTTTGTCGTAGGTGAAATCGAGCTTTTCCACGGAACCCTTGCTCTTTCCCAACGAATTTCCATTCGTTTGTGTCTCAATTTTTGCGTTATCTCCGCTTTCTATGATCAACACAGTAGAACCGTTCGTTTCAACGCTACAGGATGACTCATATTTGTTGTCATAACCGTTTATCGTAATTGTGGTACTATCAGTAGACACCTTCGACGTCGGGTTAATCTGACATTTAGTTTCTTCAATGTTGGAAGCCTCCAAAACACTCGCGAACATCTCATCTATCAGTTTGTTTACGTGGTTCTTGTCTTTCAGCATGCCGTCCCATTTCTCGTCGAATTGCGAATCTTCCACGTTGACGGGGTTCCCCAGGGTCCCCGTCGGGGACACAGAAAGTTTTTCAACGCTCCCAGACGCCTTCGTTTGGTTTGAAACCACTTCAGGATTCGTTGGATTCTGATTCTGGACGATACAAGTTACTATTTGGGAGTTTACAGTAACTTCGTTCAAATGGGGTTGTGTTAGTTCCAAAGAAGTTCTCGTTGGCGATTCCTCTTTGATTTGTGTTATTTTTATGGTGTTTTCCGGCACGTCGCAAGAGTTTAGGATGTTTTTTGTGGTAACGATTACGTTGTTCTTGGTTTCCCCGAGTTCACTTATAACTTTGTTGTTGTTTGTTAGTTTCTCACTAGAGTTCACGTAAGGGTTTGTTATGATCACTTTTTTCTGGGAGTCATTTCTCACAAAACATTGTTATTCGCACTTTTCATGTTGGACGATTGGAATATCACAGTTCTTGAAGATTTCAACTCGTCAGAGATCGACCTTTCGTAGATTGTAGGTCTTTTCAACTGAAAATTAACGCTGGATTGAGACCTAGACAGGTCTACTGGAGGCGGTGGTGCAGATCTGACCGAACTGTGTTGGTATCTTCCGGTAGTCTCCTCCTTTTGGCTAACGCTTCCGCTACGATGGTTTTAGACGGACGTGGTGGAACAGGTGGTGGTGGTTTGGTCATTTTGGTCACCGAAGTGGAACGCATGGTTATCATCTTGTTTACAGTCTGTAAATAAAAAAGGGGTACCTGTAGGACTTCAGTTCATCGTGGGACCTTTCCAATTGATACTATTGATGAGTTTAAGGGTTTTTCACCCCTTGGTTCACGAACATTGATCGATGATGAGTATTGTTCAAATTATCTGTTTCCAACAACTAACTATTGCTATCGCTTCACTAATTCACGTGCACTAATCACTATAAGGCGTTCAATCACTAATAAATCCTCCTGGATCACTGTCAACCTTGGCAAAAGTCCCGAAGTTCGCTGAAATCAATAACAACGAGAGTCAATCGCATACGGTGGTGTTCAAGTTGTTCTCATGCCAAAATTCGTTTTTATTATCATTGTTATCGTCTATGAATCACTTTGGACGCGGTCACAACACGGCTTGTTTTCGTACGGACTGGACGAGGAGTCAGCTGCGCTCTGAGAACGACAGGACAGGAAATAATAGTTGCGCTCGACTCGGAGAGCAGATAGTGATTCCACAGGTGAGAGAGGGGATCCGCATGGTGACGTAACACCAGTTTCGTTCGAAATGTGATTGGGATTTTTGCGAGGGGGTGGGACGCCACTGCATTGTGGTGTTACTCTAATTTTTAATAGAGGGAAAACTTTGGGTAAATATCTAGTTTAACGTCCAGTTGCCGATTTTTAAATATTTGGCATATTGTTTCCTTATGATGTTGTGATGCCACAGTTTCAATTTGAGCACTGGCAAATCAATATTTCCCGAGAAAATCAAAAAATAATATCTATAAATCGTTCATAATTCAGGTGTGAAATTTTTTTTTAATAAAAAATGAGTTTTTTTGGGTGATTTACACTCTCAAAAATACTTGGCACTGTTCCTATCTTAGCTAACCTAACCTAACCTTATGTAACCTAGCTTTAGCTAAGATAAGAACAGTGGCAACTACTTATATGTAGGTTTGGTCAGGTTAGGTTAGGTTAGGTTAGCTAAGATAGGAATAGTGCCAAGTATTTTTTAGAGTGGGATCACCCAAAAAACACTCATTTTCACTAAGAAAAAAGTTTTTAGGTTTTCACTACCAGTCTCAAAAACAGAAAAAATTTAAATTTTTTCAATTGAGATGAATGCTCATGAGTAAATCTTTGCACTAATTTGTCAGGAGCAAATTGGTTTTGAAAAATGGTTGCCTAACAGTAAAACTAAAAAAGGAAATAAATGAAAGGATAATGTGACTTTTCGGTGTCTGAAGAAGGAGACTGATATAGACACCGAAACGCCACGTTATGCTTTTCATTTATTTCCATTTTTAGTTTTGCTGTTAGGCAACTGTTTTTTCAAAACCAATTTGCTCCTGACAAATTAGTGCAAAAATTTATGCAGGAGCATTCATCTTCATTAAATTTTTTTAATTATTTCTGTTTCAGAGACTGGGAGTAAAAATGTAAAAAGTTTTCTAGAAATGCTGAATCCTCTCAAATTATATTTCAATCGATATTTGACTAAGTTTAACTTGGTGAAGGTATTCATAATAAAATCAATATCAAAAATTTACGGAATATTAGGTTGTAATGTTTAAAAATTGTGTTGAGATAATAATGAATATCCTAAGGTAATCATTTTCTGATTCAGACACGTTGTGTGAAAAAGTATGAGACGAATTGTATATGATGTCAAATCTTCTTCAAAATCAGGAAACTTAAAAGAAGATCAACGAAACATTAAATATAATGGATGTTTAACTGACAGAGAAATTAATTTTGATAGCTTCCGAATGACATACCCTAAGTAATTTTTTCTAGAAAGGTTTGAACCCTCATTATCTTTAATTCTATCAACAAATGATCATGCAAAAATTCTTGAAGATGGTATCTGTAAAAACTTGTTTGTCATCTGCAACTGTTGGGGTGTTAATACCTAAGTAGGTAATGGGCAGGTGAACAAGCATAAAAAGATTCTTGATATCCTGTCTGCCTTTTCTTGATTATTATTTCTGAATTCATAAAATGCATTCGAATTCGTTTGTACAAAAAACCACCTTCATAAGTTCACAGTTATTTTGAAAGTTAATTCATGTAGCGGGTTACCAATAGACTATTCTATTTAATATTTAGTCCAGTTCCGACATAATCTGTTTTTATTCCAACAAATAACCATCAACAATTTTATATGACCTAATTATTGAATAATTTCTTGGAAATCTTCATTTACCTGCTCAAGACAATTCATAAGTATCAAAACGTTTTCTCGGAAATTATGAACAGATATCTTTATAATATCCTCAAAGGGTAAAACAGGTGTGGTAAACCCTCAGAGAAAAGAATAAAATCTCTGAGGGTAGACCCAACTTATACAAATTTTCTACCTGCTAAAACAATATTTAGTTAGCATTAAAAGAAGCCACAATTTGACATGCAACAAACCGAGCCACTGAAAATCACAGAAAAGCACTGAAAGTCAGAAGCTATTGCACGCTTGTTCATATTGTGAAAACGATAATTCAATTTTAACATATATTATTGGTATCATTCAATTTCAACTTTTCTGTTCAAATGTCCAAACTTTCCTGAAAATTTGTTGTTCTTTCCGGAAGTTATGTTGTTTATGGACAAGTTGAACTCATAGATGAATAGAGTAAGACCAACTGTTACCTATTAGGATGTTCAAATTTCAATAGTTGGTTTCCCAATATGGACGAGTGTGTAGAAACATTTGACTTGTATAATGTTTCTAAAAAACTTTATAGGTTTTCACTCCCAGTCTCTGAAAACCTGTAAAGTTTTTTAGAAATGCAGAATCCTCCCAGAATGTTTCAATCGATATTTGTATAATGTTGTTTGCAGAATTAATTAGATTGGTTAATGAACTGAGACTGACAAAAAACCCTGTGTCTTATTTGCCCTTCATGAATTTTGTAAGTAAAAAAATTGTGACACAAAGGATTTAATGCATGATGACAATGTTTGGATCAATAGAAGTAGCACCAAAATTCAATTATCACCTATTTGCGATTATATTTACGGTCAGATTTAATAACTCCATAAAATCACGTTTTAAAAAACAATTTTTTGATCCTTCCGATATGAAGGTAGGTACATTTGAGCGAATTAGAGATGAAAAATCGTGCGGAAAATCCCATATTTATTAATTACCTATCAAAAATGTATGTAGGCCAGATTTCATAGACCAAATTACAACGATATATATGTCGAATAGTTTCTTGGTTTTCGAGAAAATCCTCCAGTTTCCTATCCGACAGATTTTCACGAATTTTCACAAATGCGTATAAAAAAATTTAAAAAAAATCATTGCATCATAAACTGTTTCTCCAAGAGGAAGCTAGCAAAAATAAAGGGTCACCTTAGAAAAAGTTCATTATTTCCGAAAATTTACACTTTAAGTAATGTTTATAATTTTATATAATGAAAAAAATACAGACATAATGACAGGAAATAGGTACTTCATGAAATTTTGAAAGGAATGGTTTATAATTCTCAATTTCCAGGTAATTTGTGTATTGTTATCAGGAATTGTATATTGATGGCTGTAATAACTGAACTGAAATTGCTACTACAACTTTATTGGACAATGATAAATCTCACGAATTCCCCAAAAAGTTTCTTTAAATTCATTTTCAGAGTCTGAGTTTTTTTCACTAAATTTATTTGTACAAAGGTCGGTACGGACGCCACTGGTAGAAATAAAAATAATTCTGAATTAAAAAATGTGTTTTGATGCGTACTCCTAACCCACCAAAACACAAAGGAAAATTGTGATCGGAGTCGAAAATATTTTCGAAAAACAAATTTTTTCTTCAAATTTCAACACCCTGTATCTCAGAACCAGTGCAATGCACTTATGTTTTTTAATTGTATTTTCTGAATAAAGATTATTATATTATTACTACAACTTCATTGGACAATAATAAATATTGCGAATTCCCCAATAGGTTTCTTCAAATACTAATGATCCACAAGAACTATTGTACCCGTCGTGAGAGTATCATTAAATTTGTTTGTTTATAATTTTCATCGAAGCTTCCAACGGAATAAATAACAGATCAGTGCGTTCATGCTGTTGTGAAAATAGCAATAAATAGCTGTTTAACGTTTGTTTCATAAAGCCAGTCGGGAAGTAAGAAGTAAGTACGTGGATATTTCAGTTTATGTTTTCTTTTTACGAATAGGAATACACAACCAATTTCCGGTGGCTATTATCGTATCCATTTATTTATGTAGATGGTTCCACCTCTCTCCTAAATATCATTAGGAAGTGCATTTCTCACGTAAACTAGAGTTGTGTAGTGGCCGACATAAACAATAATTAACAGCATGATATTACCATTCAATCCATCCAAGCATGAAGTTACGAGATGCTGTGATTTATACAAAAGACATGTGGAAATTCTTGTATTATTTCTCTACCAAGAAGTCAAATTCAATATTAGTATAATCATATGATAATTCAATAAAAAATAAAATTCTGTTAATCAATTACATGCATATTATACCGGGTCCACCACTGACGCGATGATTATTTTGAGGGTGTAAATGATGATATTTTGAAATTCTTTTTTGTGGTGAGTGTAGGGTAAGCGAAAGCACAATTCAATTAATAATTATTTCCATATATACAGGGTCTTCCAATACAGAGTTACAGACCAAAGTTACACTTTTTTAAATGTGATACCCTAACACCCAATATATGACCTCAAAAAAGGAAAGTCAAGGTCAAATAATGATGAGTTTCTTCAAATCACTCTGCACAGTTTATGTACCATTACGAGAAAATCGCGAAAAATTTGAAATATGGAGTCATTTTGAATAGTTATTTTTGAAGGAACCAGTTACGCAAGTGATACAATGTTTATTTGGGTAGACATTTTAGCTAGTCCCAAAAAAACTGAATTCTGGAATGTACAGAGTGATGACAATTAATTCCCAAACATCTACTACGAATAATGATCTAAAACTTTTTTATTTCAAATGGCACGATCGGTATTTCTTAATCTCGTTGAACGCAAAAATTAATAATAATTAATTTTTCATTAGGTTTCCCTATACCTGGTTTCCCTATACCTAAATCCCATAGTTTCTTCTTTTCTAAGTTCGAAATTTTTTTCGGAAGAAAATTTTTCTGAGGACAAAGAGAAAAAATTTTTTCGGAAGAATATTTTCTGAGGTCAAAGAGAAAATTTTTTTCGGAGAAGAAAATTTTCCAACGTCAAAGTTTACAGAGGTCAAAATTTTTTCGGAAGAAAATTTCCTTAGGTCAATAGAAAATTTGTTTCGGAAGATATTTTCCGAGGTCAAAGAGGAAAATTTTATCGGAAGAAATTTTTCTGAGGTCAAAGAAAAAATGTTTTTCGGAAAAAAAAATTTCTGAGGTCAAAATTTTTCGACGTCAATTTTTTTCGGAAAAAAATTTTCTGAGGTCAAAGCGGAAAATTTTTCTGAGGTCAAAGAGAAAATTTTTTTCGGAAGAAAATTTTCAGAGGTCAAAATTTTTTGACGTCAAATTTTTCGGAAGAAATTTTTTGAGGTAAAGAGGAAAATTTTATCGGAAGAAATTTTTCCGAGGTCAAAGAGAAAAAATTTTCGAAACAAATTTTTCTGAGGTCAAAATTTTCTGAGGTCGGAACTTTCTGAGGTCAAAATTTTCTTCGGAAGAAATTTTGCAGAGGTCGAAATTTCGACCTCAAAAAATTTTCCTCAGAAAAATTTACCTCTTAAACCTCAGAAAAATTTCTCCCGAAAAAATTTTGACCTCAGAAAATTTTCTTCTGAAAAAAATTTTGACCTCAGAAAGATTTCTTCCGAAAAAATTTTTCCCTTTGACCTCATAGAATTTTCTTCCGAAAAAATTTTTCTCTTTGACCTCAGAAAATTTTCTTGCGAAAAAATTTTCTTCTGAAAAAAATGTTTTCGTTACTGGTTAACAAACAGCGTTTGCGGTCGTTCGTATCTGGGCAATGGTACACAAAATAAAAGTTATCGATTAAATTTAAGAGTATCTGGTAGGGTTTTGGATTTGATGTTATAACGAATTGGAGAAGCACTCCTCAGAGGATTGGCAAATTTGTAACCTTTTCAAAATAAGAATGGCTCTAAAGATCTACCCTGAGTACGGATTGAACAACATCACATATTAAGACTCAAATGAATCATAAAATGATTATTATTCCTATTTATACAAATCAGCAGTAATACAATGCCTCATTCAGATTCGGTTTCTAACGTAGCTATCTATTTCACTTCAGCATCCAATCGATAGAATCTTCATCGGGTTCATATAAGGAATACACTGACCGTCTTTCGGTATCTTCCGCTTCTTCCGTGGAATACAAACTCAGCGCTTTTTCAACTTGTTCCTCCTCTTCCAATTTGGCCTTCTGTTCAGCCTCTAATTTTGCCTCCAAAACAGCCAATTCCTGCGAAGACGTCTGAACTACCAGCGAAGGTTTCGGCACGAATTTCACACATTCAATTTTCAACATTTTTGCCAGGTTTTGTATCGATCTAATCACATAATTTGGATACTGGAGAGTTCCACTATCCACGACATTCTTAATGATTTCTCTTCCATGATCACCAGGTACTTTAACAGGCTTCAACGAATCGCCTGTGTCTAGGTTCCTCAAGTGGTTCATCAATTCGCTCAATCGGCTCTCAAACTCTGGCGCGAAACGTTTAGGGTCAATCACTATGAAACAGTGACTTATGTTGGCTCTCCTCTTCAAATTTTGCTTTCTGATCAAGCCCACTTCGTTGCCATAATACGATCCTCCAAGTACCCCGCAGAGTATGTCAATCATGATAGACAGGCCGGTTCCTTTGTAACTACTCAGACTTTCTTCACTTCCTAAGGGTAAGAAATGTTTGGATTCGGCTGCCACATCAGCGTTCGTTTCTGGCAAACCTGCAGCGTTTACGGCGATTCCTCTTCGTAGAAACTCCCCCTTGCTTCCTTTAAGCGAAATAGCCTTTGGAGATTTCACACTAGTAGCCATGTCGAGAAGGAAATAGTCGCCGTAGAGACCTGGGGCACCACATGACATCAAGTTAGCACCGATGTGAGTGTTTTTGGCTCTGCAAGGTACCACTGAAGGTTCGGAGTTTGAGCAAGCCCAACCTATTAAACCTTCGTCCAGAGCTAGTTTACTGTAACGCCCAGCAGCTCCAAACGTATTCGAATGTTTGGCCACCACTATGGCCGCTCCTACTTCTTTGGCCTTCTGAACGGCTAGTTTTACGGAAAAATTAGCCACAACTGGACCAAGGCAATTTTTCCCGTCTACCCAAGCCATAGCAGGTGATTCTTTATCAATTCTGGGAGTAGCTGAGGTGTCTATAACTCCAGATTTGGCGTCCATGATGAAGTCTTCGAGCATATAAAGGCCGTAGCTCTCATGACTATGAAGGTCGGCTTCTATAACGGAGGCCGCCATTGCTTGGGAATACTTCAGCGGGACGTTTACTGCCAAGAAACAATCCGTTACGAATTTGATGAGATCTGACATCCTAATGGTTTCGTATTCACTGTCCATTTTTAAACAAAAAATGAAAAAAAAACAGTAAAAGAAGAGGTTACACGGAATTGGTGCGAAGTTTTAAATGCGCTTTTGACGTTTCATGTGACTGAAAACATAAAGGTTAACAGAAATTTGATAGATTGGGCAGTGTTTCAGTAGAAATTACTTATACTGACTTACGTTTCGTCTAAACTTGGGAGTTTCATGAGAATTTTGGTTTTAAAGGGAGGTGTAGGTAAAGCGTCGTACATTTAAAAGTTTAAATTTAAAATGCAATCAAACAGAAAAGGTTTTAAAATTTGTCTATTTTGATCTATGAGGTTTGACAGAATCAACACATTTGTACATAATTGATTTACAGAAACACTTTTTCGGTATTCGTTTTCGTGAACTAATGTTGCATGGAAGTATTTTATTTCGACGAGAATTTTAACTTTGTCGCTCGATCTTTATTATTATTATTTATTGCATTGGAAGCATTATCTTTAGTAATTATACAGGGTGTTTCTGAATTGATGCGAAAGATTTAAGGGGATGATTCCTCAGAATATTTTATGAAAGAAAGTTCCCATAAATGTAGTTCCGGAAATGCATTGTTTCCAAGATACAGGGTGTTGAAGTTTTACTTAAAAACTGACTGAAAAAGTGGTACGCCACTGAGATATTTTAAACTAACAATTATTTTTGAATTCTTCGTTCAATTTGTGATAAAAAAAATTTCTTCTGCTTTCTTTTCGTGTGGAGTGCCGTTTTTATTCAAGAAAATTAAACATCTTAACGCGTATTTGTCGTTACTTCAACAGATACTAATTCAATATGTGTAATTTTTTTTACATAAAAACGCTTGAGATATTTTCGTCATAAATTGAACGAATAATTCAAAAATAATTGTAACTTCAAAAAATCTCAATTCAATGATGATTGTTAGTTTAAAATATCTCAGTGGCGTACCATTTTTCAGTCAGTTTTTAAGTAAAACTTCGACATCCTGTATCTTGAAAACAATTCATTTCAGGAACTACATTTATGGAAACTTTCTTTCATAAAATATTCTGAGGAATCATCCCCTTAAATATTTCGCATCAATTCAGAAACAGCCTGTATATCAGACGACGTAAATTCACATTCACAGTTGTACAAAAAATGTTGTTTGTATTTTGTGCGTATAAAATTCGTGTTTCATGACACATTTAGTGAATTTGACACTCTCATATGCCATGCAAAAACACTCATTTTGCGCACTTAACACAAAAATAACTATTAATTAATTTTTTTCGAACAAAAAATCTCAAACGCTGTTATGCAGTTTATGTCGTAATCTCCATCATGGAGCCTTCTTTTATATTCTTGGATATTTCCGATATTTACTACTTCTAGACAAATGAGACGATAAAAGGTATATAAAGTGCACCCCGCGGTCTACGATTTCTGTGAGATTATGGTGCAATTATACCCCATGCTGATACATTCGATATGGTAAAAATGCTAGAGAGTGTAGTTCATGATATATTGAGAATGCATCTTGAATGATAATCGAATTCCTCATAATGAACAGGAAATGAACCTTATTATCTGAAATTATTCGACTACATGGGTAAATTAGTTAACAAATTAGCTGATAATGCGCCTACAGGTTGTTTCTGAATTTTAACTAAATACGAACTTCCCTATAACGAAAGCGCTAAATCCGTAAAAAAAATTCCTTATAAAGATATTTCCTTATACAGAAAATTTGGTTCTATAGTCTGTAATGTCGCGGTCGACTTCACTGATAAATTTAAATTTATCATTCAAACTTTCAGACATTTTCGACCATGGTATATTTAAAACTGTTTCAGAAGGATCTCTCTGCCCTCCGTAATGATTTAGTTAAAGGTCTGCATTTATTACGTACGTCCGGAAAAAACCCACCCTTATAGCTTCTTACCAATACCCATTCAAACTTCAAAGAGTGAAGTTCTTTGTATATTTCGTTATAGAGAGAATTTAATTCGTTTTAGAGGGTGTTCTTAACAAGGAATTTGGATTCGAGGTGCAATGTCTTGTACGAAATTCGTTATACAGAAAAATTCTTATACAGAAGTTCGTTATAGAAAAGTTCCACTGTATTGAATGTTTTCACTTTTCGTCATAAACTCTATATTTTTCCAAAGGAAGTTAGCAGGTCGTGTGACTCATTAGTTATTTGTGAAAACCAATTACTTTCTGATGTTACCAGTGGCGGCCCATGTTGGGGCTCTTGTAGCCAAAGAAGCAAATAAATTCATCAGAAAGATATTATGAAGAAAATCATATTTCTAAGCAGCACATAAGAACAAAATGAAAAAAAATCAAGAATGAATACAATTTATTCAATATAAGTCTCACAGGTTCAACACATTTTCAACTACAAGTGATAAAAATTCATGGGAAAATAAATATTTTTTGTTTATCCAATAATCGAGTCAAGAATTTACCCAAAAAAGGTTCATGGAAACAATGAATTACAATAAATTCTGCGGAATAATGCCCATATTGTACAAAATATTTCATTCTGTAACGTCCAAAGTCCAGTTGCATTGTCAATCATTAAAAAATAAAAATATATTTCTTCTTCCAAATTATTGAAATTATCCCCTGTAAATCATCATGTATGTCTTCACACTGGCTTTGAAACACAGTAACAGCCTAGCGAAAGAAACAAAAATTTTAATTTTTCTCTTGA
The DNA here is from genome assembly GCA_013421045.1 of Propylea japonica. Taxonomy (NCBI): domain Eukaryota; kingdom Metazoa; phylum Arthropoda; class Insecta; order Coleoptera; family Coccinellidae; genus Propylea; species Propylea japonica. The sequence goes on from CM024241.1 coordinate 92,879,230, forward strand.
TCAAAAAAAACTGGTTGATATAAGTACAGAGCCCAATTTTTCCTAACATATTCTAACCTAATTTAACCCAACCTAGCTGATGGGCTAAATGATGAACTTCCAGAAATCTACTGACATGAAGGTTTCAACTGATTAAGGAATATCCATCGATTTAAAACATAAATCAAGCCAATACTATGGATGTTATCAATGCTCTGCATAAATTTCTACATAACTAAAATCACTCACCTCAAAATTATCTGTTATTGAATTTCCACTCCTGTCTGCACATAGGACACTGCTGATTAACAGGTTGTGATTGAAGCCACTTCACGATGCAGTGCATGTGGAAGCAATGGGAGCATTCTCCCCAAACTAAAGGACAGTCATCACCTGGTTTTTTGCAATCTGGACAGCATCCATCAAAGGGCATTCGACATATCCCGCAATTTTCATCATTTGCTACCCATTTCCAAGCAGCTACGCCTCTCCAACCTATAATATTAATTAATTAACTGCTTAGAATGATCGATTTTGCATTGGGACATTTTACTATCTAAGACTTTGATGTATATCAAGCCTATACTTCGATAGTATGAATTCAACGTACTACAGATTTACACCTGTGATTCCAAATCACGAAGAAAATAGACAATGCTGAAATATTCCATATTTTTCTACTGAAAAATGACTAACCTTTGATTTTAACCTTCATACTATTTCCATAGAAATACAACAGTCAAACTCGACAAGCAAAAAAATTCTGAATTTTCAAACCTGCTTTAAATATGGGATCGAAAATCAAGATGAACGAAACTACATCCAGATCTAAATCAAGCTTGAAAGGCAGTTCAAGTGATTTGAAAAAATCTGCATCTGCAACAATTTCAAAAGATAAACCAGCATCACAGATACAGGTGTCAAAACAAAACATTTTGACTACCGACCATGAAGGAGGCTCCCAACATAAAGACCAAGATCTAAAAACGAAGATATTGGAAGGTAGATATTTCTGAAAATCTTTCTCGTATCATTCAATCATTCAGTGAAATAATAAAAAACAATTCTTATTAGAGCTTTACAAAACACAAATTTCGCTATTCGCCGAATCCTAATAATATTAATAACGAAGAAGAAAACATTCATGGTCAGCTACCATAGATTAGAGACCTCTCCGAAATTGAGGTTATGTTTATTTATTCCAAACAAAAAAAATAAATTTGTTTTCCTACTGAATTTCAGAATTTTGTCTTAACTTAACTGTTATAGGAACGCTTCCCGAAAAGGAACACTGTACAGTCTTATCAGAAGAGCCGACTGCTTCAGATATCTGTAATTTAGCAGGACTTCCAGCATATTGTAAAATCGTTAAAGTATGATACTTGCTTGGGATATGTTTATAATATTTCATGTAACGTTTATTACAGGCTGCCATAAAAATGGAAAATCAAGACTCTCAACCAAGAAAAAGCAGGATTGATCTAGCATCTTTACCAACAAGGCAATATTTAGACCAAACTGTAGTTCCTATCCTTATGAATGCACTTTCTCACCTGGCCAAAGAACGTCCTCCAGAACCGATTGCTGCCCTAGCTGCATATTTGTTGAAGAATAGATCTAATTTTGAACAAATTCCTTCTGAAAACAACTCTCCTCCAGCTGAACCGGAGACTACTAAGAATTGATTTCAATAAATTATAGGTAGAATCAAATTATATACATTATTATTTTCTGAGACTATTTTGTGAATTTTATGGAAATAGACATCTGCTTATGCTGGTTGTAATAGTTTTTTCAAGTCAGTATTTAGTTGGTAAAAAATACAGGAAATATAGGATTTTATATTGTGAAAGAATATCCACAAAAATAGAAATTAGGGTAGTGGTACAGTTTATTGATAATTTCATGATGAAAGAGTGTTCCACTAGAGTAGCAAATAAATATTACCATAAGGGATATTCTATTAACATTTTAATAGTCAGGCATCTAGGAAACTGAATATAGAGAAATTAAACATAATTTCGTAAATAATAATCGCCATCTTACGAGTTAATTAGTGTAAAATATGTAAATTTAAAATTTTTTTACCATTCTTTACGATAGGGAATAATTCTTGGATTTGAACTTTTATCTTCAAACTGTAAATGAGTTCGAGAATAATCGGAGTGAAATTCAACACTTATTATGATAAAGTTCTTCAACATATATTATTGGGAACATCAACAAAAATAACAATCTACCGATAAAACCTCTTTACTGTAAAACTTAAAAATATGTTAAAAAAAATCATAAATATATAAAATCACTTTTTAGATTCGGACAACAATTGTATAATAAGCTTCTCCAATTTAACAGAGTCTGCAGCAAAATTCCTTATACCATCGGATAATTTATCAGTAGCCATTTTATCTTCATTCAACATCCAGCGGAATTTAGCTTCGTTCAATTCCAGTTTTTCCAAATTTGCTTGAGCGGCAGATTCCTTACACAATTTTTTCTGGATTGGAGCAGTACTTGCTTCTAATTCAGCCAAGAGCTTCGGACTAATGGTCAGTAAATCACAACCTGCTAGTGCTCTGATTTCATCAGTGTTACGGAAAGAAGCACCCATAACAACGGTTTTATAATTGAATTTTTTATAGTAATTGTAAATTTTTGTGACAGATATAACACCAGGATCTTCCTCCCCCTTATAGCTTTTTTTATCAGTATTTGCTACATACCAATCAAGAATTCTTCCAACGAATGGAGAAATAAGTGTAACTTCGGCCTCTGCGCAAGCAACTGCTTGGGCGAAACTGAACAGAAGGGTCAAGTTACAGTGTATTCCATGATTTTTCTCAAGTTCTTTGGCAGCTTGTATACCTTCCCAGGTTGAAGCTAACTTGATGAGCACTCGATCTTTACTGATTCCTTCATCTTCATATAACTGTATCAATTTCTTTGCTTTTGCTATACTTGCCTCTTTGTCGAAAGATAACCTTGCATCAACTTCGGTGGAAACTCTACCAGGTACAATTTTCAAAATTTCCAATCCAAAAAGTACACACAACATATCCATGGCATTTTCTACTTGTTCGTTCAGAGTATTGCCCACTTTCAGTCCATAATTTACAGCTTTTTGAATCAATGGCTTGTATTGAGCAATGTTTGCGGCAGCTAGCATCAAAGAAGGATTGGTGGTAGCATCAGTAGGTTTGAATTTCTTCATAGCTTCGAAATCACCGGTATCAGCTACTACGGTGGTGAGGGTCTTCAATTTTTCCAGGGAGTTTCCACCTGACATCTTTGGCTTTTTACACTGAGGTTCGGACATTTTATCGACACAAAACAATGAATTGAGGAAAACCGAAAATGCGATAATATAAACCGCAAGGTAAGACCTAGATAATAACTTTCCAGAAACTAAATGCTCTTGGAATGACCTCCGATTCGAAAGTGCTCTAATATTTGTTCTTCATTATCGTTATCTACCATCAACTGGACCCCCTCTCTACCTTAAACGTCGAAGTTGAACCATGAACGATGATTGTTAAAAAATTTAAGTCATGTTTAAGGAGGTTATGTTTTTTTCCACTTCTGAGTTTTTGATTATTGATTTGAGAAAAAATGAAAGAAAAGTGATTGTTGGATATCTGCTTGTTCAATTTCTGATCTTCCTATATTAAAAATTCATTGAAAATATCATTATGCTAGTGTAAGCATAATATTCAAATTGAAGGTCAAATGTCAGAAACCGGTATCATGGGAATATTTTCCTTGAAAATGAGACGCTCAGCAACAAGATCTTTCTCTTCTATCCTATGGAAACGGTCGAGAAAAATTTAAGAAAATTATTCAAATGAAATAATATTGTATATTATATTTATGAATAATTATAAATCATTGCATAAAAAATATCTAATACAAAAATGAGTAATTCTCCGTATCTTACCGTTCTTTGGGCCATTATTTGAAGTATATTTCTTATATTTGCGCTCCTGTTCCTAAAAAAAGAGCGCTGCATAATTATCTTTCCAAATTTCTGTAGATAATGTTTTGAATGTTGAGCCATGAGCGATCTCCGGTACTGTCCTGAGCAATGCAGAATCCGAGCGGAATCCTTAGAAATGAAAATTTAAAACTACATATTCGAAAAAATTAAATTTTATAAATAGGTACTTCAGAAAATGTTCATCGCTCCAATTTTGACTTCACAATCAGGATCGAGCGTCAATCAAATGATGATGCCTTCAAAAGACCATCGCACCTCCAAAAATGCTACATGAAATGGAAGCAGATATCTTAAATATGTTGTCTTATGAATTCTGGAAATATGTTCGTTTCTTGAGCTGAAAAACATTATCGTACTTTCGAAAACTGGGGGGAAGAATATTCAGAAATCAGAATGTATATGATCTTATATACTTTCAATAACAACGCAAATTTTGAAGCATTGCAATTAAGGGAAATCCTAATAAACATGATTCCTGAGAGGTACAAAATTTGCTCAAAACTTGTACGATGAGTTAACACCGTCAAGAGGATAAAAAATACTTCGGCTTTCAGGTAACATTTGAAAAAGTTCGGTATTTTTGGACGCGATTTAAATTATTCGCGTCTCACAAAACGGCCTTGTTCTTTGACATTCAAATGTCTAATTACAATCGATAAAACGTCAATTGTTGTCAAATCTGACAGTAGCCTTCCAAAATTTTAGCAAAGTTAACAGTTTCTTCGTTGAGATTTTTCCCAGTTCGAAGACCATACTAAACTTCTATCTAGTCATGTAAAACAAAACTAAGAGATTATTCAGTAGATTAGTAAAAAATTTTAATATCTGTAAAAATGGTATCAATATTGAAAAACCAACTGTTGAAACATCTTCAGAGGTCAGTAAATTGTCAGTACATGAATAAAAACATTTCTATATCTTCTTGTGTTTAGATTTACCAAAAATTTGTCTGCTGATAAGATAAATCTGAGCACCTTCAAAGGAGAGGGAGAATTGTCGAATTTGGAATTGAATGAGATTGTTCTAACAGACCTTTTAGAGTTACCTTCGTTTTTGAGATTGACTAAAGCCTGGTGTAATAAAGTTACTTTCCGAATTCCTTGGACTAAACTAAGAAGTGTTCCTATACATCTGGTAAAGATTTCAGTCAGCAGAAAATTGCGTTTTTATTCATGCTTTTTGTCATATTGTAGAGCCTGGATGAAGTGAATATAACAATAGAAACATGCGAAGAATTACGATCAATGTCTGCTCAATCTGGGCTTTCAGAATATGCTATGGCTCAAGGAAAATATGGGTATATCAACAAGGTCCTTGATGGAATAACAGTTACTATAAACAACGTGAATATCCTATTCAATAGTCCAGCTTTCACTGCAACTATACAGGTAGACCAGTTTGTTTTTGAGTAATTGATATTTCATTGTATTGCGGTTCTATTTTTAGATTTCTCGCATATTATTAGAATCAAAATCTCCAAAATGGGAAAAAGCAGATTTACGAATGACAAGATTGAAAGAGCCAAGCAAAGGCCAACTGCTAATTTTCAAAGAGCTTGAATGGCAAACCCTTAAAATTGAGGCAAAATCAACTAAAGATACAAATCTCACACCTTTGAGACTGATTACTAACCAAGCAACATGTAGGATTGTAATAAAAAAGAGACTTTCAGGTATGTTGAATCTAAAAACATGGGAAAATGACTTGGGGTAAATTTTTTGAACTTTTTCTACTCTAGAGTGGGCCCAAAGAATTAATAATGCTGTGCCTAAGTGGCGTAAGGACACAGTAAAAGTGTACTCTTACAATAAGGCATAATTTTCATCCCTGTAAGTATACAGGGATGAAAATTAGTAAAAACTAACTTTGTTGATGTTTATATTTTCTTACAGACTGTTTTGTTATGGGATCAAGGTTAGTGATTATATTGGAGGATCTATTATGGGTTTTGACAGATTCTCAACTAAAGGCCGCTCTCCATTTCGCTGATTCTTTAACAGGATTGATTCAAAAGGCGACACAAATAACACGAAAAACAAAAGCTGCTAGAAAATTAGAGGTGAACTTATCTTATAAATAGTAACTTAAGGTTCACATGATCTACCAAAAATTTTTTCTAGGAACTACCAGAATATCACGCTCAACTACAACAAGAAGCTAGGACGAAAGAATCTAACTCAGCATCCAGACCTTTTGCAATGAATGATGTCATTGAGACATCTTATCATTTTTTGTGTGCCCAAATAGTTCTTCACCTGTGCGATGATCCTGGAGGTAAGATACAGATGTTCTTTTCTGATGACAGACGCAAATTTCTCGGAGGTCAATAAACTATTCACTTAAAGAAAGCCCTGTTCGGCATTGACCTCCGCAAGCAGACGGATTTTTTAGTCACGTGACCACAGATCGTACAGATTCATCTGTAATATCTGCGAATAAACGAACGGTACAGAGCATCTGCCACAGAACATACTGCTCTGTTTTACTTTTATAGATTATGAGATTTCAAAGTTCACTATTTTGGGAAATATGCTCATCTTTCAAAGATACTTTCACCCTTTTTTGTAGCTCTACCGTAAAATCTCGATTAAATAAATAGATGCAAAGGAAACGGGGGATGCAATATCCCCTTCTGTTTGTTCACTACGGCGATAGTTGTACCGAAATATCCTAATTAATTAATTAATTACACGAAAAAGAAACAAGAAAACAACATCTCCTCCTGCCCATTCATAACTACGATAGCTATATCGGAAAATTTTAATGAATTAATTAGGTATTTAACGAATAAATGAAAACAGAAGAATAAGAGTGTTGATAAGTATTAGAATTTTTCAATCTATCGGTTGTCGGATCAGGAAACTCAACATAAAACAAAAAATTTATAAAAAAACATAAAACTCTATAGATAAAATCGCTTTGATCCGTCGAAATAGACCGAGCGAAAAGATCGACATCCGATTGCTCAGATTTTTATGCCGAACGGTCCAGATGTGTACTCCCCTCAGTCCGATGTCGATGCTGAACGCCCCTAGAAAGTCAAAATATGAATTGAAAGATGTTTTTAGAGCAAAGCTATAACTTTAATTGTTTTACAAATCATTCAACAGTATAAAGTGTTTTCCTAGTGAAAAACGCCCAAATTTTGTATTTGTATTAATTTACTATCGATCAATTTTCAGCTGGCAGATCTGGCCATCCTAATCTGAAGGATGGTGGGGCACTTCAAGTCAACATTTCCAAATTCCAAGTCGATTTTTACCCATATCATTTGGCCAAAGCAAACCGAAAACATTGGCCAAAGTATAACGAAGCCAGTTTTCCACACACTCAATGGCAGGAACAGGCATTAGCTTCATTCAAATCAAAATTTTTGGATCTCATAAATAAGAATAAAACACCTCATGCTTCTTTAAGTAGAACAGCCAAGGTAAGTAATGATTAGTTTTCTTTCTACAGGAGTAACAACAATTTTTGTCGATTAAAGCCATCACAAAATGAACAGAAAAAGTTACCAAGTCCAGTCAATAAAGATGTTAAGCAACTAATTGAAAATCAGCTGGCAAAGCTGATGACCTCCTGTACCATTATTAGAGTAGACGATTTTACTGTGCATAAAGTGGCAACTTCAGGAAAAAAAGCTCCTTTCAAGGAATTCATTTGTGGTGAGTTTTGATGCTTATTCATAAAAAAATCCATATAGTTTTTTGTGGTTTCATACCTTGAAAACTCTGGAGTTAGTATCAAAACAATACAGAGAAAAATGTATCTAGTTTTCTCAATTTTTGTTCTATTTTGAATTAACGTTTTGAAATTGTCTTCACAGATATTTCAATTTTAATTCATGTGTAATATAATAATAATAATAATGGTCTTTATTATTATATATGAGATTCATTTCCAAGCTATGGAACTATTTAAGTTGTGTATTTGCTTATCCTGAATTTTATATTGAATTTGTATACAGCACAGCATAAAAGGAAGGACAAGAGAAATTCATCAGGTAGTACTGAATTGAAATGAGTTATATCACGTTTTAGAGAATACAAGATTTGAGTGTGACATAGTTTCTTGTTACTGTTATTTTTTAAGTAAAATTAGTGGCATGGAGCATGTATATTGATTTCAACAGTTCCAGAATTTTTAAGGAACGACTATTTGATTTTATTTATACCCTCAATATAATTTTTGTAGTTTTTTAGAAGTACATATTTAGTTTATTTATAAAGAGGTGTCAGTAAATCAGAGGTTAGAATAGAAAATAAACCATGAAATTCCAGTCGAAATTTTAATTCTCACATTGATAAATTTCTTGCTTGAGTATTTTCCTTCGAATATGTGAAGGTTTCGACCAAAATTATCGAAAAAATCGCTAGAAATTGGCATCTGCATTTGTTTGCTCATAATTGTTTTAAATAATATTGTATTCACATTATTGTTCAACTATTTAAACAGGGGTAATCGTTTAAAATTATTCATTATTTCATATTCTACCTATTCTTGAAATTTATTCCATGTCCATGATTTATATCTTTTCAGGAGACAGAGATACCATGCAGTTACCGAAAGAAGCAAGTATCGTTCATGCTGAGTTCATATATTATTACTATCCAGATGAAATTTCCTTTCCATGTAATATCAGCTGATAATGTGTTCTTCCTCACACTGAAAATTGTATCATTTTTAGTGCCTCCTCCAAAATTTTATGTACAAATCAACCAGTTCACGTTTCTTTTGATGTTGATACCATCTTATGGGCCAATTCATTTGGACTTAATTTGTATCAGTCCCTCATGGCTTCCAAAGCTGAAATGCCAGCTTCCAATCTCACTTACATAGATGTCAAGATAGAAGCTATTCTACCCAAGGTAAGTGTTGAGGACATGAGCCACACCATCTCATTCTGGAATATCCTACTTATTTCTAAATGTTAGAACCTTTGGCATACTGTATTTCAAACAAAATTCACACAAATAATAATTAAATGATGGAACTACCGGAAAAAAGCATATTCATACTAGCGGACCCGACAGAGGTTGTTCTTCATACACAAAATTAATTCAAACCGATCCAGTCGTTCAGCTGTAGAATAGATTAATAACCAAGATAACGTCTGCAGCGCCATCTGTTGGGATGATTTGTGATTAAGAACCATCCAGGGCGCCACTCAAACACATACAAAAGATCCATTCAAATCGGTCCTGCCGTTTAGGAGAAGTTCAGTAATATACACACGTACAGTAGAATTTTATTTATAACTAGCGGACCCGACAGAAGTTGTACTTCATGATATTTCAAGCATACACAAAAATTCATTCAAATCGGTCCAGTTGTTTAGTTGCAGAAGAGACAAATAACCTAGATACCGACTGCAGGGCCATCTGCCGGGCTGATTTGTGAATCTAAACCATCAGGGGCGCCACCCAAACGCATAAAAAAATCATTCAACTCGGTCCAGCTGTTAAGTTGCAGAAAAGACGAAAAACCTAGATACCGACTGCAGCACCATCTGCCGAGCTGATTTGTGAATCTAAACCATCAAGGGCGCCACCCAAACGCATATAAAAAATGCATTCAAATCGGTCCGGCCGTTTAGTGGCAATACAGATAAATAACCTATATATCGACTGCAGCGCCATCTGCCGGGCTGATTTGTGTATCTAAACCTCAAGGCGCCACCCAAACACATATAAAAAGTTCATTCAAATCGGTTCAAACGTTTAGGAGAAGTTGGGTGACAAGAACACATACAGTACTTGTTAACACCTTGAGCGAGATAATCCGACAGTAAAGCTGTCCTGCAATCCGGTTGAACAGCAAAGCTAGTCTGAGAATGCAAACTGTTAAAGGTAAACCTAGAGAGGCCTTCACTCATTCGTTATGCAGCCAAGTACAATCTGTTTATGTTGCGAACTCGTGCCGTATGTTTATTCCGTATTAAGATAATTGGTCTACCTCTCCCCTACTCTGATACTAACAGCTTGCATCTGTTACAGACAATTCTGTCAGTTTGGCAACATCGTCTATTAGTGTTTAGTTCTCTATGCGATGTGTTTACATTTTCATTTCGATTTGACGTTCATAAACAGAAATATTTTACTGATTTTGTGGCAGTTTATTGCTGCTTAAGGCTATTCCAGTAATTATAGCTAAGCTAATTTAAGATTTCATTAATTATATAACTGAAAAAGACCAAACAATTCAGACAGGTACCCCTTCAACAAGTTATAAATGAATACAAGATAAAGTAGATCTTGTGAAAATGTATAATAATTAATTCCAGGTCAGTTTTGAGAGCAGTACAATCCACATAAATCAGAAGGATCGCCCCAAAATTCTCAATTTCCAAGTCACCAGAGCCACAGTTACCAATGTTAGAAGTTTGGAGCAATCTTCAAGAGCCGACCTAGCTAAATGCGTGGATTCGTTCCATATGGGATCTCTGTTTTTTGGTTCAGGTTTCCCCTCTCAACCTAGCGATTTTTACATTGTTACCCAGAAATTTCTCGATCACATATCATCTTGTGATAATATTAGAAATGTGCCTCAAGAATTAGATACCTCTAGTTTAAATGTTCTGGTAAGTCTAATCTTTATAGCTTTTTTTTGTTTGTTTATTTACAGGTTTGTGAATTCGTGGGTTATTGATGAATTGAGTGTATAAAAAAAGTCCGTTCACGAAAGTGTGAGCGCAAAGTAGGCGTTTGTTTATTCATCTGAAGTTGGCAGTATTTGCTGTCATAACGTAAAATAAAGTCAACGTTGCCGGATGTACCTGGGCCTCGACCATAGACCTATAAAAGAATGGACAGGACGTGTGAGAGAGAATATTGACTTCAGACAAGGATAGAATAATATCAGTGCTAAACACGGAACATATAATAAAAACATTGGATCGTAGATATCTACGCATCAAATATTTTTATGTTCTGTGATTTTTCGAACATTAGAGAGAGAGATACTGTGAAGGATGGAGTAATGTTAGTTTAGTTTTGTCTATGCTCTACACTAATATTACTCCATCCTTCACAGTATCTCTCTCTCTTATGTTGCGGGCACAAAACTTAGTGTGAAAGTCACGTGACGCCCTGTCCATCCTTTTATATGTCTATGGCCTCGACCGACGAGCTTGCGAGTTATCAGAGAATTCTATGCAACATTGCGTATTGATCTGACAAGAAGATAAACAACATAACCTAAAATTTTAATAAGTATACACAGTGGAATATGCCAAATTTCCATGACCAACCGACGGCTCAAACTTTCGTGAACGGACTATAGAATATTATCATAAAATTATAATAATCATGTTGCAATAATTCGAATAAAGACCAATAGAGTTTTGGCTTCATTTAATTAAATTCGTAGTTTGCTAAATTCAACAAAGCATCTTTGTGTACAACCATGGAAGCGGCATTATATCAAAGGAACATTTGCCGTGAGTTTTTTATATGTTATTCAAGTGAGTTTAGATAGACTATATGAAAATTTTGACTTGGGAATATTGCATTAAAAATAGTATAGTTTCGTTCTGTAATAAACATAAGATGCAACATCCAGAACTGATAAAACTTCTCCAAATAGATAGTAATTTATTCATTCATCATGTCCTAGACTACAATACTTGGAATATAATCAAATGAGCATATCTCTATTCAAAAAAGAATTATTGGAAAAATTGAAGAATTTATCGTGAATAACATCACTGTAGAATGTAGATCATCGAGATATAATAGAGAAGAGACGCTATGACATACAATTGAGTAAGGAAAAATAGAACCACTGGGCGGGGCTAAGTCGAGGACCAATAAGTTCAGGGTTGAATTGAGTTGCCAGTTTTTTCTGTTTACAGATTCTGCCAAAAAATACGACGTGTTGGGTCTTTAGGAATCCTGTTCAAATAAGGTCAATTGATTATCAAATAAACAAATTTTCTTCAGGCGATAATATACACATATAAAAAGATATCAGATTACCCAGACAGACCAGCAAAAATTTCGAATGCTGATCTGTTCAGTACTCATCCCTACCGGTGATATGTTTTACCTCTAATTTTCTACTTATCTGTCTCTTCTCAACTTGAAGAAGGCCTTACAGTGCACGATACCATTTCATTGTATATTATTAAGCAGAAAAATCACAATTTAACTAGAAACAGGCGCAAGAATCACAATTCCTCCAGAAATTTAAACGATTGTCAAATTTGACGTTAGGTGATATTAATATGGCGCATCTGATACCACGTTTATTTCAATGATGGCAACTCTATACTATCCTATCTCTATGCTGTAGATAGATCAGTTGCATAGAGAACTCCTATGGACTGAAGCCAAAGATGTATGGTGCATAAGTCTGGATCCGGTCTGGGGCGATTTTCTAGGCGCCCGGGCGGTAGGCTTGACCAAACCAGTGCCATTCTTGGATACGGTTCCAGTAACCATATGGTTACACAGTCACATGGATCCGAATTCTACGATCAAGACAGAAAACGATCATGCTTCGACTGCCACTGCAGATATCCATGCGTTAACACAAATCTCTAATCTGGTCAGCGTTCAAATCAATCATTACCAATATCTGTTCTTACTGAGGTTGGCAGAGGAACTGGCAGAATTGGCTACCTTCGTCTCTTTGGATTCAAATAGAATAATAAAGGTAAGGAATAAAAAAACTAATTCAAATTCTACCAGTGTATACAGAAATGTTGAATTTGTTTGGGTTTCACTTTAGATTTGTTGATTTTGTTCTGTTTTTTTTTGTATGTTATTGAATTTCATAAATTAGATGGACAATCTCAGAGTAAAAGTAAACCTAGAGTTGCCTTCACGCATTTGTTATGCAGCCAAGTAGAATCTGTTTATACGAGCGAACAAACTTCCGGCGTTGCCAAATCGTGCCGTATGTTTATTCCGTCTTGGGATAATTGGCTTACTGCTCCCCTACTCTGATACTGACAGCTTGCGTCTGTTACAGACAATTCTGTCAGTTTGGCAACATTGTTAGTATTCAGTTTCTTGCTGCGATGTGTTTACATTTTCATTTCGCTTTGAAGTTCATAAACTGAATTATTTCAATGATTTGGTGGCAGTTCATTGTTGCTTAAGGCTATTCCGTTAATTATAGCTAGGGCAAAATACGAAAATGCTGTATTATATTCAGAATTGGAGAAAATCAAATCTAACCAATTGTGTTCACCCCAGTGTGGCAGTGAAATGCTTTCCATCTCACTATAATGCTTGGTCGGTTACAATACGGTACTTTTCACGCGTAGGAGCATTTCTAAGTTTATTTTTTATTCTGAGGTTCATATGTTTTTGTGATATAAAATTTTGAAAAAGGTCATTCACCCTTTTCAGCTCAATTTGACTCAATCTCAAATGGGTTATGTCAAGACCATTGCAAGTTTTTCAGAAATGTTTTAATTGAATGTTAACATATCAGTGTTTATATAATTTCTCATTACTTCTTAAATGGGAACTTGCTGATTCAAAAATTCAATTAAACACACTCAAACTTTTGCAAATATTGATGATATTATTTTTCCATTATCAAGTACATCATAAAGTTTATGTTTAGACAGTTATGAAGATTATTGGGCTAATGGTATGCATCATTGTAAATACACTGCATTCACCGATTTCGGAATGTCGCACTACTTTGTCCAGTATTTCGTTCGGTCGATTGGGACGATCTTCCCTGTATTTTGGCTCACTTGAAGAACACCATTTATTTGGCTGTCACCAACATTTTCTTTTCTTCTTCTTCTTCTTCTTCTTCGTACGGTGTCTTTCCGGTCGAACTGAGGCCTAGTGGCCCATTGTTCACCCGCATCGTTCTATAGAGACTCAGCTCCTCAGACACGAAGACAGAAATGTCGCGAGCCTGCCAGGAGTCGTCCCTCTCACCATAGGAAGGTAGGTGTTGGATTTCCTAGGTGTGTTGACCTTAACTCATTTAGGTTTCACAGTTGAACAAAATATCCTCAACCGTTTCATCAGTACTCCTGCACCACCGGCATAGGGATCAGCTCGTTAATTCCATTCTCTTCAAATGTTTGTTAAACAGGTGACCAGTCAATGCACCAGTCACTAGACCGAGTTGTTTCATCTCCAGCAACAGAAGTCTATTGACCTCAGGTCGCGAGGACGATCTCTCAATGAGAATCCTCGACCACCTCAGGCGCCCCCGCGCTCCATTCCGAGGAAAATTCCCTTTTCAGCCAGCTCCTGAACAAGCTTCTGACAGATGTGCGACAGATTGGCAGCGCAGGCTCCGGACCAACAAATGCTAATCTGGCTCCCCGCCTAGCCAGTTCATCTGCCTTGACGTTACCAGGTATATCCGCATGAGCCGGACACTTTCAAAAAGTTTAAGAGCTCAGCCCACGCAGAGATTGTTTACTTCACCCCAGTGTGGCAGTGAAATGCTCCCACTCTAATGCTTGGTTGGTTACAATGCAGTACTATACACGCGTAGGGGCATCTATGTTTATTTCTTACTCTGAGGTTCATAGGTTCTTGGATATAAAATTTTGAAAAAGCTCAATTTTACCCAATCTCAAAAAGGTTATGTTAAGACCATGCCAGTTTTTCAAAAATGTTTTAATTGAATGTTAACCTTTCAGTGTTTATAAATTTCTCATTACTTCTTAAATGGAAACTTGCTGATTCAAAAATTCGATTGAACACACAAAAAACTTTTGAAATTATTGATTAGATTATTTTTCCATCATTAAGTACAACACAAAGTTTATGTTTAGACAGTTATGAAGATGATATGTGGCAAATGGTATGCATTATTGTCAATACACTGCATTAATCGATTCCGGGAATGTCGCACAACTTTTTCCAGTATTTATTTGGGTATGTTGGTGATAGCCAAACAAATATTGGTCATGTTGTTCAGTTGAATTTCTTAATCGGCAAGTTCCTCCACACTTTTGTACTATAAACAATCAATTAGATTTTCCAAATCATAAACACGACTTTTTAGAAAAGCAAAAAAATTTTAGGTGGAAAGCAGCGGTTCTCTCGTAGTAGGCGCTTTATTACCCCAAGTGGAAGTAACCTTCGTGATGCCTTCGCATTGCCCCGGAAAAGAATCCTCCGGCGCAGATGCAGAGTCATTCGTACCAGACAGCTCGAGCATCGTGGATGACATGCTAGTACATGGTAAAACGTTGTTGCCGAATTTCACAAATATCCATACATTCATGTTCTTGCAGGGTCTGCTGCTACAGTGTGGCAAAACAGCAGTCTTTCTATTACGCAAGCTGATCATCAACCTGCCAAAAAATCTATTCCAAATGGATCAAGCGCTGCTATGCCTATGGCAACTAGCCACTCCATGGATTATATGGACCGAGCTCCTCCTCTGAAAACTTTAGCGAGGGAAAGGCATGAAACGACCACTGGACCCAAACCAGATGTTAAAAGTATCAGAATAACATAAATGAAGGTATGGGATTTACAATTCTGGGTTAATATCTAGTCTATTGCCCAATAACCGGCCTTCAAAAAATTGGCATTTTGTTTCGTTATGATTTTTAAATGGTACAATTGCGATTAGAACACCAGCAAATCAATATTTCCCGAGAAAATCGAATTAGAATATTTATAAATCATTTATAATTCAAGTACCATTTCTCTTAATACGAGCCTGATACTGCAAATATTGCTGTAATACGCCAGTGGTAGTAAGAATACGTTAATGTAGGTTTAAGGTTTGGTTAGGTTAGGATAGGTTTGTTATATTAGTTAGACTTTGGTCATATTAGGTTAGGTTTGGTCAGGTTAGGTTAGGTTATCTTCGGAGGGACCAGTTTGAAGTACTTATAACAGTTAGTTTTACTCAGGTTTTATATATCGACCCCTATTCACTCCCTATCCGTAGAATTTATGATAAATACCAATTTGCCACCATTGAAAACTATTGGGAATTACTCAAAAATACATATAGTCCGTTCACAAAGGTTGAGCTTTCGGTTGTTCATGGAAATTTGGCATATTCCACTGTGTATATAAAAATTTTAGGTTATGTAGTTTATTTTCGTGTCAGATTGATACGCAATGTTGTCAATATTGCATAGAGTTCTCTAATAACTAGCAAGCTCGTCGGACGAGGCCAGGTACATTCGACAACGTAGACTTTATTTTACGTTATGACAGCAAATACTGCCAACTTCGGATAAAAAACAAACGCCTACTATGCGCTCAAACTTTCGTGAACGGACTATATGTATTTATCAATTAAAAACTAAGTATAGGTCCGCTTAATGTAATCATTGATTACTGCTAGACAGACTTACTTATGACCCCAGATTTTTCATCAGTTTGTGGTCAGTTTCGGTTAAAAATTTCAACATCAGTCATTTCTGCAAACCACGCTCTTTAATAAGGATCGGATCGCTCAATCTGTGCTTAAGGGTTACAGTCATCTTGAACTTATTTTCAGGTCTATCTTCAATGAAAAAAGGATTTTCCAACTTCATGTCGTCAATAGACAGTGCACTTAAACCCACTGGTGATGACTCGAGTGATACCCTTTCCCTGCGCAGTGATTCAAGCGATTCAGAGAATTATGTAATGGTGAATATCGGCGAAGAGGGCACCACCTGTGACCTGATGTTTTCCCTGAGGAATAACTACGACTATTCTGATTCAGGAGCGGTAGCTGTTATAGAGATGGCCAGCGAGGTCATCGAAGAAGATAGTACGGTCACCACCATGAGTGAACCTCGATGCATGATAGTTGTCGAAGAAAAGACTTGGTAAGATTTATCACGTATAGCACAGAACGCGCAATTTAATATGAAATCAGGGATTATACTTACAATTCAGAACAAGCAAGCAAAAAAATAATATAATATTAAAAATATGAGTATATTCACTGAAATTTCAAGTTTGTAGGACTCTCCAGTTCTGACATTTTTACGATTAGAAGTAGACATTAAACTGATATATTGTGTTGTCCCTCATTGAAAATTGCAGAAATATGTATTACGTAATAGAACAAAACTAAGGATTCGCAGAGATTCATTTGTCTGTTGTTTTAATATCTAATATTTTAAAGATCTTTTGTCCGTTATTTTTTCTCA
Organism: Propylea japonica; assembly: GCA_013421045.1. Taxonomy (NCBI): domain Eukaryota; kingdom Metazoa; phylum Arthropoda; class Insecta; order Coleoptera; family Coccinellidae; genus Propylea; species Propylea japonica. Next base: position 92,896,299 of record CM024241.1, read on the forward strand.
ATTTTATGATATTTTCTCAATTGTAGGTATCTGTTGCGACTTTCAAATTGAGTAAAGTGGAATTTCTTCAACAATCTGTAGGTTATTCATCGTCTATTAAACTACAAGTAGGCAATATCAAATGTGACGACTGCAACTCTATACCATGGGATGAATTTCAGGTGAGTTCTTTCAATTGTAGAGTTTCTAAATTCCTTTTGATTCATCGTGATGCTAGTTATTTTATTAGTATTCACAAGTGTTTATGAATTTTCTGTTAAAATAAAAATTTCAAGTTTAGAATTTTTGATGAGTTTTCACTGTATTGAGTATTTTGTTTATTTTACTCAAGATACACGACCACTGAAATTTTTATGAAATATTTTCGAAGGATTTTGAATTTGAACTATAAAGAAATTTTGCCGGAATGTAATTTTATTTTTTTTTGTTACTGGATCATCTCTGTATTCTGGTTTGATTAGTTAATATCTATAATGCTGATACCCATTCTCTTCAAAACTGAGTTCCTGCTAAGTTATTGAACTTCAAATACACTATTGATCATCAATATTCATCACACAATCATCAGCAAAGAGTAGGAGTCAAAACTATTAGGCGTGTTCAAACAATCTGAACTCATATTGTGAGAGATAATTTAGAAATAATTCCTTAAAATATCTGTAAAAAGCTTTCACTTCATCAAAACTTAATTATACAATATCAAAACAGAACAAAAAATTTTTAGAGACTGCTAGACAGATGCCTTTGAAGATATTTAACACAATAAAGTACCTATCCAATATAAACTTCACCAAATTTTTTCAAATTTTTTTGCATGCATCTGAATGTTTTGTGTGGCACAGACAAAGATCAAGGTATTCAACCAAAATATTAAGTAGAATGTTACAAGCATGACGATATAGAAGTAGAGGTAGAACGAAATTTTTGAATTTGTTGAAAAATAATATATTTTACACAATTGAACAAGTGAAATCAGCAATAAAATTAAAAAAATAATAGTGTGGAAAACAATAAGTATTAGGTTTGAATAATATTTCTTCATATGCATACAAACTAGGCTAAAATAAAAGATGTTTTTGAATTTAAATGCAATTAAATTGATGAAAACAATAGTTTGAAAAGCGAAAGATTATTATCAGTTTAAATAATATTTGTTACTATGCGTATCAACTAGGCAAAATTAAAAACGGTTTTTGGATCTGATTCACTGAAATGTAATCTAGAATCACAGGAAATTAAGAAATCTAAGTGCAATGGAATTTTGAAGCAAACAAGAAAAGTACTGTGAAAGTAACATTGAAATAAACACCAAGACACTCCATAACTTGTTTAGGCTCTATTTGAATATTGTTCTTTCAAAATACTTATTGACAAATTAGTATTAAGCTTCAATACAGATGAAAATTATTTGTCTTGCTGCTTCAAATATCTTTTAATTTCTTGAATTCAAGCACAGTTATCAATACTCACAAACTCTCAACATAATTCGACAATTACTGTTGTGATTTGTCACCTGCAAATTATTATGATTTAATCATCTTGATACATCGATTTATTCATTTCCAATTTTAATTCCTAACCAGAACAAGTTCAGTTCCCGTTCCAGAGGTTGGTCAGATGATCCGGCAGATACTAGTACGACTCCCAAAGTGAAACTGAGACTTGACCATAACCTGATGTTGCCGAGTTCGAAAAGCATGATGGATTTGGATTTCCGGGACAGGGAGAACATAAAGAAACTGTTTCAAGATAATTTGACCATTAAGGTTGACGATTTATCGTTAGTTTTATCTATGAGCGTTGTGACCGGTCTCACCGATTTGATTGAGGATGAGATCATTCAAACTCCGATACCATTGCAGGTAAGAAAATGGATAAGTTATGTTTAGTTTTGAATAACTCTCTCCAGTCACGAATTTTGAGTTGGAAACGGGGTCAAACTATCTACCTAAAGACTTGGTTGAACTCATTATGAAAAGTAACAAGCTCTGGCTGGATTCTGTAATCCAGTTCGAGATGTGATTTTAAATGTTTTCAGATATTTTTGAGCAATGTTTGCCTTCGTCTTAACGAAGATAGACCGCCAGCTAACATAACCTCTCCAGGACCGATACCTGTTGATCTTAACATAGCCCAGTTGTACATAATGCAAAAGGAAGATGGAGTGTTCCACATTATACCACAACCACCCAATCCGGCTTCTTCAATCGCTTCCATTACTTCAGGTAAGTAAAAGGTTCATTAGATCACTGTTCTTACAACACGGCCTTCTAAAGACATGGCCGGGCGCCTCAAGCGGCAACGCCGCAAAAGACGATCTTTGGGAGGTTTAGCGCTTGCACGAGAGATACGATATTTGGAACGTATAATTTCATTTCCTGATGTCATTTAATGTGTTTTTCGATGAATATATGAAAACAGGTTGAAAGTATGCCCTACTCAATCAATAAATTGAATATAAATAAAACAAATTGAAACTAAAGCGAAATGGTTGATGGTTTAATCAATTCATGGTCCCGCAAAAACCACGGGGAGATGTCTCTAGCCAAAAAACTTGAACTCAAATATAACTCTCGAAATGAAGTTAACTCAAATAAAATTCTCTCAGGTTAATCCCTTCTTCTATGTGTTTATATCATTCTTCGTATTCTTCACGTAATTATTGAGAAATGTTTGGGAAAATGAACAAAGCGAATTTAGAATGAACTTCGAATTCAAACCACTACTAGGTACAATTTTCGAGCACAATCAACACTAACACCTCAATTATTTACCACTAGATGTTTACTAGCGCTCACGCTTGCGCCTGTAACACAGCTGTCCATAGAGACTACTTTAGAAGGCTGTGCTTGTAATATGTCGTGAGAGTATACCTCTCTACGCTGTTGCCGCTCTTGGCTATGACCGGACCCGGGGGTTTAGAAGGCCGTGCTTACAATATGGATTACCCACTTTTGACATTGTAAAACGGCCATGAGGTTGAAGCTACATCTGTCATTTATTCAGTCCGTTTCGACAAATTTTTCTCCATTTTTTTTTGGCAATTACCCATTGATTTATGAAAATTCTTCAAAACTATTTATTTTCCAAAGTTGATTTTAAAAGGTTATAATTTATTCTAAAACAACAAATCAAATATTATAAAAACGACAATTTGAAGGGATGAGAATTTGATCCCTTTTACTGAGGGGATTATGGAATTCACATTAATATTTGCAGCTCAAGAAGCAGAACAACAGCTCGCAAAAGTAAACAGACAGTTGACAGCAGAAAACGAAGAACTCCAAAGGAGACTTGTTGCCTTTGAAAGGGTTTCTGAAGATAATAGGTTACTTCGCAAAGCAAAAGAAGAGAAAGAAACGCTGAAAGCTTGTCTGACTTCAGCTCAAGACGAAGTTATGAGGCTTTTAGATGAGAAAATCAAACTGTTGGATGATATAAAAGGATTACAAGATCAGTTGAACGAAAGGGGACGTCAATGGAACAGCAAAAGATAGCAATGCTGTTTCAACTGCACTAGTTGTTGCACTAATATAAGAAAATCATAGTGGCTAGACACTAAGGTTTACTTGTAGCAGAAGTTAGTGTAGTTGCCAGGATTTAGCGACATCCTCTTTAAATTACATGAAAAATTTTGCCAAAAATATTTATGAAAGTCCAAAAGAAGGAAAACAAATCTATTTCGATCAAGGCTGTTTTAAATTATATATTTTTTCGGTGATCATTGAAATTTCACACTGCCATAGATATTGGTCAATTTTTTTTATTTGTGTACTTGGTTATCCACTGAATGCAAAAACAGTAAAACCGTTGTATAACCATTTAAACTAAATTTATCCCAAAATCGCTTCATTCAATTCAGTTTGTTCACAGATAATAAATGAAATTTGAACAATGTCTGTGAGTTTTGGAAATTTTGATGATTGCTCAATTTCCTGCTGGAAATTAAAGACATAATTTCTGTATTTTCTAATCGGCTAAATCCAGAGATATATTTTTATGTAGCGACTCACAATTATCTTCCATTTTTTTAGTGTTAGTTTAGTTTAGGATAACAATCTATTTAGATAAGTTCGAATTTCACTATATAATTATTTTTGTGATCTCTCTCAATCTGAGGGATCTCTGTTATTCAAACTGCAATATTGTTTTCTATCAGTTTACTTGTATAACCTAAATATTATTTTTCAGAGATTATTTTTTTGTAAATTGTTTCAAGTTTGAAAATATCGAGGATTAATTCTATATATTGAAAGTAATGTGCTGCACTAAAACAAGTGATATTTTATGGTGTTTCATTAATTTTCTGAAGGTTTCTTAAGGACTTTGACTGAATATTTGTGCCTGGTGAATCATTTCATTATATGCCGTCTTAATACAATTTTTTTCATCAAGTAAAATCTTTGTTACTCACTTTTTTATCAAATTATATCACAATAAAAGTTCTTAGGAATTCAATGATGTACCAGGTATGAATTGGTTCAATTTTATAATTACGATGTCTTTGGAAGAAAATAAACGAATGTCGTTGAGGCTTTATGAAAAATTATATTATAAAGAATTTTTTTAGATAGTTACATCAGTTTATTTTTTATTGAATTTTTATCAAGAAGATGAATGAAAAGATAATAATGTGGATATTATGTTCCTTCATAGATTCATAAAAAGGTGAATACTTTAAATTCAATTTGTGAAATTACTCATTTTAATATTTTTTTAGTAATCAAACTCAACAATCAATCAAAATATTTCAATCAACAGTTAGGATAATTCGAGTTAAATAATGGATAAGATTGAATTGAGTAAATACATTGTTGTATACAGGATTTGACATTATTGTAATATAATTTGAAACTTTCTTGAAATGCATCTCATGTCCGTCCCAAATATGAATATTAAAAGAGTTTTTGCTTGAACAAAACTTCCGAAAACATTGTTTCCCAATATCAACACTGTTTTGTTCCGAATTATTCTTCAAAATTATGGGGCTAATTTTTTATATTTATTAAATACGTGTTCACTACAGTTCATCGATTTTTTAACATTTAACATCATGTCATCTTCTAATTTTGCAAATCACCATGTTAAATAAGACTGCAAATGACTTGATTTCAGAATGTTTGAGACGATGATATGAAAATATATAAATAAATCCATGATCATCTCTTGCTTTGTGATATTGCTGTTGATGTGGGATATTAATAATCGTGTAATATTTTGACACTTTCGTTCTTGTGGAAATTTGTAAATTGTGATTTTCATTGCAATGCAATACTTTTGTACTTACGACAATTTATATTTGAATGTTGAAATTTCTTGGAATTGTGTGTTATATTTCAGTTTTGTTATTCAGAATAAATTTTTTTGCATTATACATTTTTATATACAGGTATTCACAAAGGTGATAGTCTTTGTGTCGAAGGAAGGTAGGTATTATTAGAAGAAACAATTCCATAAAAAGGTATGAAAAAATGTATGAGATACTGACATTTGAGACTTTTTTCCTCACCTCTGTTGGAGAATCAATAACAGGAGTGGAATACTATGGAAGATTTCAAGCACTGAAAGTGTTCGTGGACAAACAGATATTATTGCTGCAATAGTATTTCTTCTCGTTGGAAAAATTATGAACTCACCAGGAGGAGGTTTCAACACCTTTTAAAGAACCAGAAATCTTTCTTGGCATAGAGATGAATAATGGGAGTATTCAATTCCATAGAAATTAATGATGAGAAATCAAGAATCCTGCTAGTATGAGCAGGCTGCACATTCTTGTAGGACACGTCTCTAGAGCAACTTTGTGAGATTGAGGATTGCAGATACCGATGAGTGTATATTCTGTTGGGTAGAGGAGAAAACTCCAGAGCACCATCTAACCTTAGTTTAGTTTAAAAAACGGGTTACAGTTCACTGCGACCTCAAGGTCTATTGTGTCCCCTTACAGAGCTGTTCTGACCACACCCTTCAGAGCTTGCCTTTCAGATCTGATGAAATCCAATATCTGTGAAGGCTTCAACGAGGCTAGTTCCTCACTTCTACAAGTTTCTCGCCCAAGGCATTCTCTCCTTAGGCTTGCAATGCCAAAGCATTCCGTGACTAGGTGAATGGTGGTTTCTTCATCCTCTCAACAGAACTTATACACTCGTCAGTGTCCGAAAATCCCATCCTCAACAGGTGTTTCTGAGGCGACAGTGTCCTGAGAGAAAGCCAGTGAGGAGATGTAATTGTTTCTTACTAAGATCCAGACATCTTTTGGATCTTGCTGTTTCAAAGTTCCGAAGGACTTAGTGGGATGATCCATTCCTAGGAGATTCCGCCAGAGTTTTTCCCTCTCGGCTTTCTCAGACTCGAAAAATTCCTTCTTATAGGTACATTTACCTATACCACAGAAAGGTTTTAAGCCAATGAGTGACAATCGTGCGCCCTCTTCGGCAAGTGTATTGGTCTCTTCGTTTCCATTGATTCCCGAATGGTCGGGAACCCAGATTAAAAAGACCTTATTTTTCTTGCCTACGCCTACCTCATTGGGTTTATTCCAGCACCGATGAGTGTATATTCTGTAGCTTTCTACATTTATCGACGGCTATGCTTGTCGCAGTGTCCCGCTATTGGTCACCAACTCGGAGTTCTAATCTAGAACGCCCTGGGATCATTCGGACTATTGAAGAATTCAACTTGATTTTCTTAAGATTCACAAAGCTTTTTTAGGTTATTTTTTCCTGTCACTCTGCGTACATGTGCATACTCTCGTATATTTATAGCATTCGTTTTGAAGAGTTTCGAGCTCCTGAGCTGTTCCAGTGATTTTCTGCGCAACCAATGGCAAGCCGTATTTCGAGTTACTCAGGTGCCGTATTCTCGACAAGGTATATTCGAAAACGTATACGAACTTCATTGCGCGAGTCCCTGGTTTACCTGCAAAAATGCACACCGCGCAATGAAGTTCGTATACGTTTTCGAATATCACTTGTCGAGAATACGGCACCAGGACCACATAACTCTTCAAAACGAATAGGCTAAATATGGTATAGTCCGTTCACTTTGCCACTTGATAGATGTTAACGAAGTGTTTTTGTTTAATAAACAAGATTCCTCGGAAACACGTCAATGGTACATTAGGCAACGTTGCATTAAAACATCGTACTGTCTGCAAATGCTGCCAACGTGATGTAATGAAACAAAGTCTTTCTTTGTGCTTTTTAATATGTGAACGGACTTATTAGCCAACCCTCTTGACTTCTATCTCTGCCTCATCTATTCCTTGTAGGTTTTGGGATTCATTGAACGCTTTTAATTTCCCAGAAAAACTATTTGTTCTAAATGTTTATTTATATAAACAGAACAGAAATCAAACAATAAAAGCCTATGCTAATGGATATTTTGACTTTGATTGCAACATAAAAATTAAGTTATTGTAATATGACAATTTTTGTTGTTACACTACTATTTGCTACAATAAATACCAATATTTATAAACATACTTTCAGATATAAAAAATAACAAACTGCTAACAATTAATCAATTTCTCAAATAAACTTGAAAAGAAACAATTTGAGAGAATACTTAATAACTAAACTGATGAATTGTCTATCTTTTCCCTTTTATTTTCTGGCATGTCAACTTCATCCTCTGTGTTTTTCCTTTTCAAATTGTTATCAGTAGTCTCAATTTGTAAGGAATTTGCCTGATCAACACATTTTTCATCAAACGAGCTGTTTAAAATTTCTGCGAGTTCCAGAGAGTTTGGTATCAAATCTTCATCTTGGTCTTCAGTTCCTTCTTTTGTACTGTCAAGAATTTCATTCTTGGAGGTAAGACATTTTTGCACTTCATCAATTAGTGGACCAAAGCCTTCATTTTCTTGTTCATTCTTCTGTGTGCTATTATCATTTTCTTTTTGCAGTTGAGAATCCTTTTCTTCCGGGGCACTTTGTGCTCCATTGTCTACAGTGTTTTCTTCTTCATCTTCTTCGCAATATTTTTTCACTAATGTTTCAATATCGTCTACATCAGTAGATTCTTCTTTACACTCTTCATCAGAGGAAACTTTTCCATTTGATAAATCGCCATTATCTTGGTCAATCACCTCAAATCCATCTAGACTGTCTTTTTCAGTACCTTCATTTTCGTTTTCTATGTTTTCAACTTGACAAATCTCTGTCACAGGTCCATCTTTTTCCTCTTCAAGACCTTCATCTGTTTTTCATCAAGATCAGAGTTTTTTCTTGAACAGGTTTTTTCAATTCCATCCTCAACTGATTCTTCATTCACCTGATTATCATGGATGTCTACATCAGGACAAGGTTTTTCCACAGTACTAATTTCTTTTTCGTTATCTCCACCAGATTTTTCATTTTTGTTATTATCTTCATCGATATTTTCAGAATTATTTACAATTTGGCAATCATCTGAATGATCTCTTTTATCTTCACTTGAGGCATCACTATCTTCACATTCTATTGCTACATCATTATCTGCACTGGGTTTATTTCCTGTGGATTCTTCAGTATTTTTGTCAACTTCCAGGTTAATTTCTGAATTCTCTTCACACTCTTCTGAAGTTTCACCATTTTCAGTTGTTTTCCTAGTACTTATATCAACTGCCACGTGAATTTTGGGATCCTCACATTTTTCTAGCAAACTTTCATCTAAAATATCGTTTCTATCTGGGGATTTATTCTCACTTTGTTGTCCGACGGTTTTGCTATCATCTGAATTTTTTTCAGTTTCTTTGATCACACAGTCATCACCTACAATATCATCAAGATCTTTATTATTGTCAACCTGTTCATTATCTAGTGAATTTTCGTCTTTCTTTAATTTTTCAGTGTCTTCCTTTTGATGATCCTTCGAACTAGTTTCTTCACTTGTTTGACTTCCACTATTCATTTCTTCTGTGTTCCCTTCAGTATTCTGATTTTCAATTTCTTTGTTTGATTCATCATCACTTTCTTCTAGAGATAAAGTTATAAGTTCTTCACTATCTGATCTTTCATCTTCTTGTTTAGAAATTTCGTCCATTATTTCTACATTTTCCTTATCTGACTGTTCTTGCAAATTCCTGTTATTTCTTCTATTTCTGTGATCATCATAATAATCATTTTCGGCGATAATGATAGTTGGAGTATCATCGAAATGAACACGTTTCTTTGTCTTAGGTGTAGTTGTTTTATCATTGATGGGAATATCCAATTTCATCCTTTCTACCTTAACTATGAGCTTCTGCTGTTGGATTTTGCTGATAGATTGCTTTCGTTTTTTGTTTTGGACATTTTTTTTGTCAGTTTTCACTTTTTTTATGGTCTTAATTTTAATAGGTGGTGTTCTTCTAACTCGAATCATTGGCCTTTGAGATACCAAACTACAAACATAATTGTTTTCATCTTCTTGAACAGTACTTTGATCAAAATTTTCCATCTTGACAAAAGGAATACAATTGTACATTTTCTCATCTAACTTATATTTCGGGTCAATCTGAATGTCTGTTTTATACAAGGGTAAAAATTGAGAGATACTTGATAGGTCATAGTTGACTGCTTCATTTCTAGATGAGCTCCAAATTTCATCTATTTCATTAGAATTTTCCGATTCCAAATTCTTCGATTCTTTATCTAATAAGTTTTCAAGGTTCTTACTTCTGCGTCTTTTAGTTTTAACTGGTGTAGAATCTAATGAATTTTTTGAGTTCATAGAATTCAACTCCTCACCGAGTTTTATTTTTTTACTTTTAAGATCTTCAGATTCATTAGTTTCATTGGATGAACTTTCTTCCACTTCATAAGTGGACTTCCTTCTTTTTAAAATGGTCCGCAATTTTGGTTGACTCCTGTGAACTGCCTCATTTTGCATGGACTACGAATAAAAATAAGAATACATGATAACTGAATGAAATAATTTCTATTTACATACCAATTTTTGCATAACATGATTCTTCAAAACATTGTCCAGTTCAATTATATAAAAACAACTGGCACATAATGAAACCATATTCTTGCTAGATATCCATGACTTACATTTATTTAGAAAATTTGTGTCGGTAATCTTGAAAATTTCTCCATTTTGTTTGCATAAAGCACATTTATCATTTACTTCTGTCTCATTAAGAACACCATCTTTTAAAACCAATGAATTCTTTTTGGAATTTATTAAAGTAATTTGATATACACATGTTGGGCAAAGATTAAAATTAATTCTAGATTCCTAAAAATAAATGCATTAATGAGAAATATCAATTGCTTTCATTATCTTATACATGCAATTGAAAGCCAACAAAGCATAGTTAACATAATTATTGATATCCACTGGTTCTGATTGATGAAAGCAAGCTTAAGAATATTTGGAAGATAGATACTGATGTACTTACACCAGAAATATTTAATTCCTTCTCTCAAGTGACTATATATCAAATTACAATAATTTATAGAATATTCAGGTTTCAGGATCAAACTGTTGGAATTGCAGATTCCACATACTCCAGTATCTAAATCCATTTTGCTGTTATTCAACAACTTATTAATTCGGATATATTAATTCGAAATCTCACAGCTAAAACCATCTGTAAAAGTGAGAAATATTCACGGCAAACGATCATATCGATAAAACTACATAATAATTGATAACCACCCACATCAATAGAATACAACACTTTTCCACAGAAAAAGACATCTAACCTCAATTATAAGTAGCGGGAAAAATTTTTATAAAAAGAAAAAGGTTTAAAGACCTCTTTTTATTGGGCTCGCTTCTAGGGCATGTACCCAGATCATGGTTGTGTTTATTGAGAAACTTTACTCGAGACACACAACGTCCATGTCCTAGCCGGGATACGACCCCGGGACCCCTGGCATCCCGGCCAAAGTGCTACCGCCGCACCACGGGGCCGACTAAAAATTTTTATGATTTATCCCATCATCTTATCTTTTCTTCTTTTTGTTAGGGTAGGGATCAATCGATGGCTTATCATCGATATTTAACGAACTTTTTGGATGTTTTTTTACTTTTAAACCAGAAAGCAGTGTTTTTCCGGAAAATCAGCTTGTGAAATTTTCAAATTTTCTGTGTAGTCGCTAGTCGGTGGTATATTTTCTATGATTGTATAATCAAATTTAGCGAATGACCAGTAATGACTGTGGTCATTGTTGGTCATGCCCTTGGTCTTGGCACTTGAGGAATGACCGCGAATGATCAGCTTCCGCTCAAATGCAGTTCTGGTCATCTTCGCCATTTTCGTTAATGTAGGTTAGGAGACAAACACATAACCAAACGATTTTCTGAATTAGAGTTTCGTTTCAGAAATAATGCATGTATGGGACTGAATATCGTTTGTTTTGAAAGTTATCATTACCTAGTTATATTTAATGAGAACCTAGAAAAATCCCCACAAAACCTACTGTATTACTCCCTGACAAAAATTTGAATACTATTTTCCATACCACATCCGTACAACCACTTAAGTTAATTACATGATTTATTTTTATTTTTGCTAGCTGAATATTGTTCAACATTTCTATTTCAGATTTACGCTACAATTGAGCATGTCCAGTTTAGAAGTTTTCATATCGTTGTAATTGCAAGTGAATGTTTATTTGAATCTGACATTCATGTGTTATCATAAGATATAAACATAAAACTTACCTTATCTTCAATGACAGAAGCTTGACTCGGCTCTCGAGTATGTTCACCCTAGGTCATCTGCGGTCTTAATCGATGACTTTGAAGGGCAATTCATGACGTCACATGATAAAGACCAGCTGACCAAAAGCGCTAAATGCAGTTGGTCATTGTTGGTCTTGACCAATGATGACCAGGTCTTCCGCTTGAATTTGATTTTTATATATTTATTTTCTGTGGTCCTAACCTAACCTTGTCAGCATGAACTGGAAACTTGGATGTTATATATTTCCTATATTCCTAATTCCTATTTTAAGTTTTAAAATTTGAAACATTTCTCAGTATCATTTGAGAATAATATTGAATATTTCCTTTTCGAAATGCTACCTCAAGTGAAGATGTTCTTCTTCAAATTCCTCAGTTCGATTCAAGAAAGGGGATGGAACCCTTTTTCTGATGGATCAACGGTTGATTTGGATGGTGGAAAATAGAGATACTGTGGCAGTTTTCTCATCTTTTGAGGACATAAAATGTAATTTTGATTTATTCAAATGATCGAATTAATCCCACATAGCATTGTTTCAGCTCAAAAAATATCACCTGAAGGTAAAGCCAAGATTCAGTTACAAGTAGTTCTACATAATGGGGTCTCGTCAACCTTTCATTTCACCAATTTCTAAGGGAATGTCCGCACAAATTGCAGACAGAGATAAAGTCAAAGAAATGCTACAAAGTCTCTTGCCAAAGTTCAAAAAAAAAGTTGGTAATCTGTACATTTTATTTTATTGTTTTATTGTATTTTATAATACTTAGATGGATCGAGAACTCGAGGAGAAAAATAGATTATTGATGTCAAATCCTGCTCTATTGCAATTATATAAGGATTTGGTAATGCCTGAAGTGATAACCTCAGAAGAATTTTGGAGTCAACATGCTGTAAAATATACCCAAAATCAAAAGCAACAACCGCAGGAGATTGGTAAAGTCAATGATTTATAGATAGAGTAACAAGTATCGATATGATTTGCGATTAGTTTTTAACAGTTAATTTATTTTATTACATAAAAAAATGCAGAACAGTCTGCTTCATATCTTTTTTTTACAGGGGTTTCAGGAGCCTTTTTAGCAGATATTAAGCCTCAAACTGATGGTTGTAATGGATTGAAGTATAACATTACACCAGATATTATAGAATGTATCTTCAAAACATATCCAGCTGTAAAAAAAAAGTTTATTGATAATGTTCCTGCTAAAATGTCAGAATCACAGTTCTGGACAAAATTCTTTCAGTCACATTATTTTCATAGGTAAAAATTAAATTTCTTAAGTTCAAGTTTTTCTTATTGCTCCTTTTTCCCTTTAGGGATAGAAAATATGCAGAGAGCAAGGATATCTTCACTGAATGTGGAAAAATAGATGATCAAGAAATGAAGAAGGACATTCAAAAGGGTGTTGATGATCCGTTAGTAGATATAACAGAATTTGAGGATAAAACACTAGATGAAGCTTATGGAAATTCAACAGAAAGAAGTACAGCTTCCACTGGAACAGTTAGCCAAGCTATGATCAAACGTTTCAATCAACACTCGATTATGGTATTGGTTTTCATCTTCATATCATATTATTATTGCTTAGTCTGAAAATATGATCTGCGGAGCGAGCAAGATTATCTGTGACGTCAAGACATTAGTTGTAGAGTGAAAATAATAAAAGAACGCTCAGGCGCAAAGGCTTGTCAAGTCCAAGAATTTGTGACCTCAAAATTATTATTTGCTGTCTTTCGCTCTGAAACGCTGTCTCTGCTTTCGCGATACCACATATTGTAACAACAAAATTAGTTTCATCTTTCGTTAAAACATCCAGAACATAAATAACTAACCTAAACTGTCCTAAACTAACTCGTAGGTTAGAAATAAAATGACATTTGTAAGAGCTCTCGTTTTGAGCGGGAGCGTATATATCTGATCTTCTTGCTCGCTCTGATAATAAAAGATCATGATGCAGAGTGAAGTGAGCGAAGAGAGCTTAATAAAAGACCAGCTGAGCGCAAGAAGTGCACGCCGAGCAGAATATTCAGACTAAGCATAATTATAAATAATAAACAAAAAATAAATTACTATCATGTCACCTCAACGATAAAATTAGGTTTTGTGGATCATTTTTCCTATGCAATAGTAATTTTTTAAGATTGAGTTCATTAACTTACTATTAGATATTAAAAAAAATTATATTTGTAGGTACTTAAGGCTAACAAAAATAAAGCTAGCGAAACAAATTCACAAAGTGGTGCAGAAAATAATTCTAAGCAACCAAATGGTGTTCTAATAAGCAATAAGGATGATGAAAAAGAAAGTGAACTGGTAGAACCAGCTAAAAAAAAACAGAAAATATTGAAAAAAATTACGTATGAAGATTTAGATTCAGATGATAAGAGCAAAAATAATTCAGAAATTCATCTGAATCTCTCTAAGGTATGTAGAATAATTAATTTAAAATAAAAGCATACATGTTTGGAAAAAGAATTATTGGTATAGGTCCTCACTCTCAGCCAAAAATATGTGTTAGGAAGAAATTTATTGGAAAAAATGCAAGAAATTATTTTTGAAATACTTGGATTTTAAGTTTATATTCTTGGTTTTTTCATCACAGCAGTTTTCATACAGTAGAAAAGATGAAAAATGTTAAATTTCCGAGAAAGTATGATAGAATAGAAACAAATCATTTATGACATTGCTGATTATTCAGAACCATTTGTTCATTTTTCAAGGCTGCGTTTTCTGACAAAAACAATTTGGGTTTCCATGCTTATAAGATTTACTCAGTCAGTTTTTCTGATATGATCAAGAAAACTATACCAAAAAAATTCTAGGTCGAAAGGTATCTTCACGGTCCCATGCCAGACACAATAACTGAACACCTAAATCCCAATGAAGGTTCATCCATATTAAGATCAGTATTTCAAGAAGCCAAGCAGTGGAATGTGGGTCAGACTAGACACACCGGAAAGAGTTTGGTCACCCCGGCAGCTGCGGTAGGGGCTTTGGGAGAACTGTCGCCAGGTGGCGCTCTTATGAGAGGTTTTCAAGAACAGTCTTTAGCACGTAAGTACTTGCTATGAAGTTTCGCTTGACTTGTAGAAAAAGCTATTTTTAAGTTATGTAATTAAAATCATAAGATTGAGGCTCTTAGAGTGCAGTGCCAGAAACGGAAAAGTGAATTCTATGTATATTGATAAAACAGGATCTATGATTACCGTCAAAATGCAATATCTTTCAAACGGCTGCACCAATTTGGATAATTTTTTTTGTTGTGTTCATAATTGCTAGGGCAAGGTTTATACAACAGATATTTCCAAAAAATTGTTCAGAAGAAAATAAAAGGCTTTCCTTTTTCTTACTACCAATCAAGCAGTCATAGAATACAATTTATAGGTTATAACGATTTTGACATTTGGACAAAAAGTGAAGCTACATCGAGTGAATCGAAAATGTAATCAGAAATAACGTTGAACTAACATATTATACAACAATTTTTCAATTATGCCATATTTAAAACCTATGATGTATGAATATATTTTGGATTGCCTGATGCCCATATGTTTAAGATCACAAATCAGATCAACAGATGGCGCTGTAGTCCTTATCTAGGTTATTCATCTATTCTGCAACTAAATGGCTGGATCGAATGGAATGAATTTTTGTGTATGCAGAACAACGTCTGTTGGGTCCGCTAGTAGAGCATATTTAACTATTTTTAGTTCATTAAATGCGGCAACATTTGCATATTTTTAAATACCTGATGATGGCAATTCAACTTGCCAAATGCATCATATTCTGTAAATGGATAAAATAATTCAATAAGAGTAGTTTTTTCTATTTCGATACAGTATGCCTCTTCCAAAATGGACAACTTCCAAAATTTGAAAAAGAATCAATATGTTTGACTTGATCTATGTTCTATCTTAAGATATTTTACAGAGTTGGTTCCACCGAACATTGAAGTTGAGATGAGGAATCTTTATTTAGCTTTATGTGAATTGCTGAATCATTTTTGGAAGTGTTTTCCGCCCACCCAACCTAACCAAGAGGAGAAAGTTGTAAAAATGCATGAAGCACTTCACCGATATCACACAGCCAAATTAAAACCGTTTGAGGTAAATGGATTTATATTATTTATTTCTTTCTTTTGTTCAGATTCCTGGACAAAATACTTGTACTTTGGTGAAACCCAAATTTTTTATCACCGTAAAAACAATATACAGTGGAACTTTAACGAAAGCGCTAAATCCGCAAAAAACATTCGTTATAAAGAAATTTCTTCATACAGAAAATTTGTTTCTGTAGTCGGCAATGTCGCGGTCGACTTCACTGATAAGTTTAAGTTTATCATTCCAACTTAAGCATTTGCTTTTAGACATTTTCGCACAACAAGGATCTCTCTGCCCGCCGTTATGATTTAGTTTAAGGTCGAGATTTAATACGTATGTCCAGAACAATTTCGGAATAAACCCAGCCTTATACCTTCTTACCAATAACCATTCAAAGAGTGATGTTCTTTGAATATTTCGTTATAGAGAGAATTTACTTCGTTTTAGAGGGTTTTTTTAACATGTAATTTGGATTCAAGGTGCAATGTCTAGTACGAAATTCGTTATACAGACTTTCGTTATAGGGCAGTTCCACTGTTATTGAATTTCTTCAGATTTTACTTTCAACATTGCGCAATATTGAATTTTATACAAGATTTTTGAACATATTTCTTATTTTTTCAGGATAAACTTATCAGGGAATTATCCCCCCTCTCACACCACCTAACCAAACATCTGAATCAGTTGCTGAACGCAGCCTATCAAAAATTTAGTAATTGGCAAAAATTAAAGCACCGGTGAGCCGGATGAACAGCGAAGAAACATGAGAAACAATAGAGAAAGCGACATTGGAATCAGATGGCAATATTTAGGATTCACATCCTATAAAGCAGCGTGTTGATCTGTCGGTTCATTCAATCTGTTTATTTATTTCAAAGTTTTCCCCACAGTTGTTTATTATTCATATTGAATGAAATAATGATGTGATTTTTCCATATTTGTTATGATAATTGAAATAAACGATTCTTTTTATACTTCTTTGTTTTTGTGATTATTATTCTCTGATTTATTATTGATAAACACGTTCTATTACAGCACCTACAAAGAAAGTAGAATTTATCATGTCATTTATTTCTTTGTGTTTCATTATATAGCTTTCTTCAAACTGATGCTCACCACCGGGCTGATTTGCTAATATAAACCATCCATGGTGCCAACCAAACACATAAAAAAATCCATTCAAATCGGTCCAGCCGTTAAGTAAAACTTCAGTGACATACATACAGTAGATTTTTATTTAAAAGTTTGGAAAATCACATCGGAAAGATACGATATGCAGTGCATCAGACAGAATTTTACAGGCAAGTTGAGCATATGTATATTCGATATATACATTAAAGATATGATGATATGCATTTCCCAAACAACAAAAAAATCATTTGTGAGCAATAACATATTTCGCAGATACGAAAACCTTTAGATAACTGTAACAGACGGTAATTTCAGTAGAATTCGTTGAATAATTTAAGATTTTGTTCAGTAATGAGTTTAAAATGAATTCTGGGACTATATATTTC
This sequence comes from Propylea japonica, assembly GCA_013421045.1. Lineage (NCBI taxonomy): Eukaryota > Metazoa > Arthropoda > Insecta > Coleoptera > Coccinellidae > Propylea > Propylea japonica. The sequence goes on from CM024241.1 coordinate 92,913,573, forward strand.
ATCGCTCATAGATATTTCAGGTTCTCACTTCAGAAATTTAAGTGCAATCACAAACCGAAACTTTGAGAAGATTTGGCAACGCTGCGCGCACATTACGGTGGACGCGGCATCGAAGCACCGTACTTCAGAAACCGTGGCTTGAAATCCGTGGATAACTTCACACAAGTTGGACGCCCTGTATATAAAGTTTTTAACTCGTTTTGATTCCTCTAAAATATAAAACGAAATATATTAATATTCAACAAAACTGTATCAACATTCTAGTTTTGAATTTCATATTAATTATACCCCCATGGTGTTTATTTTAACATTGAACGTATTCCAGTGTAGCTCATGCATGAAAGAAGAATATTTCCTAGTAAAAGCAGCGTCATTGCAAAATTAGGGCCCCCAGGACGTCGCATATTTTCCGAGAATTAATAAGTTTATATGAGTCGGTAAGCACTCGTGAAACTTCTAGCTGTTTTTCAAGGTTGAACATTTGACAGCAAAACGTAAAACTTAATAAAGATAATACTCCTCGCCGAACAATGAGCAGATTCCAGTTAGTTATACACTCTTACTCCCTTTGGATCCTTATCCCGGTACAGGACTGTCTTCAGATATTCATGGAGAATAATTCAACTTCTATTGTAATTACAGTGGAGCATCCCTATAACGAAATCGTTAAATCCACAAGGAATATTTTTCTATATAGGTACAATAGTATTCGTTTTGAAGAGTTTAGCTCCTGAGCTGTTCCAGTGCTTGTGCGCAACTAATGGCAAGCCGTATTTCGAGCTTTTGATTTACTCAGGAGCACGAAACTCCTAAAAACGAATAGGCTTATTGTGTTAAGTGACGAAACAAGCAATATTTCCTTGCATTCTTTTATTGTGAAATTATATTCATTATCAAAGAGTTGTGTGACTGCATTTCTATTAACTTATATAGTAATTTATGTATATAGTCCGTTCACGAAAGTTTGAGCGCTTAGTAGGCGTTTGTTTTTTATCTGATATCGGCAGTATTTGCTGACATAACGTAAAATAAAGTCAACGTTGCCGAATGTACCCGGCCTCGTCCGACGAGCTTGTGAGTTATCAGAAAACTCTATGCAATATTGATCACATTGCGTATCAATCTGACACGAAAATAAACAACATAACCTAAAATTTTAATATACACAGTAGAATATGCCAAATTTCCATGGCTCAACTTTAATTATACGTATATGTATAATAGTACAAATTTTTTGGCCAATAATTCGTAATTTTTGTTTTGAGTGGTACAATTAAATAAAGAACATTTTATACTCAGAATGACTTCGCATTTTCTCAAAGATTCAAAAATATATTTTTCGGAACCCCTTCAATGGACCGGAAAGCGAGGCGACGCGTTTTAAAGGCTTGAAGTACCTCATCAAGATTTGTTTTTTTTTTCGGCGGGTTGATCCTCTGAATCACCAACGTCATTATCTCAACATTTTTAGCTGATACTTTTTTTTTACTTTTATCTACTTATTCAAAGAGTGATGTTCTTGTTCTTGAATATTTCGTTATAAAGAGAATTTATTTCGTTTTAGAGGGTGTTTTTAACAGGGAATTTGTATTCAAGGTGCAATGCTTGAAATAAATTCGTTATACAGAGGTTCGCTACAAGGACATTGTAATTTAGCTGAAATAACTGATGTACTTTTATTGGCTTGACTTGAATGATTAATGGAAAATAGCTTATCTTATGCCCGATTGCACCGTTCGTCTAAGCAACGTTTAAGCCCTGAAATGACATTTCATCAATGGAATAAACGTCACTTAAGGGCTTAAACGTTGCTTAGTTAGTGGATAAAAAGGTAATTATTTTCCATATTTTCTTTTCCTAGCTATATTTTTCAACCCTCTCTCCTAGCGTCGCCGCTGATCTAAGGGCGATATATGACAGATGTAATATGTATATTTTTGAGACGACAAAAAAGCGGAATTTTTTAAGTAAAAATAAACTATTGATTCCATAAGAAAAAACAAAAGTTTATGTGATACATAATCATCAGGAAGGAAACCCTTTAGCCCCAATTAGATTGAGCCACTGGATTACTATTAGAAAATTGTCTGTAAAATGTTTGTGTTTCAATTTCATAGCACAAACTGAAACGGAGAGAGTGACCAAAGTTTAAATTGAACAAATGCCTATTTCGGCTTATAACTCGAAAACAAAAGAAGATAGAACAATGCGGTAGACGGCATAATCAACCATTCTCTCCATCCTGCATAAAATAGCTACCTCGTTAAGAAAAAGGAGTGAAAATTCACTAAGATAACCCCAAATTCTACGCCCCTGACTTTAAATTTTTATACAGCAATTTGGAAATGTGTTATTCAGATTACATCAACGTAAGAATTAGGAAACTTATCTTCTATAATCTCTCTTCTTATGAATTATGATGAATTGAAGAAGCTTGGAAATGAGATGAAATGAAAGACAGTACGGTCCTGCACATAGTCAGGTTTGAAAGATAGTCGAGGTGAGCGTGGAAAACGGGAACAAATAAACTTCAAGGGGTACGATTTACCACAGCTTCTTTCTCAAATCTGTAACACCCTTAGGAGCAATCGACATTTGGGCTGTCACTGTAAATTTTAATTTTTTTACTTAGGCTCGATTACTGTTGGAAGAAAGAGGAATTAATCCCTTGACACCGCTGCCTAAAACTTTGGCGATTTCGATTGCCAAGTTATTGGGAAAACATGATCAACATTTTGCCAAGCATTTAAAGTTGCTAACATCTCAAAGAGTGAAGAGGAAGTAATCAGTGCTTTCAGCATGCGATCTGTGATGATTGAACTTCTCATTTTGACACTACTCACTACTAGATGTCACCATCTGTAAGATACTACTCGATAGAGTCTTACAAGTTGTCTTAAATGTAGAAGTTTTTCAATAGGATGTTGTCTCTGAGGGATATGGGACACTGACGAGGCCTAATAAGGCCGAAACCGGTCTGTTTTTTCCCTCATTGACAACATCTTGAATAAATCATCCCAGTCCGCATGAAGAAGGTTCTGTGAGCCTATAAATTGAAGATTGTATTCATTTCGATGATTACTATTTTCAATTTATCTATGTTTCAAAAATTTAAAGTTGATTGTCGCGTCAAATTATAATCAATCAATTTAATACTCATCGATGAAAATGAATTAGATAAATCCGAAATTGCACTGATATATATCATTGATAGGTTTTTAAAAAAAAAATCGTGTGAAATTCGGAAAGTAGAGCAGAGAGAGAGAAAAAAAATTGATTCCCGAAAATGTACTATATTCAACTATAGTGCGCGTTGAATTTATGGATTAAATTCATTTTCCCAGAAGAAAATATTTGGCAACAAAATCCTTCAACTTCAGCAGAACATATTAATAAAATTCCTACTTAAGATCATATCTGAAGAGCAGTGTTTCACACATTCGAAGTTTTCTAGTGAGGGGTTGAAAGTGTTTGAACCAAACTGTAATGGTTGACTTTCTTTCTGTGGCACATTTAATTCATCAGGTACCATCGTCTCAGAGTGAATGAGCCATGACAAAGTGCACATACTGAAAACCTCTTTGAACTAACAAATAAAAAAAAATTTTTCTTGAAAAGGACCCCGCACATTTTGTATGAGAATTGGCTCCCGGTGGATTTGGCTGAAAATTTGATATGATGTTCTACTAATCCTTCTGATCAAATGTCTCTACAGTCACGAAGCTGAAAAATGCATACTTCTTAGAGTTTTTAGCGATTTTTTGTATCTATTATGGCTTACGTATTACCGTTCACACAGAAATGTTTGAAAATATTTCGTTTTATTGAAAGCAGATTCTGTCAATTAGAAATATTTTCAAACATTTCTGTGTGAACGGTAATACTTAAGCCATAATGGATACAAACAATCGCTAAAAACTCCTAGAAGTATGCATTTTTCAGCTTCGTGACTGTGGAGACATTTGATCAGAAGGATTAGTAGAACATCATATCAAATTTTCAGCCAAATCCACCGGGAGCCAATTCCCATAATACGTAAGCCATAATGGATACAAAAAATAGCTAAAAACTCCTAGAAGTATGCATTTTTCAGCTTCGTGACTATTTAGACATTTGATCAGAAGGATTAGTAGAACATCATATCAAATTTTCAGCCAAATCCACCGGGAGCCAATTCCCATACAAAATGTGCGGGGTCCTTTCTGCACCCTTCTAAAGAAGATACAAATACCTTGCCAAAAAAGTACCACAATTCACTTTCCCTATTCAAGAAATTTAGAGGGTTGATGGGTATGGCACAGAGTGCAACAAAATTCTTCAAAAATGCATAAACATTTGGTAGAAGTGAAACAAAAATTGAATTCGATAAAGAGCAAGTTACGGTTAGTTTAACACCCTATCACTTTTTCGACTCATGCATGATTTCCAGTGATTTCGAAAACAATAATTTTAGAAGTAAAAGACCTTGAAAATTATACCTGATCATTTGTTTTTTGTTTCGTAGTTAGGTTTTCGAGAAAATATTATTGAAATCACCAAAATAAGCTTGAGAATTCAAACGATCAGACTGGCAGTTGAGTGTGACGTACGCGTTAGCATTTATTCATTGGCTGGATTTTGAATTACAGTTTACAACGATGCCAACTTGCCACTCTGTTGTGAATAGTTATCCCTACTAATTATGCTTGCTCGTACGTCAACTTAGGGCGACGTTTGAACTTACGAGTAGGTATAGAAATCGCACAGCCTGAATATTTAGATATACAAAAAGTAATAAACATGTCACGCTTTCTTTTTTCGAGAATCTGAGATGAATCACAATTCTGTACCTACAGCATCTAGTTTTTCGGAAATTGGCATATCTGTTTTAATATTCATAACTTCCACCTACAGTATTAGAGGTTCTTCGCTATCTGGTGATGCTATTGAAATTTTCATAGCGATTATATTGTTTTTGCAATAACGGAAAAGCAAATTCCGTTTCAATTCAAAACAGTCTGGATGACTTCGAAGAGATATATACCTTTCACGAAGCGATTTGGAGAAAAAATAAATTGGAAATCTTTTAAAGCGTTCGTTTGGGAATAATCATTCTGCTCTAGAAATCGGCCTACTAGAAGAGCTTCAATTCGTTCATCAAGTAGTGCAAATACTGCCGAGAATAATAGCAAATGACACCTCAAATATTAGGCAATTAAAATACCGTTACAGAATACATAACAGTTTTTGTTTTGCTGAAACAATCTAAAAGCAGAGGAGAGGACGGAGGTGATGGTCTTCTCAGTTTTTCAAACACTCGATTTAATTCAGGAGACAATAAAAAATTCGAATATTTCGTAGATACCTGAGGATGTTCTATCAACGTATTTTTATGTATCGATGACTCGAGACTTGAGAAGTGTATTTCCTTCATTATAGCATGAAATTGTCTAAGCAGGATACTGCGATCAATTTGATCCATTAAAGGTCGAATAACAATGACCTGTTCAATATAAAAGCGAAGAACTCGAAAGTTGTGTCATTCTTCCCTCACACAGTGAATTGAAAACAACTTGAAAACCAATATTTAAATTGAAATGTTCTCCAAGTGCTTCTTTTTCGTGTTATTGGTGCATTGTGTCACTCCTGTATTCATAAGATCAGGAGTCAACTTCAATGAAAACAATGGACAATTACAACACTCCAATCAGTACGACCAAAACGGTCAAAAGATTTTAAGTGGAGCTCAAGAAGCTGAAGGATACCATAAGGATAATCAACAGAAAAGTGTTAACTCTCAAGACGCTTCAAGATTCTCCGAAGCCGGTGGTGTTAAAGCTGAACATTTGAATCAGAATCAATACAACAATAATAACTACAACCAAGATGCTGGTCATCAAGAAAAGGAAATCCAAAAGAATATCGGACATCATAAGGGGCATCATAAATCTGGTTTTCACAATTCATACCACAAAGATGAATCGGGAAGCAATTCCAGCTACTACGACGATGAAAACGATCAAGGTAGCAACTACATTTATGATGGGAGAAGAAAAAAATATGATGGATCAAACTCTCAACAAGCTCAAGGACAAAACTATGATAACAAACACTACAATCGCAACCAAGCGCAGCAGAATTTGTACGACAACAGAGGTAACGCTCTCAATGATAGAGGTGATAGAGCCTACTACAACCAAAGGCGACAGTATGATGACCGTGAACAATACGCCAAGAATTTGGCTGATGGAAGGTATAACCAAGGTGTCTACTCTGCTCATAACAAGTATTTCAATCGTCCACACTACACTGAAACAACCTACGATCCTTATTACTACGACAGGAATCCTAGATACATCGAAAACGGAAGGATCCAGACTACACCCATGGGGCACACCATCAGGATTTATGAAGATCCCAGATATAAAACCAGGGCTATTCGTCTAACAGAAATTATGATAGGTACTATCCACAATATGAAGGACACTATAATAAATATTACGATGATAGGTATTATAATACTAGGGGCCCCAAAATTATTACTATTGAATATGAATAAAATTGTCGAACTCAGGTTATAAAAATGCTGCCGTTTTGCCATAAAAATGATGGAGCTTTTCTGTAAATAAATGATCACTGCTTACTGTGTTTTTTCTTGCAATATTGGAATTGTAAACTGGGTCCCAGAATTCACCGTAATTTATTAATTTTTGTACACTCAGAACTAATAAAGAGACTGATTCTTATAAAGAATGTGTTAATTTTATTACATGATTCGGAAAATGATCAAACTTTGCGAACAGTTTAAGCAGTTTTTTCTCTACTTTCTTAGTGAATTTTCAAGGAGTTTGAACTAGTTTATTATGATTCATTCATTACTGAAAGTATTTTGAGGTTAAAAATGAAAATCTGATATTGCTGCAATTTCGATATTTCAGATGGACATTTATTAAAAATTTTCATTCATAATCATTTCATTCTCATTTCTTTTTCTGAGCGCTTGTTCTACTTGAACGAGTACTATATCGTTTTGCCCAGATGCCTGTAATTTTCGAATTTTGAGCCGAAAATGGTTTCAAACGAGTTCGGTTCCCAAATGCCACGGTATCGTTCGTTAACCAGCCGAGTCGTACAGGGTATTCTGTAAGATATGGCCATTTTCAAAATTTTTGTTCGTTAATATCTCTGACAAAACAGAACCAATAGAAATGATATTTTGCGGCCACATACAAGATGCTCAGAATAAGCCTCATGCGAAATTTGGTGTCTATAGTCTTAACAGAACTATAAAAAATTCAATTGGAATGTTGAAAAGAAAAATCTTTACTTTTCTATTACAAGATATCCGATTCGAGTGAAATTTATTTTGTGAATGAAGAAGGATATACCTACTGAATGTTTATGCAAATTTTTATGTTTACCCTGGTTTTCACACAAATATTTTCCATGAAGATTGATTGAAAAAATGATATTTTTTGCGTGTTCGAAAACTATGAGTGCGCAATAGTTGAAACAAATGGCAGTATTTTCGAATTCTTAGCAGAAAGTGATCTTAAAAGACACGATTGGACTAACTGATGAAGAATCCAAGGTCAAAATAAATTTCGTCCCACCGACGGATGAAAACATTACATACCTATATACTTTATCAGTGAGAATAAGGATCAAATTTCGCGACTCACAGCTATTCGGGCAAAACTATGAAAAACTTTTCTCTGAGGAACAAGCGAGCAAAAGGCCAGAGATATAAGTAAAATATTACCAATTCAATTTCGAAAAAAATCATAACGACCTACAAAATTCCACCAATTATGAGTTATTTTTGCGAAAGAGGGAATGTTGACAGAGTCAAATGCGGACAAAAAAATTCAATTTCGAAAGAACCACGACAGGAAAAACATAATGACCTACAAAATTCTACTGAATTAGTTATTTAAAAAGGGTATGGTAACAGAGTCAAATACTGACATTACAAAGTTCATATAATTACCATGAAGGAAAATTGTCAAAAATATACAGTTTCATAAATTGGGAAAATATAGAAAGTCACACTATATTGATACTTATATTCTTTGGCGATCGATTTCGGTATTAAACCATCATCAGGCCAGCTGGAAATACACAAAAAATGTAGACAATACGTAGAATATATACCAACAAATAATAAACTAGTCACTGGTTAAAAACAATTATTATAGAAAATAAGTAAAACAAGAAAAGCAGGAATGTGTAACATACCGTCTGAAATACATTAACTGAATTGCATTCAAATATGCGAAATCACCTGAAATTAATTTTTATTGTTGTGTTTGTTGTCCGCGATCTGGAAATGAAATGATCGACATGTATCTGTTTGAGACGGCTTGAACTGTCAAATACCATAGAGGATAAAGGATGAGGGAAATGGGCGGGGGTTTTAATATATTTTCGGTTAGGTGAAGGGTTCCAAAAGTCTAAATATACTTCTATTATTAAAGTCTAGCGTGTCATTTAAGAGATTTTCATTATTTTTATTCTTAAGTATTTCGTATTGTTCTAGTAGAATCATCTTATGGTAATTATTTTCTTTATGTAATATTTTCAGGTTTTCGAAATTTGTCGTGTGATTGTGGTCCATGAGATGATTCCCTAGTGCTGAATTAGGTCGATTTTTTTGATGTTCTGTGAATCTCTTTTTCATATTCCTCGTTGTCATTCCAATATAAAATGATTGGCAGTCGTTACATGTTATTTCGTAAATGCCACTTTGTTGTTCACGTTCGGTTCTTACCTTGTTATTAATCAATAAATTTTCTAATGTTATGTGTCGTTTATTTACTAGATTATAATTATATTTCCTTAGTGTGGAACTGATTTTTGGAGTCAAATTCTCAAAAAATGGTGTTGTCACAAAACGCTCTCTTATCGATGTGTGGGGGTATATTTCTTTTAAAATTTTTTTTTCCCGCTTATGGATTTTAGAATGTCTTCTATATATCTGTCTGAGTATTGGTTATTTCTTCCAATTTGGTAAATGGTCTCCAATTCTTTGTTGTAATTATTTATGGACAATGGGATGTTGAGGAGTCTATTAATTAAAAATCGGAATGCAGCTCTTTTTATTGGGGTGCGTGGTATGAATGGTATGGAATTATGGCATCTGTTTGTGTGGGCTTTCTATAAATATCAAAAGTGAAAGTGTTGTTATTTTCCAGGGTTATTTTTAGGTCCAAGAAGTTTATGCTATTGGATATTGATTTTTCTAGAGTGAATTTTAATTTGAATTGGAATTTATTGTGTCAAAGAAATTTTGAAGTTCCTCGTCAGTACCCGACCATATACAAAATATGTCATCCACAAACCGTTTCCACATTATTATTTTATTGCTTTGAGGAAGCTGCATAATTTGTTTTTCTATTTTTTCTACATATGAGTCTGCCATTAATCCGCTAGTTGGTGAACCCATTGGAAGACCATCCTTCATAACATAGGTAGTGTTGTTAAAGCTGAAGAAATTCTGTTCAGTACCAACTTACATAGAGTCATTATATTTTCTGTGTCTGTTCTATCTAAATTTAAGCTGTTATCATTGTTAATGTTTTTTATTAAAATATCTTTTAGTTGTATGAGGGATTCATTAATAGGAACGTTAGTGTATAAGTTGACAACATCAAATGAGAGTAACGTATAATTTTCGTGTGGATCTAATTCTAGTGATCTTATATCCTTGATTAATTCTATCGAATTTTTTATGGAATGAGTCGATTTGTAATGAAGTTGTTTTAAGAAAACTTTATTAAAAATTTTGAAATTTTATGACAAGGTGAAGAAACTGCGGATGTTATTGGTCTGATGCTTTTATCGGATTTATGTAATTTAATTAGACTATATAATTTGGGTAGTTGTGGATTCTTTTCTTCATTGTATGAATTGTTTCACCGAATTTTAGGAGAGTTGGAAGAGTATTTTTTATGGTATTATTAACTTTTGTGGAATATTTCAAGAGTGGATTATTTTTACATTTTTCTATGCCGTTTTCTTCGAAAATTTAAGTGTTTTTTCTGTGTATGATTGTTTTTCTAATAAAACTAAACCTGCATTTTTGTCTGCTTTTGTCATTATGAGATTGTTTTCTGATATTTTATCTTTTATGTTCCTGACAGTTTTAATTAATTCTTTGTTTGCTTTAAGTTGTTCTAGGTTACACACTTCTACCTTTTTGTCTTGAAGTGTCTTAGAGTTTCTGCTACGTCTCCAGCTATTATATTGTAGTTAGGGTTATTCCTTAGTTGTACCTCGATGTCATTGCTGTCTTGTGGACGTCCAGTGATCGGGGGATCGGTGCAAACTTATGTCCGAGATTCAAAATCTTTTCTTCATTGTGGTCGAAGTTTACTCTGTGAGATTGGTGAATCTTTTGTGAAATATTGAGGGGTTGAAAGTGTTGTTCTTATGTTATTTTGATCTCTCTTTGTCTGTGTTAGTAGTTCTATCTTTATCAGCAATGAGTTTTTTGAGTTTTATTCTTCTCCTTTGATCAGAGTTGCAGTTATTATAAATCGACCTAATTCAGCACTAGGGAATCATCTCGGACCACAATCACACGACAAATTTCGAAAACCTGAAAATATTACATAAAGAAAATAATTACCATAAGATGATTCTACTAGAACAATGCGAAATACTTAAGAATAAAAAAAAATGAAATCTCTTAAATGACACGCTAGACTTTAATAATAGAAGTATATTCAGACTTTTGGAACCCTTCACCTAACCGAAAATATATTAAACCCCCGCCCATTTCCCTCATCCTTTATCCTCTGTGGTATTGACAGTTCAAGCCGTCTCAAACAGATACATGTCGATCATTTCATTTCCAGATCGCGGACAACAAACACAACAATAAAAATTAATTTCAGGTGATTTCGCATATTTGAATGCAATTCAGTTAATGTATTTCAGACGGTATGTTAACACATTCCTGCTTTTCTTGTTTTACTTATTTTCTATAATAATTGTTTTTAACCAGTGACTAGTTATTTATTTGTTGGTATATATTCTACGTATTGTCTACATTTTTGTGTATTTCCAGCTGCCTGATGATGGTTTAATACCGAAATCGATCGCCAAAGAAATATAAGTATCAATATAGTGTGACTTTCTATATTTTCCCAATTTATATATACTAAACACACTTATGAAGAATACATATCTAAAATCAAAACATGGGAGTTATCCAAAGTCTTCCGACAGCTGAAATACGCATTGAATAGAAGACATTCGCATTAGTCAACACCTAGACTTCCTACAAGGATGTAAACTTCATGACATCACCCCTAAATTTCTTAACATTGAGGTACCAACATATCACAAATATCATATACATAAACTTTACTCAAGAAGGAAATTAGACGACAATATAAAGAATCCAGTATAGTAGACTCGAAAACTGAAATTCTTACATCATTATCTCCTTAAACACCTTCATACAATAGAATATCAAATACTTATAGAGAGTTTAGAAGAAGAAGTATACTATACAACTGCAACTCTGATCAAAGGAGAAGATAAAACTCAAAAAACTCATTGCTGATAAAGATAGAACTTACTAACACAGACAAAGAGAGATCAAAATAACATAAGAACAACACTTTCAACCCCTCACATATTTCACAAAAGATTCACCAATCTCACAGGAGTAAACTTCGACCACAATGAAGAAAAGATTTTGACTCGGACATAAGTTTGCACCGATCCCCCGATCACTGGACGTCCACAAGACACAAAATTGACATCGAGGTACAAACTAAGAATAACCCTAACTACAATATAATCTGGAGACGTAGCAGAACTCTAAGACACTTCAAAGCAAAAAGGTAGGAGTGTGTAACCTAGAACAACTTAAAGCAAACAAAGAATTAATTAAACTGTCAGGAACATAAAAGATAAAATATCAGAAAACAATCCATAATGACAAAAGCAGACAAAAATGCAGGTTTAGTTTTATTAGAAAAACAATCATACACAGAAAACACTTAAATTTTTCGAAGAAAACGGCATAGAAAAATGTAAAAATAATCCACTCTTGAAATATTCCACAAAAGTTAATAATACCATAAAAAATACTCTTCCAACTCTCCTAAAATTCGGTGAAACAATTCATAAACAATGAAAGAAAGGAATCCACAACTACCCAAATTATATAGTCTAATTAAATTACATAAATCCGATAAAAGCATCAGACCAATAACATCCGCAGTTTCTCACCTTGTCATAAAATTTCAAAATTTATTAATAATTTTCTTAAAACAACTTCATTACAAATCGACTCATTCCATAAAAAATTCGATAGAATTAATCAAGGATATAAGATCACTAGAATTAGATCCACACGAAAATTATACGTTACTCTCATTTGATGTTGTCAACTTATACACTAACGTTCCTATAAATGAATCCCTCATACAACTAAAAGATATTTTAATAAAAAACATTAACAATGATAACAGCTTAAATTTAGATAGAACAGACACAGAAAATATAATGACTCTATGTAAGTTGGTTACTGAACAGAATTTCTTCAGCTTTAACAACACTACCTATGTTATGAAGGATGGTCTTCCAATGGGTTCACCAACTACGGATTAATGGCAGACTCAATGTAGAAAAAATAGAAAAACAAATTATGCAGCTTCCTCCAAGCAATAAAATAATAATGTGGAAACGGTTTGTGGATGACATATTTTGTATATGGTCGGGTACTGACGAGGAACTTCAAAATTTCTTTGACACAATAAATTCCAATTCAAATTAAAATTCACTCTAGAAAAATCAATATCCAATAGCATAAACTTCTTGGACCTAAAAAATACCCTGGAAAATAACAACACTTTCACTTTTGATATTTATAGAAACCCACACAAACAGATGCCATAATTCCATACCATTCATACCACGCACCCCCAATAAAAGAGCTGCAATTCCGATTTTTAATAATAGACTCCTCAACATCCCTTGTCCATAAATAATTACAACAAAGAATGGAGACCATTTACCAAATTGGAAGAAATAACCAATACTCAGACAGATATATAGAAGACATTCTAAAATCCATAAGGCGGAAAAAAAAATTTTAAAAGAATATACCCCCACACATCGATAAGAGAGCGTTTTGTGACAACACCATTTTTTGAGAATTTGACTCCAAAAATCAGTTCCACACTAGGAAATATAATAATTATAATCTAGTAAATAAACGACACATAACATTAGAAAATTTATTGATTAATAACAAGGTAAGAACCGAACGTGAACACAAAGTGGCATTTACGAAATAACATGTAACGACTGCCAATCATTTTATATTGGAATGACAACGAGGAATATGAAAAAGAGATTCACAGAACATCAAAAAAAATCGACCTAATTCAGCACTAGGGAATCATCTCATGGACCACAATCCACGACAAATTTCGAAAACCTGAAAATATTACATAAAGAAAATAATTACCATAAGATGATTCTACTAGAACAATGCGAAATACTTAAGAATAAAAATAATGAAAATCTCTTAAATGACACGCTAGACTTTAATAATAGAAGTATATTTAGACTTTTGGAACCCTTCACCTAACCGAAAATATATTAAAACCCCCGCCCATTTCCCTCATCCTTTATCCTCTGTGGTATTTGACAGTTCAAGCCGTCTCAAACAGATACATGTCGATCATTTCATTTCCAGATCGCGGACAACAAACACAACAATAAAAATTAATTTCAGGTGATTTCGCATATTTGAATGCAATTCAGTTAATGTATTTCAGACGGTATGTTACACATTCCTGCTTTTCTTGTTTTACTTATTTTCTATAATAATTGTTTTTACCAGTGACTAGTTTATTTATTTGTTGGTATATATTCTACGTATTGTCTACATTTTTGTGTATTTCCAGCTGGCCTGATATGGTTTAATACCGAAATCGATCGCCAAAGAAATATAAGTATCAATATAGTGTGACTTTCTATATTTTCCCAATTTATATATACTAAACACACTTATGGAAGAATACTTATCTAAAATAACATTTTCAATATTTTCTTCATCCGTGAGTCCAACCGAGTCACTTTGGACAACTTACGGCCTAAAAATTCCAAACTCACATACATTTGACCAGAACTAGGTATGATAAAATGTTCTCTAAGGACCCAGCGAGCAAAAGGTCGGATATATCAGTGAAATATTCTCACCCACCCCAGCAGAAGAATTCAATTTTCGAAAAGAACCACGACAGGAAAACATAACGACCTACAAAGTTCCACTAATGATAGTTATTTATAAAAGTGGGTATGGGAACAGGCAGATGCGGACATTAGAGCTCTTTATCTCTTACCTTTTGGCAGGCTCGCTCCATTGAAAAGCGGCTCATCAACGCTCTGAATGTCTTCATTCTCCCCAAAATTGCCCCACTGATAACGTTCGAATAAACTCTCTATGTGGGCTCATGATGTATTAGGATGCGGGACCTGAAAATGAGCTGGAATGTATAAAAATATTAGGGAAGATTGGACGAAAGAAACGGGTTTTCTTCATTTTACTCAGATGCTGAATTCAACTCAGGTTGTTTTTTTGTGACTGTTGGATCCAACGAACTATGAAGAAGAATTTTTATATTAAATCATCAATATTGTCACAATTAATCACTATCATTTTGATAGCTTAAAGTGAATTTAGCAGCTTTTGCGTTCTTGTTCATATTACGGTCATTCAAATTTAAATATCCTGAGAGCAATTGGTTTCATTCCACCCAATTATAATTTTTTTATGTCAATGCTGATATCACACACGAAATTTGTTCGTCCTGAGAGTTTATTTATAAGAATTGAATTAATACATGCTGAGTCAATCTATGGGAGATGATTGTCTTCTGTAGGGTCCGAAAGCGGTCTTCGAAGAACAGAAGATCCGAAAAATTATCGCTTGGAAGACCAATCTTGGTGTAGAACACTCTCCTGACCAAAGAGCAAAAAATCGAAGATGTTTTGTTTGAAGTTTTAACTTTGTAAAAACAACGAAACAGGTTTTTTCTACTGAGGTTTTTCCCTGAGCTCTGGTATCATACGAAAAAATAGTATGGTACTCCGATTTCCACTAACTTCAGCTAGGATTTTCTTATTTATTGTACAGGGTCTTTATAAATGATTTTAACATCGTAGGTTGCTTTGGAAATATTTTATCTTATGGATTTTAATGCAAAGTCTACAAATTTATAATTCCAGTCACATTATTAATTTCTTTCGGAATGACAAACCTAAACTCACAGTACCAGTTGTTTAAACCATGTTTTACATCACAATATAAATATTTAAAATCGTCAAACACCAACTGCCCTGCTATAATCATTTATAGAGACCCTGTATTATATTAGCTCTTGATTCAGAAAAATATCTATTTGATTGAAAATCCTGAACTTACTGAGCTGAAATTCATGAAAGAGTAAAAGTTTTATTAAAAGTTTCTCTTGGTCAATTTTCTATATAACAACGAACTCCACAAAATTTTGCACAAGTCTGTAGGACTAGTAAATTCGAAATATTCAAGAAATAAAACATTAAATCTCTATAACTCGTCATTTTCACCTGTCTACCTTCCTTGAAAAGGAAAACAGGGTGGCATGTATATTTTTTTGTATATCTTATAATAATTAAGTGTAGTAGGTACTGAAACATCGAATCTAGCCATCCTGTAGTATGATTTGATGCATAAAATTTAAGCCTTTAGCTAATTTTTTGTGAGTTTTCCTGTAAAAAGTAATGTCAACTGTTATATTCTGACGGATTCTTTTGTAACTCTATCAAATATTCTCAATTTCAAAGATGTCCTTACTATACTTCATATGTTACTCAATTAATAATTAGTTCTAATACTGTAATCTTTAAAATGTTGACAAATGCGCTCCTATCATTAACTTTGATTAGTAGGTACACTAAAACCTTGACCTTGCAGAAAGCATTTGATGCATCATGATTTTATGTCACGAAAACTCGGATTCACGGATGAATGGACCAAAGATTTAGGGAATAATTATTCTTGTAATTGTTTCACCGAAATCCTATCAAGGAAATTGGACAATAATGTTTTGTAATAGTTTTAGTCTAATCATTGGGTACTGTTTTTAATATCTGCAAATTGTTAAAACGTAAAAAGTAAAGAAGACAAGAAATGTTAGAATTTCTTATATGATTGTACATACAAAGTGTTATTGTGATAATTGTTAATTATATAGTCAATAGAAAAAGAATGTTGCTAGGGATACTCAGAAGACTGTTGGGTTTGAGGAAAAACTCACGATGATTAGTGAAATATCATTATTTACATAAAAACTCCAGTTCAGTTTTGACATAAATCATAGTTTAAAATATACAGGGTGTTCATAAAAATGTGGGAAATCTCTTGGATTCAGATAGAACATAAAAAATGAAGATGACAAGTTTCCATAATTTTTTTTCCTAGTGGTCCTCCCTATGAAGATACGACATCCTAAATGACGCCACTGGAAATCCATTTTAGTGGAATAAGTTTCAAACATCTCGATATAATTTGATGAAAATTTGATATAATTAATAATATTAAGGAGCTCACAAATCACCGCACTCAAATTTTAATTAGCCTGTTCAGTTTACCAGGGGCGGACTGGGTTGTACATTTTAATGCTTACATTTTCAACACAGGTGCTAAAAAAAAACAAATTGGATGGCTTCAGCATTAAAAATTAAGCTAAAGAAAAGGTACTCCTGTTCAGTGTCGATAAAATGAACTGTTTTCGAAAAAAAAAAATAAAAGAAGTAAGTAATTGAAATTTATTCCACTAAAATGAAATATCAGTGGCGTCATTTAGGAGGTCGTATCTTCGTAGGTAGGGCCGCTAGGAAAACAATTATGGGAACTTGTCATCTTATTTTTTTAAATTCTATCTGAATCTGAGAGATTTCCCACATTTTCCGGGACACCTGTATATCAATCATTTGATCACTCGATCAAGCTGATATTATACACATTATATTAGTGAAACCCATTGTAAGGGCGGTGACTTAAGGATTTAAGGATATTTCAATATTGTCAATAATGCTCTTCTAATATAATATAAGATGTTTTCAGGGAATTTTCCACATTCATTACCACAACTTTTAATGGTCTAGATTCTCCACCACTTACACTAGAGTCATCTTGTATATTCTCTCCAAGTAGGTACAGGAATCTGTTCAAGTATAACATATCCTTGTCCAACTTTTTTCAAGTCTGCCTGAGTGATATTCAGGTGACATTCAAATTGAAAATTGAAATTCCTGAAGGAAAATGCTGTCCTTTTGAAACGATTGAACTGGGTGAAACTCAATTTTCCGCTTGTCGATTTTTCAACGTGAAGACGTTACTACGTCTTCCAGATAAGATTGAAGAATACGTCTGTATACTTTTTGTCCAATAAGGGGATCTGAAGTCAAGTTGGATCAGGTATTTGCTCTTTATCCTGGAATATAATATATGCAGATATGAACTCTTAACCTGTGCTGGACACAGGGGTCGCTAAGTAACCGGGTCCAAGAATTTCATGACTGTATGTCGGAGAATTTTAGATCTCTAGAGTGAAGAGGCTTTCTAATAAATTGATACATTTTCCCAGCGATTTCAGAGGAATATGAGAAACTGTGGACATTCTGCAGAGAGGAAGGTAGGTATTGTAAATGGGAATGGAGATGTCAGACACAAAGTATTCAGAAGCAATACGAGTACTGATAAAACTCTACTCTACACTATAGCCTCATAATTTCAAAATAATTGAAATTAGCGTATTCACAACTATTAAATTTGACAATGAAAAATCAAAAAGAATTGCTTCAGAAATTTTCATCTGCGTGATATTGTCCTGAAAGTCCATTTCATTGGACAAATTTTTTTCTATACTTCCTTCTGAATAAAATACCAAATATGACCTCAATATCCCTTCATATATGATGCCAGGACTCAGGAGGTTATAAGAATTGAACGAATACATGCTCAATCTTTGGGAGATGATTACCTTCAGTAGGGTCCGGTAGCGGTCTTCGAACAACAGAAGATCCCAAAAATTATCGCTTGGAATACCAATATTGCTGTAGAACACCCTCCTGGTCAAAGAGCAAAAAATCGAAGATGTTTTGTTTGAAGTTTTAATTTTTTAAAAACAGCGAGACAGGGTTTTTTCTACTGAAATCTTACCCTGAGCTCTGGTATCATACGTTAGATACTATGGTACTCCGATTTGCACTAACCTAAGCTAGAGTTTTTGAGCGCTCGTTTTACTTAAACGAGTGCTATATCGTAACTGGCTCCAAGAATTTCAAGACTGTATGTCGGAAATTTGAGATCTCTAGAGTGAAGAGGCTTTCTAATAAATTGATACATTTTCCAAGCGATTCCAGAGGAATATGAGAAACTGTGGACATTCTGAAGAGAAGAAGGTAGGTATTGTAAATAAGGATAGATATGTCAGACAAAAAGTATTCAGAAGCATTACGAGTACTGATAAAACTCTACTCTACACTATAGCCTCATAATATCCCATAGATTCATACAATGGTATAACGCCTGAAACTTCAACTTAAATTTCAAAATGATTGGAAGTAGCGTTTGCACAACTATCAAATTTGACAATGAAAATCAAAAAGAATTGCTTCAGAAACTTTCATTTGCGTGAAATCGTCCTGAAGTACATTCATTGGACATATTTTTTTCTTTCTGAATAAAATTGTTCGAAAAATCCAGTAACTTTTCCAATACCTAATTTACCAAACTACCAATATGACCTCTATATCACTTCATATATATGATGCCAGGACTCAGGAGGTTATAAAAATTGAATGAATACTTGCTGAGTCAATCTATGGGAGATGATTGCCTCAGTAAGGTCCGTTAGCGGTCTTCGAACAACAGAAGATCCGAAAATTATCGCTTGGAAGACCAATCTTGGTGTAGAATACCCTCCTGGCCAAAAGAAAAAATCGAAGATGTTTTGTGTGAAGTTTTAATTTGTAAAACAGCGAGACAGGGTTTTTTCTACTGAAGTTTTACCCTGAGCTCTGGTATAATACGTTAGATACGTTTGTACTCCGATTTGCACTAACCTCAGCTAGAGTTTTTGAACGCTCGTTCTACTTAAACGAGTGCTAAATCGTAACTGGGCTGGGTACAAAAATTTCAAGACTGTATGTCGAAAAATTTGAGATCTCTAGTGTGAAGAGGCTTTCTCATAAATTGATACATTTTTCCAGCGATTTCA
Source organism: Propylea japonica (assembly GCA_013421045.1). Classification (NCBI taxonomy): domain Eukaryota; kingdom Metazoa; phylum Arthropoda; class Insecta; order Coleoptera; family Coccinellidae; genus Propylea; species Propylea japonica. Next base: position 92,932,844 of record CM024241.1, read on the forward strand.
GAGGAATATGAGAAACTGTTTACATTCTGAAGAGAGGAAGGTAGGTATTGTAAATAGGAATGGATATGTCAGACACAAAGTATTCAGAAGCAATACGAGTACTCTACACTTATAATTTCCCATAAATGGTAAAACACCTAAACATCAACTTAGATTTCAAAATAATTGAAAGTAGCGTATGCACAACTTCAGATTTGACATTAAAAAGTCAGAGTGTCCAATACAGCGAAAACAAATGTTCCATTCCAAAACTATGAAGCACGCGTTTTTTCAGTACAGGGCAATTAATAGATATGTCAGTGCATTCCATTTGTATAAAAAATATTCTACTATCTCTCTAACAATCCATTCTAGTAAAACCAGACATAAAAGTTTCCCATCTGAAGGTACAACAATCAGATACAGCTCAAAGTTTCCTGAAGAAGTTTCTACTGAATAAAACATCGGGCTCTAGCAGAATAAGAAAGTCTCGGCTATCCCACAACGAAAGTTCGTCTGGTATGGATATCTGGACTTATAATAATCTCGAATTAATGAGTTCACTAACAAACTTACTAATTAAACAAAATATTTATTCTCTTACCCGTTTCTGAAATCCCTTACAACCACATCCTGAAGGAAAACGAAGAATACACCCTTGAGAAAACTGAGCAGAGTTGAAGTGGATAGGAAGTTTTACCTTTGGGATAACTTTTTGAATTATGCTATACGTGAGCATTAAATGCTTAACTTTGACTATGAATGTGTAATAAGATTCTGTGTTTTTAATGGTTATTTAACTTTTGAAGCAAAATTTCTCTTGATACTTCTCAGAACCAGTGATGAAAAAATATTCAGCATCAGAAAAAATGTAAGTTTTATGTTATACGTGATAATTATTCAGGAACTTTTAAGGGGCGAACCTAAGCAAAATAATGAATTAAATAATTATTTTAAGTCATACAGAGCGGATGGATATGTGGAAGAAAAAAACAGTAATTTTTTTAGATCATTACCCAAAAAAATAGATATGGGGGCTGAAGGAATCATTGTTTTCTCTGAAATATTTCACAATGAATATCTGGAAATTTGAACTCTACTATCTATTTTCTATTTTGGCAAAGGTAATGGAATAGACGGCATATCATTAATATGCCTCAAACAATTACCTACATGAAAAGCAACTCAGAAAAAAAAAACGCAATCGCTAGGGAAATTTATATCCCTGACAAAAATCTTGAAGAAAAAATTCATATTTTTCTTACTGTAGTGAAATTCTAAATAACCACTTTCTCTGACTGTTTGCGTTTCCCTCACACTTTTTGGGCAAGTGAATACCTATTCGTTGAATTTGTGAATTGTAATGCCTTCAAAACGAGGTCAATATATCTTCCTACTGATATAAATCGTTCATAGTTATGACTTATGATGAAAATTCAATCAATAATTTATGGAACTCTCAGAAGTTATAAACCTGACATCCTAACTAAAAAGAGTATCTTTAAAAGTTGTTTCTGTCATAGTACCAGAAAAATACGCCAGATAATGAAATATAGGCTCCTAGATTGTCTCATATCATTCAAAGGTATCTAAATTTTGTATAGTCCAAAAGGGCCAAACAGCTGTCTGTGGATGTTTTGGATGATAAAGGGTTTTCCAATAAGAGGTGTTATTTTGAATAGCCGCTATTTCGGTAGAAGTCACGTTTGAAGCTGTCATTTTTCCATATTTGACAATAAGAAACTACGCCATTAATAAAAATTTAACGATACACGATTCAAGAACGCATTGAAATTATTGGAATTCACTATAAAAATGGTGAAAATTTGGCAGAGACGGTTCGTAAAACTTGAACATTTTTGGGTCGTCATGAAGCACCTTGTCGGACCGCAATAAAGGAATTGGTAGAAGAATTCGAGCTGTTGAGAAAAGTTAGTGATGATAAGAATGAAACTCGTGCACGTCACTCAAGAGCAGCTGAGAATATTGCTGCTGTAGCCGAAAGTGTTGAAGAAAACGCAGTTCTGTCCATACCTCGTCATTCTTTGGAATTAGGCATTACACAAACGACATTACAACGTATTTTACATGAAGGTTTGGGTCTTAAGGCTTAAAAAGTTCAGCTTACACAAGAACTCAAGCCACACAAGCAACGAAACCATTGATTTTTTGCGGGAAAAGTTTTCGGACCGTGTTATCTCTCGAAAAGGTGATCACAATTGGCCACTGAGATCTTATGATTTAACACCTTGCGAATTCTTTCTTTGGGGTCACGTGAAAAAGCAGGTCTACGCCAATAGCCCAGCGTTGATTCAAGACCTCAAAAATGGAATTCGTGAGGCTATCGAGGTCATTTGCCTGATAATGTTTTCCACTATTGAAGGCATAGCTTTTTCTTTATAATGAAATAAACATCCGATCATCTATATTGAAAAACTGCATTTTTCTTTGAATATCAAAATAACATAATTTACTGGAAAACCCTTTATTATTTTATATTTTCAAATTTCACGAGTGTTTCACGCATTGAAATACAGGTTTGGAACCACTGATCTATATTATGTCATTTCTGCGAAGTAAGCTCTATTATTCCCTAAATTCAAGGTCTGCACAAAACAACAGAATCCGGCAAAGTTAATAATCTTCGTGAGAAAAACAAATCAATTTTCCAGAAAGGAGCTCGCGAAAATTACGGAAACCCAATCGAAGTTCCGAAACTCGAGATATGAATCTACCCCTTCCAACTCAAAAACTGTTACATCGACATTACAAACAAGAGTTTAAGTTTCTCGTTCTTCTGGAGAGCTCATAAATCCCCTCAATGAAAGATAGGAAGGAAAGCAGGAAGAGGGAGGGAGTCCCGGAGAGATACAGCGGGACTATTAGGGGAATAACAAGCTAATAATCGTTGAAACAAAAGTGTGATTACCCGCTTTGAAACTGCTAACTAAGGTAACTCGAATCGAATTCTAGATTTATGCCGGAGCAATTTTCCTAAGATAAAACCATGGTTTTCCTTCGTCGATTTCCTTCGCATTCCCAGAAAACCATTGTCTCTCAAACTGTATTATGTTTTCCTTTCGTTCCGGGAAAATGTTTGAATGATTGGTTAATTTCCGGGCGAGTTGGGGTTGGAGACAATCGCTTTGAGTTTTTTGGTTTGATAATAATTTTCCTTTTGTTCATTTGCAATGCATTGATTCGATTGTTGATTATTTTACAATAATATATAAAAAAAACGAAATATTCAGTGTTTTCGAAATAAATTATTTTTATAGGTGGATAAATCTGTTAAAAACTAAAATGTGTTTATGTCCTCAAACATACACATACGAGTATTATATTTTTTTCTTTCAAAATATTCACCTTTTCATCTTATATTAACATAAAATCTAAGAAGCATCCATTGGTGGAGTAATAATGCTATGAGGTCAGTGTTTCTTTCAGAAAATTTTACCCGAGGGGCCAATCAGAAGATCCTGGGGGGCAACTTTGAATTTTGAACAGGTGCATTTTTTGCTTGTGAAGTATTAGGTGTACAAATAAGTTTCCGCGGTTTTCATTTGACCTCGTCATCCCTCTCTATAGAAAACATAGAATTTACGCCCTCTCCAATTTTCCCTGGGGGGCACCTGTTTTCCTCCGGGAGGGCACTGCCACCCCGGAATTGTACCTGAAAGAAACACTGTATGAGATACGTACCTCAAAATTTTGTATGAGAGTTGAGATTGATGCTTAGTTATGAATGAAAAATGTCATCACGATCGGAATTATATGATGGAAATCATTAAAAAAATTTAATATGTTAAAAATCAATAATTGAAAAAAATAATTAGGTATATGGTTCAGATGATGCGATCCTCTTCTTGAAATTTGCATGAATATTCAGTGACAGTATATCAATCATAGTAAATCAATCTTCATTCATAAAATGAATTTCTTTCGAATTATTTTGTTAAATATAAAGATTCTTCTTCTCAATATTCCAATTTAACTACTTATGGTTCTGTAACTATGGCCACAAAATTTTGCAAGATGCTGATTATGAGCATCTTATATGTAAAATTGTCAAACCCTATCGTTTACGACCATTGAAGGCTCAACATTAGAAAAATACAGACATTTGATTTAAACGATATAGCACTCGTTTAAGTAAAACGAGTGCTTAAAATTAGGACCTCCTAAAATTTCTTCAAGAATGTCTTGATGAATTTTGTTGCATATACTTCAGGACCACCAGTATAGTTAGATAGTAAGTTTTAGTGGAACTTTCCTATAACGAAAGCGCTAAATCAGCAAAAAAAAATTCGTTATGAAGAATTTTGTTATAGGTACAGAAAATTGTTTTCTATAATCGGCAATGTCAAGGTCAACTTCACTGATAATTTAAGTTTATGATTCAAACTTAAGCACCCCCTTCAGACATTTTCGCACGATTTTCACACTAGCGTAATGGTAAGATTGAAACCAAACAGCCAGGGGTGTATTAAAAAAACTGTTTCAGAAGGATCTCTCTGACCGCTGTTATGATTTAGTTTGAGGTCGGGATTTATTACGTACGTCCGGAAAAATTTCTGAAAACCCACATTCTCAGAGTGATATTCTTCGAATATTTCGTTATAGAGAGAATATACTTCGTTTTAGAGAGTGTTTTTAACATGGAATTTGGATTCAAGGTTATACAGAGAAATTCATTATACAGACGTTTGTTATAGGAAGTTCCACTGTATCATACATGCATAATAACACTTCTACTATTAGAAACTAATTTCAACTGATTTTGGTTCACATGAAGAAAAAACTGATTCCACCGAGATAATCCAATAAATATTTTGTTCAGATTCTCTGGATTACTTTCCAGGATGGGGCACGGAAGTGTAACAAGGACGCCAAAATGTTATATTCGAAAATATTCCGCCACAGCACCCAAGGGACACATGCAAATTCCAACGCTGGTAAATCAGATGTGAAAACTGCATGATTTGCACAGACGTGCCGAAAATATCGACGCCAGAAGAAACAGGATATATCCAAACAGAATATTAATAATCGCACAGGCGATATATCTGATATCGCACGTATCAAAAGGCTATGAATATTTTTTGGTCATGAATAACAGTGGGCAAATACGGGAGTAGATATTTCTGCATTTCAAAGGTGTATTCTACCATTTCTTTCATGTTTTACATTGTTGAATCGTGGATGTATATCGAGTTCTTCAACTCATCAATTATGTTTTTAATTCTTTCGTGAAACCCTTTATCATTATTCGTCAGATTTTATATTAGTGGGACCAACCGACATATTTGAATTCGAAAGAACACTGCCTCATACAGATGAGAATATTAGGAAATTGAACTGAATTATGGCGAAATAAACTGATATTTTTCCTTTACCCAAGATTCATTACCCACTTTCAGTTCTAGGCGAGAGAACTGAATTTTTCAGGACTTTTTTAACGTCTGAATATTTCCATAATTCTGCTTAATACAGTGGAACTTCCCTATAACGAAAGCGCTAAATCCGTAAAAAAATCGTTATAAATCAATTTCGTTATAAAGAAAATTTGTTTTATAGTCGGCAATGTCGCGTTTGACTTCACTGGTAGATTTAAGTTTATCATTCAAACTCAAGCACTTACTTTTCGACATTTTCGCAAAACTTTCACATACTAGCGTAATGGTTAGATTGAAACCAAACAGCTAGGGGTGTATTTAAAACTGTTTCAGAAAGATCTCTCTATCCACCGTAATGATTTAGTTTGAGGTCGGGATTTATTATGTACGTCCGGAAAATTTTCGGAAAAAACCCACCCTTATACTTTCTTACCCATACCCAGTCAAAGAGTGATGTTCTCTGGATATTTCGTTATAAAGAGAATTTACTTCGTTTTAGAGGGTTAACATGAAATTGGGATTCAAGGTGCAATGTCTTGTATGAAATTTGTTATAGAGAGTAATTCGTTGTACAGACATTCGCTGTAGGGAAGTTCCACTGTACCTATTTATATTCATTTACCTAATATTTATTCCTCTGACATATTCACTACTCTAGATTTGATTAATTGGAACATGAGTTTGATGATTACATCTGAGCTAACAAAGCAAGTGGGTGTTTGCTGGGGTCATCAACTCCTTTCATAGGACCAAAATCTTTAAATTAAAAGAAATTCACGAGAAGGAAGGAGGCACATTCCAAAAAATGCCACGAATACCCCTTTGATTGAATCTTAATGAATTAGCATTAAAGATTTTCACTCTCTACATGAAATGGGTCATACTATAGAATAGATATTTATTTCTGATTATACTTATCATAAAATCAATCTTGGTTAAAAATTACAAGCTTTTTGGGACATTATTCACTCTTGCTTCTATAATGCACTTCTGCCAGTATGAATGATTCATAATTATACAGAGCCCTCCTAGACGATTTGTTTTCAACATAATCGCCAAACTAATTAAGAGTATACTCGACTGTAGGATTGCTTGCAATTCTCTCAACTCCTCCAACTTCAATTTACGAGGATGTCAATGTTAAAGACTGAAAGGACACGCCATTTAACTGTCTGCCAACTACTGCTTCTAAAGTTTGCCGAATTTGTCGACTCGGTCGAATAATAATTAAAATTTTCCTCGTTAAAGTTCGGCATAATTAACAATTCCGATATAATTGGTGATTTGGCCGAATCGACTATACGGACTTTTGATAGACTTTGTAGTTCTTTTGTAACTGCGACTTCGTGGCGCCAATACTGATTTTTTTTGTTTGAAAGCGTTGCGTGTTATGAGATATAATTCGGTGGAAACATTTTATGCTGCTAGAAGAATTCTTGATAGTTTAGGAGTATTGTACGTTATTTTCTTCAATTCGGTCAATATTCATTCAAACTAATGGAATACTTCCACCATTATTATTTAGCAAGTTTGCATCGAGAATATAGTTGGTACAACTGTTTTCTATGTCATTGAATGAACAGATGACGTCTGTTTACTGAACAAATACATGATGCAATGGCGTAGCCAGGGGAGGGGGTTTGGGGGTTCAACCCCCCCCGAAATGTTTCAGAGTTATTTTTTGTTGCAAAAATAATTTTTTATTTTGCACTTAAACCACTTATCTCCGAAAATCTAGTTAAAATTATCAATTCATATCAGCAATATGGATGATATTAAAGTTTTTAGCTACGATTCCAGTATCTACTGCTACTCCAGAAAGAAGTTATTAAGAATAATTAAAAATTACCTGCGCAATTCTTTTAGCGAAACTAGATTATGAATATTCATTATAGTGTGAAAATTGATGAAAATGAAGTGGTTGACCAATTCGCTAGAAAAAAAAGACGGATAGACTTTAACTGAAGGAATTCACCATAAAAAATATTGTTTGTGTATTCTCACTATTTCATTTTTAATACCTATTCATATGTTGATGGCACTATTTTGGAGTAAAACATTAAAAAACTATATTTAGTTTCAATGAAAGCAAACATCCACACTTATTTCATATGATTCATCCTGTAAGTACTGTTTGAGAAATAAATATTGTTTTTTGAGTTTTTGTTTGAGTGAAAAAAAATTAAATTCTGAAGCATATTTGAAAAACAGGTTAACCTAACCTAACCAGGAATATCTATGTTGAATATTGTTTCCGAAGTAGGAATAGGATTATTGAATTCTTAAAAACAACAAATACTTGCTACAGAAAGCGTCCTCACAATTCCCGGCACCTACAAAGTCAATTGCCAAATGTCAAAACCCCCCCCCCGAAATTAATTCCTGGCTCCGCCCTTGCCATGATGTCAGAAAGCGTTTTTACAGAACCAATGTCAGACAGTGCAATTTTTCTTAGATCCATCTTACATAACATTTTCATATAATTGGTTGTCAAAATAATTAAGACCTCATTTGGTGAGGAATTTTTTTAACTTGTACTACTGAAAATATAGCGAAGGAAAGCAGCACTTCAATTTTATATTCATATTTAGTGAAGTTTCTTCAGTTTTATGGAATTACTTCCTAGAAAGATCACGAGTTTCAATGTTAAATTTGGTAATTCAATTGAATCTTGGAATCTCCTCATTTCAACTAGAATTAAATGTTATAGTTCATCTTCCTGAGTAGGATAATTCCACCGCGATAATTATTCTGTGGGAGAATAAACTTGAATCGTTATTCTTATTTTGCTGAATAGACGTCTTCCTATCTCCCCTATATAATTACATACAAATCTATTTTATATGTATATTCTATTCTTTTTAATTTTTGTTAGATTCAAATTTTTTGTATTCAATTTGTCTTTTGTAGTTTTATTAAATTTTGTGAAGTGGCATGTCTGTTTGAATGAATAACTCATATTGGCGAATGGGTGATTTTTTTTAAGTGTTTCATTAGACGTTTTCGAGGAAGGAATTGTAATACAGATTCAAGATTTTGGATTTTCGTTTTAGAGTACATGAACTTTAATTGTAAAATATTTTCAAGAAAATCTACTTCCGGTTTCACCGGAAACGAATGTAACTTCGTTATTTCAAATGCAATACCCTGTATATTTATACATATTCGAATTCTTCTTCAATTCTACACTGATTTGATGTATGATATGTGCAACCACTCAAGCGGTTCTTGAATTATAGCCTGATTATCAAATTTTTTGAAAAAAGGTGGTCACAAATTAGTGTCCATATCTTCAAAATCCCTCATTACGAGAATTTCTTTTTGCAAAAGTGGAACAAAAGAAAGTACGCTGATACTGTTTCTTGTATAACTTATGAGAAAATATTATACAGGGTGTCTGAAAAATTGCCCCAAAGTGAGCCTCAATAAAACTATGAAATCTCACTTTTTTCAAATGGCAACCCTATAATTTTGTAATTCCAATCGATGGCTCGTCAAAAACCAGCTAGGGTGTCCCGTACATTTCATGCCTCTAAAATCAGTAGTTTTTGCCGTTATTCAATAAAATTCGAATTTCACTATCAAAGACAGCTTTCGCACAGTTTGTAAGCTTGCATTTTTGAAGTAGGCTATGTTAGGAACTGTCATTCTTACTTTTTCTTACAGATCAAGCACTAAGCAAACATGCAATAATAATTTCACTGGAATGATATATCAAGAGTATGTTCTTTATTTGCGGCGAATGTAACGAATTCCTAGAAAAGATAATTGGAAATTCAACGAACGAAATTCATATTTACTGACTTTTTTTGTTGAAGGTGGTAAATGTGGATTTCTTTCGTTGAAAGTTTTGACTGCCCTTTCTAATATTTTGTTACATTCACCATAAATGAAGAACATATTCAATACATCACTGTTACTGTAATTCATATTTTGCATAGTGCCCGATTAATCAAAAAAGTTTAAATGACAGTTCTCTAAAATGCATTATAAATCAACAGACATAGCCTTCTTGAAAACTTCTATCCTAATAAATCTATGGTTAGACTAAGAAACCTTGATTAAATCCTGAAATTCGAATTTTATTCAATAACGGCAAAACTACTAATTTTAGAGGCATGAAATGTACGGGACACCCTAACTGGTTTTTGACGAGCCATCGATTGGAATCACAAAATTATAGGGTTGCCATTTGAAAAAAGTGAGATTTCATAGTTTTATTGAGGCTCACTTTGGGGCCCTTTTTCAGACACCCTGTATAATATTTCTTCATAAGTTATACAATAAACAGTATCAGCGTACTTTCTTTTGTTCCACTTTTGCAAAAAGAAATTCTTGTAATGAGGGATTTTGAAGATATGGACACTAATTTGTGACAACCTTTTTTCAAAAAATTTGATAATCAGGCTATAATTCAAGACCGCTTGAGTAGTTGCACATATCATACATCGAATCAATGTAGAATTGAAGGAAGAATTCGAATATGTATAATATACAGGTGTTGCATTTGAAATAACGAAGTTACATTCGTTTCCGGTGAAACCGGAAGTGGATTCCCCTTGAAGATATTTTACAATTTGAGTTCAAGTATTCTAAAACGAAAATCCAAAATCTTTAATCTGTATTACAATTCCTTCCTCGAAAACGTCTAATGAAACACTTAAAAAAATCACCCTGTATAGTATTCGTTTTGAGGAGTTTCGGGGTCCTGAGCTGTTCCAGTGCTTATGCGCAACCAATGGCAAGCCGTATTTCGAGCTTTTGAGTTACTCAGGAGCACGAAACTCTTCAAAAAAAATAGGCCAATAGTGTAAATATTCACGAATCAAATGGTCGTAGTGGTTAAATTCGAGATTTATCTCTAGAATATCCTGTTCTTCCTTTTCAAAATGGCTCGACAAGTCCTAGAATTATAACTTTCGAATCGGTAACTTAGACGCTATCACCAAGGAGCTTCACTAGACATTAAAGCACCGTGGCAGTTTTATTTCTCTCGTTTTACCCCAAGTTTGCAACTTCAGACCCCAAAGACTTACAATAGCATAAGAATTAATGTTCTTTTACTGCCTCAGAACAACTGACTGAAACAGAATTGCACTAGTGGGATAATTGGGAAATTCTAGCGTCATTACTTTTCTAGATATGTGTGTTCCTGTGTTCGTAAAATGATGAGAGGAGAAAATTGGTTGGGGATATATTTGCACTAACGACTTATACGGAGTTTGTAAAATTCGACTAAGAAAGACGGGTGGCTGCAGGACTTCTTTATTTTCATTTGTATCAGAGAGCTTCACCAGTATTCCTTAAAAACTCATGAAAACTTCATCCTACACTAGCTCCAGTTCATTATTTCTATTTTGATTTTTTTTGCCCCCCTAGCCCGACTTTCCTATGAAATAAATAAATTCTTAAAAAACACTATCAGATTCATCATATTTCAGAATCACCGTGTATGAAACTTGGCACATAATATAAGTCCAAAAATAATCTTAAATAATATTATTGATAACAATTTCGGTTTTGGGATATTTGTTATAATTTTTTCGAAATCGAACTTGAACAGAGATTGCAGTGATACAATTATCGAAAGTTTATTGTATTCATCGTTTGAAAATTTTAAATATCTCTTGAATCAATCTATTAACTCATATTTCATAATATCTCAAATTTTTGACGTTTTATTTCACAGAAAAATATGTTTAGCCAGGTAGAATTGATTTCATCCGAGAATTTTTCAATGATAACAACAATTTTCGGCCCAATGTTTATATTATTCAAAATTTTCCTAATCAATCTATCCCACTCATCTACATTTTAATTGAAAACTCGAAAATTAACAATTTTCTTACTGAATTCAAGACAAGAAACCGTAAATTGCCCCACCTCCTACCTATCTCATGTCCATACTGCTACTTTTAATTTCCGCAAGAATAGGGAAAAGGAATAAATCTTTTCGCAATTAACTTTTAACAGTTTTAATTATCTGCAGTCAAAATTTATGCTACATGGAGTCCCCGATATAAATTATTCTCGCCCAAATATAAAGGGTTTATCGTTCCACTTTAATTAGAGAAAACCTTAATTTGAAACAACTTTTAGTCTATTCGCCACCTCCGCTTCAGATAAGGATAATTTATTCTTGATAATCATGAGAAAGTTCTGTTCATATTCTTTGGATTTCCGTCAGTGAAAGCTTCATTCATACCGGAAAATGAGGGAAATTCTGAATAGGGGGGCGATGAACAACGGTGAATTAATTAGATCTCATATCAAAACTTGAAGAAAGCTCTGATGTGAAGTAATAAGATTTTGCTGGCTTTTTCATATTGGGAAAACGATCATTCAACATGAATATCCTGATATCGATTGAAATATAATCTGGGAGGATTCTGCATTTCTAAAACTTTTTAGGTTTTCACTCCCAGTCTCTGAAACAGAAATAATTAAAAAAAATTCAATGAAGATGAAATGTTCCGGCGAAAATTTTTGCACTATTTGTCAGGGGCAATTGGTATTGAAAAAATTGTTGCCTAACAGTAAATGAAAAAAGAAATGAATGAAAAGTAACGAAATGTAACGTTCGGTGTCTATATCAGATACCGTCTTCAGACAAACTTATGAAATTTTCAGAATAGTGTATTTTTTCATTTGCAGTCTTATTGACATTGAAATTTGTCAACACATAGAGATGTTGATTTATTTAATTTTGAAATTTCCTGATGTCCTTTCTTCAATAAATCAATCCAAATAAGATCTATTCCAACAGAACAATTAGCCAAATTATAATTAAAATATTCTAATTATTATTTCTGTTTCTGAGACTGGTTAGTGAAAATCTAAAAAAGGTTTAGAAATGAATATTCTGAGTTCAGTTAACTTTTTGAGCGCACGTTTTTCTCAAACGACTGTTATATCGTTGTTCCCAAATGTCTGTAATTTTCGAAATTTGCGCCGAAAATGGTCATAAACGATAGGGTACAATTTCCTAATGACGAAACCGTGGTCAAATTGAATTCTTTTCTGCCAAATCGTACACGGTGTTCCATTAAATATATGTCCATTCAGAATTTTTGTTCCTCAATATCTCAGCAAAACGAAACCAATCGAATGAATTTTGCGGACACATGCAAGATGCTCATGATAAGCCTCACGCAAAATTTTGTGGCCAAAGTGTAAACAGAATAAGTTCCTTACAAAATGTCGAGGTATTAGCATTATTACTCCACGAATGAATAATCGCTCAAACACCTGCTCCAGGTCTTTCTTGATTTTTTAAAAATTATTTTATATGCGAATGTTATAATGAAAGTAGATTTAGCCCTCGATTGACAAGGTATGTCCATATTTGTTAATTGGAGTACTTTAGAATACTGAAGAAATACCAATTTAAAGAATATTATATCAAAGCTAAATCTATGAAGCATCTGATTGCAGTGAATTATAATCTCATTACTCCCTTGCGATTAATGGATATTATTCAAGCCGAGCACAGAGAAGTACAATGGACGGATACCCATTAACCACAAGAGAATAAAGGGATATTAGCTTTGATATAATATTCTTCAAATTGGTATTTCTTCAGTATTCTAAAGTACTCCAACTAACAAATATGGGCATACCTTGTCAATCGAGAGCCAAATTTACTTTTAATATATCAATTAAAGCTTTTTTATTTCAAAATACACAATGTTCTCCAAAATTTTCTCATGTGTCAACATGACTTTTTCTACGCTTATCATTGAAGGGTTTTGTCACTACCTTACTATAGTCCATTCAAGAAAGGTTGAGCCGTCGGTTGGCCATGGAAATTTGGCATATTCCCTGTGTATATTAAAATTTAGGTTATGTTCTTTATTTTCCTGTCAGATTGATACGCAATGTTGTCAATATTGCATAGAGTTGTCTGACAACTCGTAAGCTTGTCGGACGAGGCCAGTTACATTCGGCAACATTGACTTTATTTTACTCTATGACAGCAAATACTGCCAACTTCGGATAAATAAAGAAACGCCTACTATGTGCTCAACCTTTCGTGAACGGACTATAGTAAGGTAGTGGTCTTGTCGCGGTCGCCAAATGTTAAAATCTTCAAGAATATATTCAATAGTCGTGGATAAAGTATAGTATGCTACTCCCGCATAATGGCTGTTTTTCACTAGGCGATTTGGGCCACTCGCTTGCTGTCATAAACGCTCGTTGCATAATATACTATTTTCGATTAGTTGATACAAGTATCTCCATAAAACACCACAAACAAAAATAGCATTACACAGAAAATAACCCCATCTAAACAACCGTCAAGGTAACAATATTAATCTAATTTCAGATACAGTTTGAGTAGAACAATAGCTCTGGGATCACGGATCATACGAAGGCAAATAAACTCAGGGACCATAGCTCGAGGCCTGGAACACCTAAGATCCTAAGACAGCAACCTCTTGCAATTATATGCGGAGTTCCCAGCCGTTCCAAGAAAACTGTTTCCCTTCAAGATGGTGGGTCATATATTCGACGTGAGAACTGGCCCGGTCGTATTGTTTGGAGGATTCAACCCCTGGATCATTTTACATTCTCCTTGTTATCGCAAGCTGTTTTGATAGTATTGGGTATTGCCTTGTTGTATCGTTGGGTCTTGGACTATTCAACTCGTTTTGTTATGGTGGATTGGGTGAGAAATCAGCATTTGGGGTGGTGAATTTGCCTTTCAAAGGTCGAAGAATTGGATGATTTTTATTGAGCTGGCTTCTTGTTGTTAACCAGCAGAACTGTAAAACTGAAAGTTTAGATAGAACAGTTCCACATCAACATCCAGAACACTGTTTGATCATCGATCATCGATTTCGTGATCCACTTCTGAATTGAATATTAAGCGGTTGTGAATTTTCTTCTGACATCTATGTACCGGGTGTCTTACATTCATTGTCTACTGAGGGGATCTCAGAAACTCGATGAGCTAGAACAGAATGTAAAGAGTAAAAATTTATACTTCAATGAATTCTACTGAAAAAGTGCTGTATAATGTTTTAGTTTTATGTTTATAACTTCAGTAATAAAGATGTTATAGGAACTTTTCATTTGACGCCATTTTCCAATTTTCTCTAATAGATCGAAAACGGTTTGATTCTCAAATATCTCAAATCGAGCCCGAAAATGTGCCACTCATTTTGTTCTAGCTCATCGGGTTTCTGAGAGCCCCTCACTAGACAACGAATTTAGGACACCCGGTACACCTTTTCTAATTGTAATTTGAAAAACGTAAAATATAATTCGGAAAAGCAAATTGAATAACAGAAAACGGAACTTGTAATTCAGAGTAGTGAGTTGATATTCAGAATAGGGAATTGAATTTCAGGATAAGAACTTAAAATTAGAAACGGTAATTAGAATTTCAGAATAGGTAGTACCTAATATGTAATTCCCAAAATCGGAAATTGTAATTCAGAAGTGGTTGAATTTCAGAATCAATAGATTTATTCTTTTGAAATAAAGAGCTAACATAATACAATACATAAAACAAAAATAAAAATCCCTAGCTGAGGTTAGTGCAAAACGGGGAACTATACAATTTTTTCGTATGATACCAGAGCTCAGGGAAAAAAACCCCAGTAGAAAAAACCTTGTCCTCGCCGCCGTTCCAACAAAAATAACACTTAAAAAACTATTCGAATATTGAAGGTTTTCTCAGAATCAATAAATATGTATGTATGAATAGATACCTATATCTGTGTTCACCCAATTATTTATGTAATTCAAATTAAGACATTATTTCATTCTAATGGGTTGCGCAAATAATAATAATGGTTTTCATGGGCAGTGTCGACTCTTGAATTACGTAGATACTCCATGGATGAGTCCCTTGCTCATTTGCTATGTAAAACATTTTCTAAATTTGTATTGATAACTGCTTGAATACAGTTGTGAATATCTAACTGTGGATATTATATCAAATCACATTGTAGTACTTGATGAAGAAAGGAAGATACTTCTCATTGAATAAATACGAACATATGTATAATAAAACTTTCAACATAAAACACGTTATTTATCGATATTGACCAGCAACATTTGATGTCACTAACATGCGGAATTTCCTACTAACTAGAGGTAGGTGCAATTGTCATAGGTAACGGAACACTAAGTATTCAGGAGCAATACAAGTAATGTAAGAACTCTACTGAAACAGAAATATAGAAATTTGTATAATGACAAATGTATGTATGTATTGTGCAAAACAAAATGTTTTCAATAAAGAATTTATCCCTCATTCATTATTCTAGCGGTTAATAAACTAGTTGATTAAATAACTGTATATGTTCAATTAAGTTGACATAAACGCAAAAAAAAGTTGAGCATGTTTCGTGAAATTTCTGTTGGATTTGATATTGTCAGAGTGACAGCTTTCCATTCATATTGTATTAATCGATCAACTCTCGATAAAACCACAAAAACAATAATTCCTTATGTATATTTAGAAAAGCTGATTCCTAAATAATGGTAATTAAATAATTCTACGTTTACAGATCGACAATCAGTCAATAAACCACAAAAAGTATACAATTGATTATCTCAATTCTCCGACTGATAAGAGCCAACACAATCATTGTAATAACGTGAATAATTTAATGTTCGTAAATGATTTGATGTGTTGACGTCGTCTCTTTACTTTTAGAGCTAGATAGACTCTAGCAGATCTAGTATTTTAAGTGGTACAGCAGTAATGGTGTTCTTGAGGCATTATGAAGGAACATAGTGAAAGTGGTAATCCACATCCTCGGAGTAGGGCGAGTTTTTTTTCAGTATTATTTTCACGTAAGTTTTTCCTGTTTTATGAATATTGTTTTGAATGTGGCTACACTATAGCTTTATTGACTGTTTTTCCAAGATTCAAATAAACATTATTGATAATAAATCAATCTGTTATCAGATTAGTCGAAATTCATTGCCCATTGTTCCTTTTTTTGATCATGAAATGTTCTTTGTTCAATTGTATTTGATATGGGACACAATGAAGAAAAAATGAAGATTTGCTACATGATAAATCTAACTTGCCTCATCACTATATTGAAATAGCTGGTTCCTGAATTGTTGCGAACTATTTTTGTCTTTGCACAACATAAATATTTTGTGTTTTATTTACGTAGTTGTAAATGAAGTCATTTATAAACATACACAAATGTGTAAACATTAATTGAACTTGAAATTAATTTTTCCGCAAATCGCTAGAAAATTCCTGATGAAATTTCTTGCGAAAAAAGTCAAGACTTCCTCACTGTAAGGAGATATTATCTTAGACTTAATTTATTTTCTATACATTGAAAGTTTATAAGCATTTTCGTACTTGTCTTTTATTTTCTTTGGCAATAATTTCAATAAAGCAGTTAAAGCAGCCTTCACTACCTCTACCATATTTGGAGGAGTCATAGGAATATGAATTTCATCATTTCATATCATTTCACTTTAGAAAACACCAAAAATTAATTTAATGAGCGTAAAGTTTAACAGTTCAATCTTAATTCAAGAAATATAATTGCGAATTTCGAATTACCATTTGTTTGTGAATAGAATTGTTTGCGAAACTTTCAAAATTAATTGATACCTGTCGAATTTCAAAGGATTTGCGGAAATAAAGTCTTATTTCTGGACTCTTATTTGTTGCTAAGTCGCCCAGAATTATTGTGAGGCTTTCCTACTTGGTGAACAATATTTTTTATGTAGGGGAGAGCGGGGCACAGTGGGCTAGCGGGGCAAAGCGGAATTTCCTCATCACAGCCAAACTAATTTTCGAGCACAGTTTCAAATAGCTCGATTTCATTGGTAATCGATCAGCACGTGGTCTTCATATGCTAAACACGCCACTTCTTAAGTAATTTAGTCAGTATGACTGAAAAACTGCAACGAGTGAGTTTGTTAATAAAATCTTCAGTATTGAACTTCAGTTTTTACGAAATCCCGAGCTCGAATAATTGTGTTTTATATTTTTTCTTATAGATATTCCATATAGAATCAATTATTGAAAATTCAAGAGAGATTGCGAAAAAGTTAAATATTTTCAGTTCATGTTTAGTACTTGAAGTCACATTGGGGCATAGTGGGATACATTGAAAGGGGCAAAGTGGGGTATTGTTTGAACGGTACCCCACTTCGCCCCTTATTGAAATACCTCAAATATTAATTTCCTTCATTAACTAAAGTAACTTATTATCACTAAATATGGTTCAAACGTATAAAAGGACTACAAAACAGCATTTCTGGTCAATGGAAGCAATGAAAAAAGCGCTTCAAATTTTTGTGTCGGGAGAAATGGACAAAAAAAAAGAGCCAACTTAGACAACGTTCCCTGAACTACACTGAAGAAAAAATAAGAAAGCCCTAAGTATGTACTTTTGAGCGCTCGTTCATTGGTGGTGCAATGAAGCTATTACCTCAAAATTTTGTATTGGACTTGAGATTGATACTAAATATGTAAATGCGAAATCTCAGAACGATCGGAATGATATTTTGGAAATTATTCAAAACTGAAATATGTAAAAATTTGGGCACACCTCTCTTGTGCGGGGGAAGATGATCTCGATGACGAAAGCACTAATATATGTGTGATGTGTGCTGATGAATAAATATTATCATTATTTTCATTTTGTTAGGTTGATGTTTTTGTTCTTATATAAATATGTATGTTTATAAGATTATAATGATAATATATAGGCCAAAGATTCGTATTCTATTTATATTCCTAATAAACTTATTATAGCTACCCCACAATGCCCCATAAGGTACCCCGCTTTACCCCTATATATGGGGCAAAGCGGGACAAAATGCTATCTGACATTTAAACCTCATATTTCGTTTATTTCTCTTGAAAAGTGAGAGAAAAATATGTATAGTCATTCGTAATGAGTTAAACACTGATTTTGAATGAAAATTGGCTGTTTAATCACGAATATATTTTTTGTACGTACACTTAAGTGTTAGGTAACCCACTTTGCCCCGCTCTCCCCTACTATTGTGTCATAGTAACTGCTTATGCATTTGTTAGTGAAGTCATATACAAGCACATGATTTTACTGATGGATTGAGGAACCTCCAATTGATTTTTGTTTAAATTTCGATACAACCTGCTTTTTCACGACTAAGCATTTGTTGTATCAGCATTTTCGAATATTTTTGAAAGGATGATTCTGGGAAGAACATATACAAACATGTTGAATTGATCAAGTTATTCATGATTTACAGGTACGCTTTAGAAACGTTCAGGAAAAGACATCTTTGGAATGCTTCCAACCTCTATAAGCCCCTAGATTCTCACCGAAGTGAAATATTGGGCGAAAAATTTGAAAGGTACAGTGCAATATTATATAGATTTAATTCAAAGTTTTTTCTGATAAGATCGGGTACAAGAATAACCGAATGTATTGAACTATGAGATTTTAGTTATTGTAGCAAAATATATACCTATTTTAAACTTTTAGGGCATGGTTGCATCACACAGAAGAGTGCAGAATAAGAGAAAAGAAGCCGAGTATTTTCGTAGTGTTATTCAAACTTTTTTGGCCAGATATACTCATGGATTCTTGCCTACTTGTTCTATCTCTTGGACCTAGGATTATTCAACCTCTCTTATTGGGAAACATATTAAGTTACTTCAGTCCTGCCTCTACCATTAGCAAGTCCGAGGCTTATTGGTGCATAGTTTTATTGATTGTATTCAACTTTTTGAGTACAATTGTTACCGTCCAGTATAAATTCTCCAGTAGTATAACAGCAATGAAAATAAGGGTGTCATGTGCTACCAGCATACACAAAAAAGTAAGTATGCTTTTTTTTCAGGACTTTATATAAAAAAGTTTAAAGTACAATTTAACCTACATATTATGTGAACGAGAGGGAAAAAAACAAATGTGATTTCAAACTTTGATCCATAATTATTGTAACTTCCTAGGGGTTGAATTAAAATTTTGTATAAATCACCGAATGTCTCTTTTGAAAAAAAGAAAGATAAATAATAGTTTATTATGACACGATCGTTCAAAATGCCGTATTTCGATTATGCTTTTAGCACACTTTTTCTAAAATGAAGATTTTGCTGCAGTTATGTTGTGAATAAAAGAAAGAAATATGCATTTTATACAGGCTGTCCCGGAAAATGTGAGAAATCTCTCGGATTCAGATAGAACATAAAAAAATGAGATGACGAGTTCCTATAATTTTTTTTCCTAGCGGCCCTCCCTACGAATATACGACCTCCTAAACCACTGTAACTTCATTTTAGTGTAATAAATTTCAATTACTTACATCTTTCATTATTTTTTTCGAAAACGGTTATTTTATCGACACTGAACAAGAATACCTATTCTTTAACTTAATGTTCAAGGTATCCAAATTTTTTTTAGCACCTTATCATACAGGGTTTTGAAAATTTAAGCATTAAAATGTACAACCCAGTCCGCCCCTAGTAAACTGAACAAGCTAATTGAAATTTGAGTGCGGTGATTTGAGAGGTCCTTAATACTATTAATCATATCAAATTTTCATCAAATTATATCGAGTAGTTTGAAACTTATTCCACTAAAATAGATTTCCAGTGTCGTCATTTAGGAGGTCGTATCTTCGTAGGGAGGGCCGCTAAGAAAAATATTATGAGAACTTGTCATTTTCATTTTTTATGTTCTATCTGAATCCGAGAGATTTCCCACATTTTCCGGAAAACCCTGTATAAACATGTTTCTTCAACACATTGATTAATGAACTTTTCAGACATTGAGAATGAATAGTGCATGCCAAAACAATGCACTGAATCTGATTTCAAATGATTTGAGCAAACTGGATAGAACTTCAAACTACGTCCATTATATCTGGGGATCACCAATGTTCCTCATAAGTATTTTGAATCTCCTCTACCATGATGTTGGTATATCTGGTCTGATAGGAGTATCGTGGTTTATACTCTACATGATTTTACAGAGTGAGTATTACTACAGTCAAAAAATTCTGGTGGCGGGTAGAATTTCAATATTCAATTAAGGAAATAATCTAATGAGCTTTTCTGAAGTTTTCGCGTCGGCCTGGTATTTCAAATGTGCACAAGCACGCAAAAGCTTCTGAGATCTTGTCAGAACTTCTCCATTCGGAAATATTCTGAAGCACCGAACACCAAGAGCAAGAGCTTGAGCACAGTACTCACAAGCAGCGAGGTTTTTCTAAAAGGGCCTACTCACTAAGAAGGAAGCGCGAAGGTTTCAATGCTCGTGGTACGGGGTACAGTGAAAACAGTACGTGTATGGCGTTCCGTTGTTCGAAATTTGGAATGCGCAATCATCTTCGTCGGAATCAAGATAGTTTTTATTTTTAACGTGTGCATTGCTCATCGTACGTGGAAGAATGACCAATAACGACCGTGTATGGGCAACAAGTCTGTGCACTTTCATATTTTTAGCAATACAGTGTCGGGTTCGCAATTTATACTTTGGACATTTTTTCCTTAATAACAATACACGCCACTGCCATTAACATCAGATCTTTTTTCGACGTCATCTCACGCTTGTCGCACATCCTCACTCAACAAGCAAAAGTGTCTGTGTGTGGGAAATAAGAATGCACACGTTTACTTTACAGCTAACGTGCAGATACTTAACTGCGCATTCTTCCTTCCTAGTGAGTGGGCCCCTAATATTTTCACAAGCAGTAACACATTACAGTTCCTCCTTCAAAACGAAAAACAATCACTAAAATTAATCATGTCCCTATCCCTGTAGTTCTGTGATGATTCATCAATTTCTTAGAAAAATAAAGTAATAAAATAGCAGGTAAACATGTGAGATAACAAACATAGTAAAATATATGTACCTAATGATTTATCGCAAAGAGCTTTTTTTCACGATAAATGTGAATATTTCCAACAGGTTTCTTTGGACGTTGGATCGGATCCTACAGGAACAAAATAGCCCAGAAAACTGATGTAAGGATCAAAATCATGAACGAAATTCTTTCAAGCATAAAAACGATCAAGATGTATGCTTGGGAAACACCTTTCTGTCGATTGGTAGAAAATTCTAGAATTGCCGAATTGAAAATCGTGAAGAAAGTAACTTATTTGAAAGGAATCTTGTATTCACTGCAAGCTTTCGTTAACATTTCGGCAGTATTTTTGGCATTGCTCACTATGGTGATGTTGGAAGAGGATATCACTGCACCAAAGGTAAATAATTATATCATATCTATTGATGAATTTTCTTCGTAGGTATCTCCCTCATGTTTTGGAAAGATTTGTTTATTTTTGTTTTTTTTTGAAGGAATTTTTGATTGATTGAGTGAAAATAAGACGAAGCAGTACAGGTCTACGTTTCTCGCAAAAATTTGCCCTTTTTTCCTCAATCATATCTCAGTTCGTGTGCTTCTCTTTCGTATCTATTAAATATTCAGTGATAATTAATTCGAAAATGATACGAAAGAGGTTCTCATAAACAATTTGTCTTGGTTATTGTTTATCTAGCAGTAATTTCGATATTTCATGAAAAACTGGGAGTGGAAGTTTTATTTTTCCTTACGAGTTGGATATCGATATAACTTCTTGTTTAATCTTCGAGTATTATTTCATTGTTGAATTATGTACAAAATAACGAAATGATCTATTTCAGGTGTTCAAACTGATTATGTATTATTATTCGTTCAACTTTGCGATAACTCTGATGTTTCCTCTTTCTGTGACAAAAGCGACAGAGCTTCATCAAGTACTTAAACGGGTAAATGAGTTTCTCCTAAATGAAGAAATTGATGAATTTCAAAATAATTTATATACTAAAAACACTGACAGAATAGAAATGAGAAATTTAATGGCAATGTGGCCCGTTACCAAAGGTTTTCATACCAAATATACCCAAAAAGAAGCTGAAGGATCTCTTCTGATGAAACAAGAGAAGAAGATTGCTTTGCAGAATATAAATCTGAAGTTTGAAGATAGTTTGTTGTATGGAGTGACTGGATCAGTTGGAAGCGGAAAAACCACACTTCTATCTGCGATTCTTGGTGAGCTACACTTATTTATTCGAACAGAAAAAAAATGTAACTTCAAAGTTATCCAATAGACAGATTGGAAACTTCAACAGCCTCTTGCCAACTTTTTAAAAGGAAGGGACTAATAAGGATCTGGTTCATAACATCTTCTTGTGAAATATGCACCTTTTTCACTTTCTAAAATTATTTTTCATCTCTGACATTCTCAAACTTACCTGGCGTCGTCCTAATAATTAAGTGGCAAGAAAAAGATTAATACTATCCAGAGATATTTTTGTTACAGTAAAATCTCATTATTTCTAAAAATTCCCAAAGAAAAATTTCAGAAGAATCTATGGCATACAAATCTCAATAAATTTTCATGAAAATCTCCGAGATACATCACCCTATTATTCAGGCCATACACTTACGGCTTGTAGGCTAAACTTCATCTCGAACAAACATTTTACGCTCGTTGCAAAATATACTATTGTTATTCATCTGTTCCATTGATTTTGACTCGTTGATTCCTTGCAGCCATTTTTAAATTATACAGGGTGTCCACGGAAAATGCGGGAAATCTCTCGGATTCAAATAGAACATAAGAAAATAAGATGACAAGTTCCCATAATTCCCTATATCTCCCTACGAAGATACGACCTCCTAAATGACGCCACTGGAAATTCATTTTAGTGGAGTAAATTTCAATTACTTACTTCTTTCATTATTTTTTTCGAAAACGGTTCATTTTATCGACACTGAACAAGAGTACCTTTCATTTAGCTTAATGTTCAAGGTATCCAAATTTGTTTTTTAGCACCTTATCATACAGGGTGTTAAAAATGTAAGCATTAAAATGTTCAACCCAGTCCGCCCCTAGTAAACTGAACGAGCTAATTGTAATTTGAGTGCGGTGATTTAATAGGTCCTTAATACTATTAATCATATCGAATTTTCATCCAATTATATTGATTATCCCACTAAAATGGATTTCCAGTGGCGTCATTTAGGAGGTCGTATCTTCGTAGGGAGGGTCGCTAGGAAAAAAATTATGAGAACTTCTCATTTTCGTTTTTTATGTTCTTTCTGAATCCGAGAGATTTCCCACATTTTCCAGGACACCCCGTGTAATTGTCGAAATGGTACTGATAATGACTACATATTATATTCATTTCAATATCAATAATCTCGTTGAGAATAAGGTGCTATCATCGAAAATTTTTTTCCAGGCGAAACCATAAATTCAGGTTCCTTATCCACAAATGGATCAATTTCCTATGCATCTCAGGATCCTTGGTTTTTTCCTGGTACTATTATGCAAAACATCCTGTTTAACGAACCTCTAGATGACCAGCGATATGAAGAGGTCATCAGGGTCTGTGGATTGGAATCTGATTTCGATCATTTACCACAACATGATAGGACACTAGTAGGTGATTGCGGTATTTGCCTAAGCGGTGGCCAAAAATCTCGGATCAACTTGGCTCGAGCCATATATCGAGATGGAGATATTTATATGTTCGATGATCCTCTTTCTTCTGTGGACGTCAATGTTGCCAATTTTCTAATGAAAGAATGTATAATGGGTTTCCTGAAGAACAAATGTAGGATACTTGTTACACATAACAAGAATCATCTCAGGACATGTGATCGTGTTGTGATCTTCAATTCGGTGAGTGAATTGTCAATACTACAGGGTTTTCCAATAAGAGGTGTTATTTTGAAATTCAAAGAAGAATGCAATTTTTCAATATAAATGATCGGATGTTTATTTCATTATAAAAAAGAAGCTATGCCGTTAATAGTGAAGAATAATATCAGGCAAATGACCACCACGACCACGCTTACAGGACCATATCCTTTCAGTGAAATTTTCCATAACCAAATCGCAAAGTGGCTGTCCTATGTCCTCGATAGCCTCACGAATTCCATCTTTGAGGAATCGACGCTGGGCTATTGGCGTCGACCTTCTCTTTCACGTGGTCCCAAAGGAAGAAGTCTCAAGGTGTTAAATCACAAGATCTCTGTGACCAATTGTGATCACCTCTTCGAGAGATAACACGATCCGAAAACTTTTTCTGCAAAAGACCATTGGTTTCGTTGCTTGTGTCGCACGTAGCGCCGTCTTGTTGAAAGTAAACGTTGTCCAGATCAATACTATCCAATTTAGGCCATAAAAAAATCATTAATCATCTCTCGATAGCGCAATCCATTCACCTCATTCTCGAAATGCTACAGCAGCAATATTCTCTTTTCCACCAATTTCTTTATTGCAGTCCGACTAGGTGCTCAGCGACACCGACGACCCAAAATGCTCGAGTTTTACGAACCGTCTCTGCCAAATTTTCATAATTTTTATAGTGAATTTTAATAATTTCAATGCGTTCTTGAAGCGTGTATTGTTCCATTTTTATTATTGTCGTAGTTTCTCCTTGTCAAATGTCAAAAAATGACAGCTTAAAACGTGACATCTACCGAAATAGCGGGCTATTCAGAATAACACCTCTCATTGGAAACCCTTTAGTAGTTGAAAGGCAACTGCAGAATTCACATTTGAATTGTAGCAAGTAAATGCATTAAATTTATGAAAAATATAAAAATTTATCTCGATAATACTCGAATAATAAATTAAGAAATGTTCCTGTATCTGAATTTTCAGTGAAATAGCAGGAAAACTGTTGATTTTCTAGGGGAGAGTAGAGAAGGAAAACAGTTTCGAAGAGTTGGAGAAAGAAGGATATTTTTCTTCAGACTTTCTGTCGAAAAATTGTACCCAAGCAGAGGAGGGTGCAGATACAGCTTCCAAAATATCACATGTACCAAAGGTAGGTTCAGTAAGGGATTTTGGAAACAGTTTGAAAGAAATTGAGTGAGTTCACCTTATTTTTGTTTGTTCATTTCGATAGAAACAGCTGAATTCATATGTCAGAACGTTATTCGGTGTAAATGAACTATTTACATGTCAATCAAAAGACTGACGCTCTAATATACCTACATGTTTGGAAATTTACACAAAGATGTGACTGACTGAATCCAGTTGTCTGATTACAATAATACAGTGTTTTCTCCCTTTTAACGTTGGGAGTGGCTTAGTTCAGGCCTTATGGTAGGCAACCCCAAGTACTTGAATTGAGTATTACGGGCAGCCTGTCACATTGAATAATTCGATGCTCGTACTGCAGGTTCTCTACGATACTGCCACTGACAACGTTAAGAAAGAGACAACACTACATTATTGCAATTAGATGACTGGATTCAGTCGGTTACACCACGTTATCTTTCGAAAATACATCTGTTCAATTGGACAGCAAAAGTCTCTGTCTGATGCATTGAATATACTATGTTTTCAAACCTGTATAAACGCTTTCATCAGCCAAAACCTCATATAGTCTCACTTTCTTCAGAATGAAATATTATTATTTCAGATGAGTGGGAACCAACAGAAAAGATTGCATCGATGATTAAACCTACAAAGAAACAATCAGATTTACTCACCTATTTAACAAGTGGAAACAGCCTGTGCATCGTATTCCTGGTATTCTCCATATTCATCATCACCCAGATAACAGAATCCTCTGTTTTCCTCTTCATAACTTATTGGACCCACAGGGAAGAAGGCAAACATTTTTTTCACAATATAACTCTTGGTCATCACGTAACTGTAATTTCCGGAAGGCATTTGCATCTGTTTATATTCGTAGCGATTCTTTTGGTCCTCCTTGTGACTTCTATAGGACGAGCTGTAACTTATGCCATGGTGGTTATGAGAAGTTCTAAAACGTTACATACAGAGATTCTCCACAAGGTAGTTCATTGCAAGATGGGTTTCTTCTTCGAGAATGTTGATACTGGCCAAATTTTGAGTAGGTTTTCCAAGGATTTAGGTGCAGTGGATGAGATTTTGCCACGCACAATACTTGAATCTTGTATGGTGAGTTTTTGAGTATGTTTCACCTAATCTTCCAGATCTTACACTATCTTTTACAGGTTGTTCTTGGTATAATAGCTAGAATACTACTTATTGGATATTGTGAATCCTTACCTTATAATTGTGGTAATAGCATTCACTGCAATTTTCGGCCATTTCATAAAAGTTTTTGTCTATACATCAAAGAATATAAAGAGGCTAGAGGGACACTGTAAGTACTTTCCTCTTTAAATTCTACATCTGTGTTTGAAATAAATATTTGCAGTAATGGGACCTGTACTTACTCAAATGAGATCAACAATTCAGGGTTTGGCCATCATTAGAGCAGCAAATGCTCAGAATTTCATGGAAAAAATATACCAGAAATCAGAATAGATACACCAGTAGTCTTTATATGTTTTATACGATTACCCATGCCTTCAGTTTTGCTGTGGAGTTCGTCACAACTATTTTCATATCTCTTGTGACGGTTAGTTGTTTTTTCATGCAAGAAAGTGAGTATGAAATTATCTTCGGCAGTCTTATTTCTTATCGAGTTTCTAAATTGACGAACAATAATTTTTCTAGTGATTCATCTTAATGGGAGCCAAATTGGACTAGCAATCACTCAATCAATGGCTTTCACACACTTACTTGCAATTCTGTATAATACAGTGCGTTCAAGCTAATAATAATTGGTGGCTGTTGAGCGTATACAAGAGTACCAGGACCTCCCTCAAGAGACTATAGCAGACACAAGCGAAAACGTAGAAGAAGATTGGCCTCAATTCGGAAACATTTCTTTCGAAGATGTTCAAGTACAGTATGATG
The DNA here is from genome assembly GCA_013421045.1 of Propylea japonica. NCBI lineage: Eukaryota > Metazoa > Arthropoda > Insecta > Coleoptera > Coccinellidae > Propylea > Propylea japonica. Next base: position 92,959,943 of record CM024241.1, read on the forward strand.
ACTACTCCGAGCCTGTTCTCAAAGACTTGAATTTTGATGTACAATCAGGACAGAAGGTAGGTTTTGGATCGCTGAAATTTAGAGTTTTCTCTTGTAGTTTTGTATTTTCTGGTGTTGATTTTTATGGATGAGTTCATTTCTCTTTTTATTCTCTCCTCCACATATACATGCATTTCGTTAATAATATTTATATTTTCAGATTGGTATAGTTGGTAGAACTGGTGGAGGCAAATCCTCCTTGTTTGCCTCAATACTTAAACTGGCAAACGTAAAAGGTGAAATAAGAATCGATTCCAAGAATATTCAAGATCTTCCAGTGAATATCATTCGTTCCCGAATATCAGTTATACCACAAGATCCTGTCCTTTTTTCTGGATCGCTGAGGTTAAATTTGGATCCCTTTGGAAGATTCGATGACTACGCCCTTTACCAGTCTCTCAAAGAAGTGAATTGGACTTCTGCATCCTCCGGTATTGACAGTTTGGACGATCAAATCATAGGAGGGGGATCTAATTGAGTATAGGACAGAAGCAGTTGATATGTTTGGCTCGAACTATTTTGAGGAAGAATAAAATTATTTTGATAGATGAGGCTACGTCTAATATGGATATAGAGTAAGTGAACTTTGAATTATTAGTGAAAGCTTTCGCTGCAATTTAAGTACTAGGGCGTTCAATTTTTAAAAAGTCTAACAAAAAAACGAATGATTTTTGTCGAAAAAACTATTTATTCTTCAACATAGTTTTCTTTCAGCTGGATACACATAGTCCAACGATTTTTCAATATAACGATGCCCTTTGAATAGTAAGATTTGTCGTCAAAATACGCTTCAGATATCGATTGAAATATATTCTGGAGGATCCTACATTTCTAAAAAACTTCATAGGTTCTCACTCTCAGTCTCTGAAACAGAAATAATTGAAAATTCTTCAATTAAGATGAACTCCTTCGATCGATCTTTGCATTTATTTGTCAGAAGCGAATTGGTCTTGGAAAAAATGTGGCCTAACAGTAAAACGGAAAAAGGAAATGAATGAAAAGGACAATGTAACGTTTCCGCGTCTTTATCAGCCACCTTCTTCAGACAAACTTGTTAAATCTTCAGAATTGTGTGTCTGATATAGACAGAAAGTAAATGAGAAGGATAATGTAACGTTTGAACCCAACATACAAACTTGTAAAATCTTCAGAATTGTGTGTCTGATATGGACACCGAAACGTTACATTATCCTTTTCATTTATTTCCTTTTTTACTGTTACCGTTAGGCAACAATTTTTTCAAAAGATTTTCGCAGGAGCACTTCATCTTAATTAAAAATTTTCCAATTATTTCTGTTTCAGAGACTGGGAGTGAAAACCTAAAAAGTTTTTAGAATGCGAAATTCTCCCAGATTATATTTCAATCGATATTTGTCAGTATGTAATAGCTCATTCGTTTTGAAGAGTTTCGTGCTCCTGGGTAACTCAAAAGCTCGAAATACGGCTTGCTATTGGTCGCGCACAAGCACTGAAACAGCTCAGGAGCTCGAAACTCTTCAAAACGAATACTATATAAGTGTTTGAAGGATGACAAATGTTAAAAATGAATTCGGTTTTTCGTTTGTGGATCCACCTATTCAAAGGCTCACTATAAATTGAACGCCCCGATATTTTTCTACGGAGTACTTCTGTTTTAGAACTGACCAGATGATTCAGAAAGTGATAAGGAAGCATTTCAAGGATTGTACTGTTTTAACCATTGCTCATCGTGTTCATACAGTTCTGGATTCGGACAGAATAATGGTGATAGAAAGTGGAGGAATAATCGAATTTGATTGTCCAGATATACTCTTGGGAGGCAATAGAAGTAAATTGTATGAAATGGTGCATGAGAAAAATAAATGATTTTGCACAGTTTGCTTGGTTGATTATGATCTTTTGAAAAGTTGAATTCAATTCAGAAGCTGAAGGGTCTGAGGCGTCAGAGCCCATTTCTAAGCCAGTTAGATTTTCCCTTTGGGTTCATCTAAAATCACATGTTTATGTTAGACGACCAATATGCTTATAGGAATTGAGATAAAAAATAATTGATGAATGTGAACTAGTAGGTGAAGACGTCTTGAAAAGAGTGACTCAGGAATACGTTAATGGGATGGCACATTGTTAGGAGGTTCAACGGTGGGATTTTGATCGTTTGATTGAATTTTGTTTGAAACTCTATTCTCATTAGTTGATGATAGTAATACCCATAGAGATAGGATAGTATAGAGTTGCCATCATTGAAATAAATGTGGCATCAGATCGGCCATATTACTACCACCATAACGTCAAATTTGAATTTTCTGAATGAAATGTGATTCTTGCGCCTTTCTTTAGTTGAATTGTGATTTTTCTGCTTAATAATATACAATAAAATGGTATCCTGTGCTGTAAGGCTCTCTTCAAGCAGGGAAGAGACAGATAAGAAGAAAATTATAGGAAAAACATACCACAGGAAGGGATTAGTAGTGAACAGATCCGCATTCGAAATTTTTGCAAGTCTGTCTTGTTAATCTGATATCTTTTTATATGTGTCTATATATTATTGCCTAAAGAAAAATGTTTATTCGATATGACCTTGTTGAACAGGTTTCCTAAAGACCCAATACGTCTTATTTTTTGGGTGGAATTTGTGAACAGAAGAAACTGGAAATTAATTCAACCCTGAACTTTCCGCCATATTGGTCCCCGACTTAGCCCCGCCCAGTGGTACTATTTTTCCTTACTCAATTGTATATCATAGAGTCTCCTCTCTATTATATCTCGATGTTACAACCCGTATTGAGGACATCTTCAGAGAAACTTTCAGCTTTCATATAATTATTTGGTGATCAATTTTGTAGTTCTCTAGAATCCATCTTCAGACTGTGTAATAATATCCATTGAAAAACAGCGGAATGATAAAAGTTCAGGTCCTTTTCTATCAAACAGAAAAAAACTCGATTCTATCAAATCAATTATGATAACATAGAATTTTATGAGGCCCGATTCCTCCTTTCAATTTTCTAATATACATATCCCATTTCCGGAATGTTCTTCTTCCCCTCTCAATCCCATTCATATCAAATAACCCACGCTTAATAAGTGGATATGAGATACCCAAATTCCATATGTTTCCCCCAAAATGAAAGTTCATGAAGCCCATAACTCGATGGAATGATATGGACCGTGAACACATGTGCGAGAAAAAAGATTTCCATTTTCTAGTTTAATCTACCCGGCCGATTTAAATCTCGGGCACGTACATGAATCGGACAGCAGCTGCTATTCGATATTACGATTCTAAAATATTTGACGAGAGTTCCGCTGTAAGCCCTCAAATATTATAATACAGTATGGTCTGTTGGTGGTGATACTTTTTGAATTTTTTGCTGCTGAAGTGACAAGCAATCATCTTTTTCAGAATTTGAGAGCTCAAATTACCATATGAATATTCAGTGGAATTTCCCTATAACGAAAGCGCTAAATCTACAAAAAAATTCGTTATAAAGAAATTTTGTTATACAGAAAATTTGTTTCTATAGTCAGCAATGTCGCGGTAGACTTTATATATTTAAGTTTATCATTCGAACTTAAGCACTCCCTTTTAGACATTTCCGCACAACTTTCACACTAGCGTAATGGTTAGATTGAAACCAAACAGCAAGGGGTGTTTTTAAAACTGTTTCAGATGGATCTTTCTGCCCGCCGCGCCGTAATGATTTAGTTTAAGGTTGGGATTTATTACGTACGTCCTGAAAATTTCGGAAAGAACGCACTCTTATACCTTCTTACCAATACCCATTCAAAGAGTGATGTTCTTGGAATATTTCGTTGTACAAAGAATTCACTCCGTTTGAGAGGGTGTTTTTGACATGGAATTTGGATTCAAGGTGCAATGTCTTGTACAAAAATCGTTATACAGAGAAATTCGGAATACAGACGTTCTTTATAGGGAAGTTTCACTGTAGTAATAATAATTATGTTATTGAAATAATAAATACACGAAAAAAACATTCCAATACTCATATTATGTTGACAAGGTGAGTTTTTGAGGGCCTACACTTATAACTTATCTCAATACTTCCATGTCCCTCAATATTCGCGGAAGATATATCAGAACCGCTAAAGGTGCTTTCTTTGCAGCTTGGATTCATTATGAGACAATGTAGTCCTATAAAGACCAATCTTCAAGTCTCTAGATCTTTTTGTTTCCTATTTAGAGTGTGTAAGGTCGTTCAGGCAGAATAAATTTTGACCTCGTATTATCAGTAAATCGAACCGAATCGTTTAAGATCAATTTCAGCTCAAAATTCAAACCTTACAGACATTTGGCCAAACTATTATCATTTGAACTGGGGTCGTGTAACGAAACTTGACTGTACATAAAGGGGGTAACAACAAACTATTCTTCTGAGACGAAGCGTTTGATAATTCGTTATTTGTCTTTCATATGTTATTAGCAGAGCGTAAAATCTTAATCTAAAAATTCAACAACACATTGTACAGAACTTATACAAGAGGAGCTGTGGAAACATGCGCCAAGTGTTACTTGCATTTGAATTGAGGGAGGGAAATTCAAACATGTCGTTATGGCTAGGTTAGCATGCCAGTAACTGTGACCATGTAGCAGAGAGTCTCTGTATGTAGATCTTTTGTCCTCTACCCTACTCATTCGTGGAAACTCCAGAAGGTCGTCAATGGCGTTGATAAAACCGACAATCTCCTTAAGAGCCTTCGCCGTATATTAGATTAGATTAGATTAGAGGAGGGGCGACAGATCAAAACCGACCTTGCGAGCACCTTGACCTTAAGATCTATTGTGCATCCCCGCGCTGTTTACCAGTCCGGCAGCAAAGTCTTGTTCAGGCTTAGGAACCTGGAGCCAAGATGCCGTAACCGTTTCTGGTGAACAGCTTCACACTCACATAGCAGGTGTCTAGCTGTCTCGGTGGCTTCTTGACAGAAGCGACATGTACTATCGGGCGCCTTTCCCATTTTAAGTGATACCTCACGGGACAGTGCCCAGTGAGAGTGCCAGTCAGTTTCCTCAGTTCCAATTTGCTGAGTGAGAGGACTTTCTTGGTCCAGCTCGTCGAGTGAGAGAGAAGTGACTTAGCTTGCTTTTGACCATTGGTCGTACGCCAGGACATAAGCTTCCTCTTTTGTTCCCAGTCCTTAATAGCTATTGCCTGATGACTGGCTGGGAAGCCGCAAAACGGTTCTGGTCCAGTGAAGGGGGTTGTCCCTCCTTCCCTGGCCAGTTGGTCTGCCGCTTTATTGCCGTGAATCCCGGAGTGACCAGGCACCCAGATGAGATTGACCTGGTTCTTTTCTCCGAGTAGGTTAAGTGACGTTTTGCATTCCTAGACCAACTTTGACTTCACTTGTGGAGAGTCAAGCGCTAGCAGGGCTGCTCTGCTGTGAGATGCTATATATATTTACTTTCTTTGGTAGTTGCGTACCGCACAGAGCGCAACGCACTTCCTTATAGCCAGTGTCTCTGCCTGAAAACCGAAGGACAGAGACCCATTGGTATGGCTAATTGGATTGAGGGACCGTAAACACCGGCTCCGACTCGTCCGTCTTCAGTTTCCAAGCCATCAGTATAAAATACCGTAGACCCTCTGGGGAAAACTAATTCTTTATTAGCCCATTGATCACGACTTGGAATGTCGTGGTAAAGTTTTTCTGAAACTCGTGTCTCAAGGGAGGTTATCTGTGACTACATCCTGAAGCTCCTTATACTCATTTAGAATGCGGAGGTGACCATGTAGCAGAGAGTCTCTGTATGTAGATCTTTTGTCCTCTGCCTTACTCATTCGTGGAAACTCCAGAAGGTCGTCAATGGAGTTGATAAAACCGACAATCTCCTTAAGAGCCTTCGCCGTTACCTCTTGGGTGTCCAGGACCGGTTTTCCCATACGAATTTTTCATGGACAAGCCAGCTCTGGACACTTGCATACCACGTGTTCAGTTGTTTCTGCTTCCGATCCTGAAAGCCTGCAAATTTAATCCGCTGACTTTCCCATACGATACAAATGATGTTTGTACCGACTGTGCCCTGTTAGCAGTCCCACCATCACCCGAAACTCATCTCGTGACAGCTCCATGAGCATTCTGGTATAGATAGGTGAAATCGCCACGCATTTTTTGCCAGTTGATTAACGGTGTTAAGGCACTCCTAGGTCAGCAGAGATCCCTGACAGTGCGATTCCATATTTGTGAAAATAGAATCTGTTCAATTGTATTGATTAGGTACATTGTTTCGTATTGAAATTCATTTATAGTAATTATTGGGAAATAGAACACTTTTCCAGATAAATTACTAAAGTGATTTCAATGACTCCACATGTTTCGAGCCATAAGAAGCTCATATTCAGGAGGAAAAAACACAAAAGTGAAGCTAAAACAGAAAGTCCCCTTAGCATCCACTGGATTATTTTTGAAGATTACTTGTAAGTTTATTCTGGTGACATTCTGCCTTTTTTCAATTTTTCGATTTGTTAAGTCACTGTTTTTTGTTTTATTATTTTTTTCAAACTGACTTAAAATCAATTAATTTTATATACTTTAATTGTTTTAACTTATCCTTCTTTGTACCTATTTGTTTTTTTAAAGTTAGGTAATTTATTTAATTTAATTTTTGATGTTTTATATTTGACTTTGCTGCTCATTCTTCATGAGTTTTTTATTTTCAGTTTCACTTTTGTGTTTTTTTTCGTCCTGAAGATGAGCTTCTTATAGCTTGAAACATGTTGAGTCATTAAAATCACTTGAGTTTTTCATATTGAAAAGTGTTTTATTCCCGTATAATGAACTGCCCAGATATAAGGACATTCAATATTAGATCATTTATAGTAATACTCATAGAGATAGAATATTCTATCTCTATGGTAATACTCATCAGTGCTCAATATGTTTCCATATTCATATAAAAGGAACCAGTATCCCACTGTTTCCAATCTTATATGTTATTCATACCTTGCCGCTATAGAAAGATCCTGTTTCGTTCGAATTCAGACGGACCAACCCTATATATGAACCCTTGAAATCATGTTCGAAATTATGTACATGGTTTACTGCCTCATAACCATTCCGTACAAGTCCCTGTGTTGCCTGTCAATCTTATACCTATAACATTCATATTTTATTGCATCGCTCGGCTATATTTCCCCTTTACAGGAAGTATCACTGATTTTCTGTGAGGGTTTCTCATATCGATCCGAATCTGGTCGGGAAAAAGATAGTTTTAGTTGTAGTTTTTCGATCTATATCATAATATTGTTATGAACTTTCGGCGAATAGTGGAGGAGCCTTCAAGTTATTTATTTCAGTTATAGTTCTCGAAACTTCACCACTTAATTTGATTGACATTTGAATTTCATTTTTGCACAAGTAGGTACATTTTGTAACATTTTTAGGCATCATCTATAGTATTCATACAAGAAAGATAACGACGTTGTTCAATACTTGTTTCATATATTTTCCTTGAATAACAGGTTCACTTGGCAACGTTAGTTATCTTTCGAATTCGAATGCTAGCAACCTGAAATAATCAAGTGACTGCCATTCAAGGAGGTACGTTTCAAAACATGAAGAGATATTTGAAGTTTCTTCCTTGAAATTGTTCCAAACGTTCTCAAAACGAATCATGAAGACATGACACTTCATCACACGAAACGCAATTTTTCAAGCATCATCCCCATACATTTGCAACCATATCCACTGTCATACACCCCATGAATAATTTCAGACACCTGCTAGTTTCTGCAGCATCATCATTCCAAAACTATCCCCATTTGCCATTTGTATCTTTTTAGTCTGAACAATTTCATGCTAAACCCGGCATTATCCAGACATTGTTTCTATCCATTCGAGATTATTTTCATATTTTCAATAAATGAAATAATAATAATCAATGGATGTGAACAAAGTGGTAAGCAAGATAAGTTCTCAGCATCTTTCTGCTTCCCGAGAATAAGGCACAGGTAGGTAATCTAGGCAACGCTGAATCAAAACCTTTTTTTGAATTGAATGCTACCATCCTGAGACGATTCTCTTACTTCATTTTTTTCATTTGTTTGTTTCCATACATTGTAGAAAACATTCATCAAATGTTTCGACCTTCTCCAGCTTCTTTTCGTGATTTTAAATCCATTACTTCCATGACTCACATAAAATTCATTCACTGGAATCATTTCAGAAAATTATTAAGGTTCCGAGATCTGAAGCTTAACCATCAATTTAGATCATCATAACAATCAAGCAAATGAATTTTTTCTCATTTATATCTCCAGCATCTGAACGAAGACAAATTTTTACTGCCGTAATCCTTATCACTCCCAGTAACACCGGATTAAGTAACTCCAATTAAGACAAAACGCACACAGCGTCTAATCTATTCACTCTTCCTAATAGCCCGATTTTTCCTAAGCCTCTAATGAAGACCCCCAGCCCTCGATTTCCACTTAATTGCGCATTTTTTATCCGGCACGATTTGTTAAAGCGCCAGCTCTTAATGAACACAATCAGGTAAGAAACAGGGGGGCAAGAAAACTCGGAACGAAGTGAGATGTTGTTCTGTTGGCAGTAAATCCTGCCAAATTGCCCCGGTATGCACCTGTGCGTTCCCAGCGTCGCAACGGCGAACAAATGACAGGCGATTTACGCGGTAATCGAGGCCTCCTAAGATAAGTCCGTCGATCCCGGCAACTGTGCTGGATAATGCCGAGTTTTGCATGAAATTGTTCAGACTATAAAGTAAGATTAATGATGGCGAATGGGGAAAAGAATAGTTTTGGAATGGTGATGCTGCAGAGACTGGCAGGTTTGCGGAATTATTCATGGGGTGTATGACAGCGGATATAGTATGGAGATGGTACTTGAAAAATTGCGTTTTGTGTGTTGATGTCTAGTGTCGTCTTCATGTCTCATTTGGGGAACGTTTATACTGTTTTTCTTCATGATATGCTGCTATTAAAGAAGCCTTCCTTGGAGCCATTTCGAGAAGAAACTTCATAAATGATCTAATACATATAGAAAAGTACCTTCTGGTTGACCATGATGACAATATTAGCATTGGTCTTAAGAATGTAAAGAGCTTTAGATATATTTAGGTATTCCGATGGTTATCACTTCTGAATTTAAAGCCAAAAACATTCGTGATGATTTCACTTACATATACCAGAAACCTCAGGAAGCTGTCACGAGCTGAGATTCGGGTGATGGTGGAACTGCTGAAGGGCAGATGAGATTCGCAGACTGTGTGGATCAGAAGCAGAAACAGCTGAATACATTATAGAAAGAGAAGAGAATTTGGCTCGGTGTGAAATGGGTGGTTCTGTATTAAAGCTAAAGCCTTTTTACTTCTTTAACATGAGTGCCCAAATATAACATTGAACATGCGAAGGCACACCAGAAATTATAAGAAAGATTTTACAGAAGTCAATAAATCCAAGCAAAGCTAGAGACCCTCAATAATTGAACTGGATCTGAAAAAATACTTTCTCTACTTCTTTAACCCAGGTACTTAAAAATAACATTAAACATGGAAGGTCACACCAGAAATTATAAGAAATATTTCACAAAAGCCAATAAATGCAAACAAAGCTAGTGACAATCCGAAAATGAACTGGAACTGAAAAAATGAATCCATACAATATTCGGATATGTTATTGATACGACTGTCTTTTCAAATCCTAGACCTGATGTGTTCGTAAACTTAGAACCCGGGTCCGTGATCCGATTAGATCCGTCACGTGAACCAATGAATCCAGTTAGTAACCCTGAGTAAGTTTCCGAAAACGCCCGAAGTGATTCGTATGTGCAGGCTTAACACATACAGATTTGGAAATTCACATCTGAAACATACGATATCCAACGCATCAGACAGATAATTCTTCCGTCTAATAGCACAGATGAATAGTCGAGATAATCACGTGCTGTAACTGAATGAATTCCGTTGACTTATTGCAATGGACTAGTCTTGTCTCTCTCATATCGCAGTATGGTAGGGAACCTGCAGTACGAGTATATAATTATTTAATTTGTCAGGCTGCCCAAAATACTCGATTCAAGTATTTACTGTTGCCAACCATACTAAATGAATTATGCTCCTCCCAACGATAGGAGAAAGACAAGACTAGAATATTGCAAGAAGACAACGGAATTCAGTGTATTGTCTAGACTATTCATCTGTGCAACTGGACGGAAGATTCTCTGTCTGATGCATTGTATATCGTATGTTTCAGATGTGAGTTTTCAAACCTGTATAAGTGGCCATATGAGTTATGATTAAAAAAATTAGTTTTTGCTCGCGCACGTATACAATCACATGAAAACATTCAAATATACCGTTCTTCTCGAAAATAGCGTCCCTGCAACACTTGGCGGTGTTAATTAAATTGTGATCATAAATAACACCCCGTGTCTAATTTATCTCAGTCGGTTAATTATCTAGTATCCTCCTGATTGCACGAAAAGAGTTATCTGGTGCAAGCCCGAAACGTTGGCGTGCAAAACGTTGAAATCTTGGAGGATTGTTGGTCGTCAGAAAATACGGATCCTTTTTCTCTGCTAATGACTACGTTAATCGTGCCTGAGCACGCCATGGAGATCGACCAGTGGCTGAAATAGATATGTGCACGCTCTTTCCTCATTTGTTTTCCTAAGGGTTAATTTTTCATAAACTGCATTGTGAATACACTTCAGAATAAAGCGGTAAATAAGACTTAGTTGACAGGTCTAGTTATTTTTTCATCGGTTTATGAAGAGTTCTGGACTTTGAAATGTTGAAGTTATGTTAAATTAAAGTTCTGATTCATGAAATTAAGTGTGGTGGTTAATTTTAACCCGGTATTTCTTAGGAAAGATTGAATCACTCCTCGTCATAAATTTTAAACACGTTTTTTGAGCGCCGGTTCTCCTTGAACGAGTGCTATATCGTTTTGCCCAAATGTCTGTAATTTTCGAATTTGGAGCCGAAAATGGTTTGAAACGATATGATGACGAATTCGTGGTCGAATTCAATTCTGTCCGTGGGGCCGTCTGGCCTTTAGAACAATAGCTTTCAAAGGGATTGTCCTAGAGACTTAAATATTTCGGGGTGAGTTCGTTTCCCAAATGACTCGGTTAAGTTCGTTATCCAGCCAAATCGTAGAGGTGTTCCATAAAATATGGCCATCCAAAATTTTTGTTCCTCAATGTCTCAGACAAAACGGAACCCATCGAAATAAAATGTTGTGACCATATTCAAGATGCTCATAATAAGCTTCAGGCAAAATTTTGTGGCCATAATGTAAACAGAACCATAGAAAATTCAATTGGAACATTGAAAAGAAGAAACTTCATATTTAAATGAAAAAATATCCGAATATATAATTTATAATATGAATAAAGATTGATATACTGAATATTCTTGCAAAATTTCGTGGCCATAGTATCAACAGAACCATGGAAAATTCAATTGGAATATTGAAAAGAAGAATATCCATATTTCCATTACAGGGAAGCCGATTCAAATGAAATTTATTTTGTGAATCAAGACTGATATCTAAACTGAATGTTCGTGCAAAATTTCAAGAGGATCACATCATCAGAACCATAGAATTAAATTCTTTTAAATATTCTAGAATGTAATTCCGATTGTGCTGAGATTCTGCATTAACATATTTGGTATCTCAAATCGCATATAAAACTCGAGGTAATAGTCTTATTGCTCCACCAAAGAACGAGCGCTCTATACATGATTCATAGTGAATAATCTGTTACTTATGAAATAATCCATACCGTCGGACCATCTCATTTTTTCTGTGAAAATGACCAAAAAACACAATGCAAAGTGAAATTTTTCGACGAAGAGCATTCGTGTAGGTGCAAGAACTCGTCTTCTACTCGGCTTTTTATTGCCCTCAGCACTCATGCTTTATTTTAGATTTTTTTAATTAGATGCCCTTATGATATTATTAACGACTAAATATTTTGAATTGTTATCATCAATATTCACTTTTTGCAGAATTCTATGAAAATGAAAATTTTCACTCGAAAATGTACAATTTGATCCACTCTGTAAAGAAAGAACCAAGGATCATTCGAGTAAAGTGCGAAGCTCATCAAATATTGAAACGAAAATTGGCGTATCGAATTAACCTTTCCTTCAGAACGGGCTTGTCAATTATTATGAAGGGATATAACCTTTGTGTTTACTGGCCTTATAATTTAATCAGCAGCTGTTGAGCGGAGACTGACCTTTTCGATATCATTGCAATTCCATTCTAATATCACGATGACATTATTATACAGACGCAAATGGTTCTACCCTCGGTATCCCTGCTTAAATCAGTATCGGAAACGATTTTCAGGAACGTTGAACAAATTGGAGAATCCAGCGAAGGTGAGGTGAAATTACAACTTTGGAAAGAGCACTGACGTTTATCCTGTGATCCCAAGAAAACAGTAGTTTTTGATCGTTATTTTTGTATTTTATTCAAAGTATAGGTTTTGTAAAAACGGCAAGACAGGGTTTTTTCTACTGAGGTTTTCTCTGAGCTCTGGTATCATGTGTAGAATAAAGGCTTTTCCAATAAGAGGTGTTATTTTGATATTCAATGAAAAATTTCATTTTTCAATATGAATGATCGGATGTTAATTTCATTATAAAGCAGAAGCTATGCCGTTAATAGTGAAAAATAATATCAGGCAGATGACCACCACTACCACGCTTACAGGACCATATCCTTTTAATGAAATTTTCCATTACCAAATCGTAAAGTCGCTGCTCTATGTCCTCGATAGACTCACGAATTCCATCTTTGAGGTCTTGAATCGACGTTGGGCTATTGGCGTAGACCTTCTCTTTCACGTGGCCCCAAAGGAGAAGTCGCAAGGTGTTAATTCACAAGATCTCGGTGGCCAATTGTGATCATCTCTTCGAGGGATAACACGGTCTGGAGACTTTTACCGCAAAAAATCAATGGTTTCGTTGCTTGTGTGTGACGTAGCACCGTCTTGTTGAAAGTAAACTCCATAAAAAATCATTAATCATTTCTCGATGGTGCAATCCATTCACCGTAACTGTTGCTCCACTTTCAGTTACAGCACCAATATCCTCGGCTGTTTTTGAGCGACGTGCACGGGTTTTATTCTTCACTTCACTAACTTATGTTCGAGTTTTACGAACCGTCTCTGTCAAATTTTCACCATTTTTATAGTGAATTTTAATAACTTCATTGCGTTCTTGAAGCGTGTATTGTTTCATTTTTATTAATGGAGTAGTTTCTATTTGTCGAATGTCAAAAAATGACAGCTTCAAACGTGAATCTACCGAAATAGCGGGCTATTCAAAATAACACCTCTTATTGGATAACCCTTTAGTATGGTACCCAGTTTTGCACTAACCTCAGCTAAAGGTTTCTTTTTGTTTTATTTATTGTTGTATTATGTTAGCTCTCAATTCGAAACAATTTAAATATACTTCATTGAAAGTAACTCAAAATAATATAGCTCAAATCATTATTTTACTCCTGAATATTTTGAGGTAAACTTGAATTATTTTTCGAATTTTAAGCATCTTTTGGCGAATTTACGCATGATGTTGAAATCAAGAAACTCCTCGACTCTTCGTGAGATAGCTTCAGCTCCGTTTTTTTCGAAATTTCTTGAGGATTCCTCCAATAAAAAATATAAAAGAAACCAGTTGTCACTTGTTGTCAGGAGAACTTGCAATCTCCAGAAAAGCAACTTTCGTCAATTCTCTAAAATGTTTTTCATTTTTGACATTTCTCAGGAAACAATCATCGATGACTTTGATCTCTTTTTGATTGAAGCTTGATTAAGCTGTATTATTTGAGCACAGATAGTTTGAGATTGACAGGACTGTTGCCTGATGAGATTTTCGGCAATTGACTTGAAAGCTCCTTTTATTTTTATACGTTTCAGTTTTTTACTTTTAATATTATGAAAGCATCTTGATCAAGCTGATTTCTTATGTTTTTTAATTAGGACATTACATTGGGAGTGGTATAATTTCCCTTAAAAGGTCGAATCAAGTAACATGAAAAATAGTTAAAAAGGGGTATGCTGAGCACACACATCTTGTTAAACATGGTTCGAACGAAGGCCATAGTATTTCATTCAGGACGAAATAACGCTGTTTGAATCTATGGAAGATGACTACCCTGCAGTAAGGTCCTGAAGCGGTCTTTGAGGAACAGAAAATTCGAAAAATCATCAAGGCCATACTTGTTTGAAACACCCACCTGGCCAAAGTGCAACAATTAAGTATTTGTATCTGAATATTGAAGGTATTTATTCAAATAATTTTAAGTTTCAAGAATGATAAACATATTCAAAAAATGACGAAAGTGGCTTCGAAAGGTTCAAGTTTCAAGAAGCAAAAATGATGTAAATAGCCCAAATTATATTTCTATACTATGTTGAGTGGATTAGATCCATTCAAGGACCCAAAATGTAACACGATTTTTTTTATGTATGCTATGAAATGATGTGAAGAATTATTCTTCGTTTAGAAAATGTTTTAAAGTCAGCAAATTTTCACAATATACTACAGTGGACCTTCTGTCGGTTAAGTGCATATATTCGGCCAACAAGCGAGAAAAATTAATAACACCACCCCTGTTCAACTTGATCCGAACGACCCATACAACAACCCCAACATCCGTGCACCAAACATGAACCTGCCGAATTTTTGAAACCGAAACCCGTCCAAATCAGTCCAATGCGGTTTTTTTCCCGAATTTCGCGAACGAGCGAAATGGATCAACGTCGAGCGTTTGGCGTGATTTGATCCTCAAATATAAATAGCGTCATCCTCATGCCGTCAATCAGATGTCCTTGAAAAAGGACGAAATTAAAACACTGGAAAATCCAAAACGTCGGTCGCGACGTACCTGACACCTGTCGGAAATTTTCAGCCCGAGCTGAAATGACCGGTATGAAAAGTCGGGAAAGTAATAGAATTTTCGCCGTGTTCAAAACGGTCGGTCGGTCGGACAACGTCCATAAAAGATGAACAAATAGGGGTGATGAGGGGTGGGGGTGGTGTTTGTCGCCCGCAGAGAATCATGGCTGCTTAAACAAGGTAGTGACACGTGTAAATATGCAGGATCACACATATTTCGCGTGAGTTACGATTCCGGTTGCTCGATGGAAATTGTCGTATTTTTTCACTGTCTGCTTTGGGGTGACGGTCGATTAGAATTTGTGTATCAAAGCTGTGCACTGTGTTTATACAGTGTTATGGTGAAGAAAGGACACATTTGAATTATATCAGGAGGTGGCAGGATAATTGTTCATGTTTGTATAGACGGAAACTTACTCAAAGTTACTAACTCGATCCATTGGTCACGTGACGTATCTACTCGGATCACGGACCCGGTTCTAAGTTAACGAACACATCAGGTTTAGGATTTGAAGTGACAGTCGTATAATAACATAACCAAATATTTTATGGATTTATTTTTCAGTCCCAGTTTATATTTCGGATTGTCTCTAGCTTTGCTTGCATCTATTGGCCTTTGTAAAATATTTCTTATAATTACTGGTGTGCCCCTCCATGTTCAATGTTATCTTTGAGTACCCACGTTAAGAAGTGGAGAATTTATTTTTTCCGTTCCAGTTTATTTGCTGATTGTCTCAAGCTTTGCTTGGATTTATTGGCTTCTGTGAAATCTTTCTTATAATTTCTGGTATGCCCTCGCATCTTATCTTTGAGTACCTATGTTAAAGAAGTAAAGAAGGCTTTAGCTTTTACGTAGAAGGATCTGCATACAAATTATGAAAAAGTCGTTTCCCATTATTTTCTCGGCTCATGGAACCACACATTTCACACTGAGCCAAATTCTTTTTTATTTCCATAATTTTTAGGAATAGAAAATATGAAATTACTAAGAAAAGAGTAGAGATTAACCCTGCCCTTTCAAATACAAAATTGAACTGCAGCGCGCATGCGGTGACTCTACGACCCTGCACCTACCCTTTGAGTCAACAAAAAACTAAAAAAATCCTACTTATTCAGCTTGTTTCATATCTTACTGAAAACTTCAAGAATATCTATAACTTCAAAGCATATGTATTCATCTTTGGAACGGCTTGATCAATGGCATTTGAGGTTGTCGAATTCCGAAATATTAAGTGTTTTCGAACACAAGGCATCAGAAACGACACACCCTCAAAACGATAACATACACAGAGTAATAGCATCAAGATTTAGCATTCAAGATCGAACAAAAGCAACCTCTTTCTTCCTCCCAGTCCCCAGGAACTCAGGGACTGATCTCACAGCGATCGCTAACTTTCCAACTGCTCCCCAAACGACTAAATTGACATCGGCGCGAAATGCCACCGCTAATTCACCGCAAGGGTGACAAAACGGTGAGAGCCACCCCCATCAGTGTTGCCACCGAAGCGACGTGTCTAATAACACAAATGAACCACCACCTCAGTTCAGTCGAGTCGATCTGATTTAATTCTCAGATAGCGTCTAATATGATATACGTAAATGTATGCTGAGGCTTTGTACGGTTGAAATCATAACTGGATTATGTTTCTCCCGCAAGACTGATAGAGACGTACGACTGTAGTTGTTTGGTTAAAGTTTCTGTTGAGTTATGACAAGGTAAGGTGCTACGAGGTGATACTGGCTTGAATTGGTCATATCTGATTCTCACCTTCGTGGAATGGTTATAATAAATACGGCTTGACTGATATAACTGAGAAAGCGAAGGAGTCATTATTTGTATTGTACCTATCACTCATTATCCTTCTTTTGACTCTGTTTTGTATGGAGAATGCAAAGGAAGTTCAATATTAATTCTGAACAGTCGTCAATCGAGTCACTCAAATGGCAACACAAAATAATCTTGGAGAAAATCGTTATCAGTTTACGAAGAAGTAGCTGCTCAAAGACAAGCCACGCTCCAACTGTAATTGGCTTGTACTTTTCACTAGTGAACCTTATGGTTTTTCTTCTGAATAGAGAATGTGATGGAGTTTTATTGCAATAAGTTAACAGTGTTTGAGCAACTCAACATAAACGCAACTAGAAAATCTACGTAGATAGTTTGCAGAGTAAATAAGGATCTTCTGCTAAGAACATAAGGCAGAGGTGTCATCAGTATACTAAGAAGTAGCATACAGTTTTTGAGCAAGGCCTCTGCTGCATGAAGGCAAGCCAATATGACCATTTTAGGTCACATCTGATTCACACTTCTTGGAATGGTTGATAACAAATATGGCTTGACTGACAACGCCGAAGGAGTCGCCTATTTGTATGTTTTTATTACGCATTACTCTTCTTTGCGACTTTTTTGCATTGAACATGCGACGGAAGTTTCTTTTCAGACGAAAACAGACCAAGAAACATGGAGAAAAATCGCCGCCACGTTACATAGCAAATGAGTAGTATAGGCTTTTTGAGCAAGGCATCTGGTGCTGAAAGAAAAGGCAGTCTATTAGAGTAACCATTCCTGCACTTCTTGAATAATAAAAGTATATTCATTTAAACTCAGAAATAAAAAGGACTCTGATCACATTGCTAATATGCTTTTTTTTATGAATATGGTACAATGACTATTCGAATTAACTGATGATAATAATGAGTTTATCGATTCTTTCGAATACTAGCGAATGTATTTAGATCAGATAAAGATCAATCGATCAGGTTAAGTAGACTTCGCAGAACCTTGATCTCAAGATCTATTGTGCTATCTCTTTGGTTTTTCTCTTCTTTTGGCAAGAACGTCAGCTTTCTCATTTTTTCCCAATATTAAAGCAAGTAGTACAACAAGCTTGTTGTACCTCGACAGTGTGGTACTTGATTTACTATATCAAGGGTCATCAGATAACTCATTACCATCTGAAAAACAGAAGCAAAGCAAATTCTGACACTCAATGAAACGCATTAGAACCATGGATAAACCCAAACTTTGCTACGTCACGGTAGAAGTAAGGAACCACAGAATAACTCTGGCTCAATGAAATGTAGTTGTATTACCCTCTTTTGTCAGTTGGCTAGCCTTGCATTCTAAGACTAGCGTTAGACCTTATTAACGCAGAGTCAATCGCTCGTATGGCTGCTTTACTGTCACATAAAATAAACATTTCTCGTTCCGATAGTTCGACCTCTTCACTATCATTTTAAGGATTTTAACTCTAACACCAATCTGAATGTTAGATAGATTCTCCAATCAATCAGAGTCTTGGAAACATAAATTTTTCATCAAATCACGATTTGGGTTATTGAAGTTATATTTTCATTTGATTCATAGTACACCAACAAAAATGAAAATTTTGACAGTAATTTGTACAGACATATCCGATATAAAACTTCGCAACAAACACATCCAATAACTCTGAATTTTTCATCTGATATCTCCAACGAAAACATCTATCTTATAATTTACTTTTCATGTCGGCCAAAACTTTGACTAATCTAAGATACGTGAGTTGGTTAGGAAGGCGAACCAGGAAGCGAAGGATTACTTTGGTAGACTCCGGAGCGGACAGTGACGAATGCCTGTCGCATGATAACATCTATGACCCCCCTAAGCTTTGGTTTTTCGGACGTTTTCCGTCACATATTAAATCAAAGATAACGCCCTCATTCTATTTGCTGGGCTATCTTGCGCTTGACTATATATTTTCAGTGAGGAATGGGAAAGACGACCCCTTGGAAGAATGATCGAGGAGGGGATGACACTTCATTTGATTTGTTTTTGATGGGAATAATACCGAGACCATTAGTATGGGAAACAGAGTAAGTTTGACAAGATAAAAAAATAACCTCACTTTTGACTGAACTGCTAGGCAAGATTTATTGTAAAAATAGTTATTTAATAAACTAGGTTATTAAAGACAGCGATCAATGGTCAAGATATTTTAAAGCGTGAGCGGAGCGAACGCTTTAATAGTTCGAAACCATTAGTCGTTCGATTAATAACCGATTTTATTACAAGGTTTTTCCGACGATCCCAATATGATTTCTGTATGAATTTTTTGATTGAAATACATTTTCATTCTGTACAAGACATACATTGACGTAAAGGAATTTCTATGTTCTATATTCAGTAGAGTTTTGACATTTCTCGTAGTGCTTCTGAATACTTTGTGTATGGTTGTCATGAGGATTGCACATTAAAATAGCTTAAAAATTGAGCATTAAAATGGGTCGTTAATGCTCAATTTGGTACACAATTAAAGCACCATTTATTTCGAGGTCGGAGGGAAAGTATATTTTCAATACTATAACGAGGTGAGTGTAAGATTTGCCCATTTTTAATGCGTTTTTCATTTGATTCATGTCATTGCAGCCTTGAGAAAGGACCAATAGTGTCCGAAACGTTGGCAATGTTATAGAATGCTTTAAACATCAATACACAGATTTTCTTTTCCAAATTCCAGTTATCACTTCACGATAAAAAAACATTGGTCATTTTCAATCGGAATATACGATATACCTATGATTGATATTGAAACTCTTTCAAGTTGTTTCATTTATAAATGAAATAAACAAAATTGCACCCAACATACTTCACTGTGGTCCTCCATCTTCTGATTGCTCTACTAATAATTTGGCTTTTATTGTAGCTGAGAAAAATGGCTTCGTACAGCAATAAGAAATACAGGGCGAACTCTGCAGAAGTTGTGAAGTCCATAAGCTTCACAGGCCTTAGTAAGATTCAAAAGAAGAGCCAGTGCCAGGCTGTTCTCTTCAAAGGGTGCCATTATCATTTTTGTTCATTTAATGTCACTCCTCCAGGAAACTAATGATGAGTCAAACATGTCATACCACATGTGATTATCATCGTTAAAACCTTCTCAACTTCGAGCCAGGTTTCCATCGAGACAGTCTAACAAGTTCGAAACTATTATAATGCATGCGGTGTAACATAACAACCGGCGAGACACTGGTCGGCTAAATAACGGTCCAGTTAAGGCCATTAAGCCTGTTGGTCTGCAAGCAATGGCCCGCACAGGCCGCGTACGGCCAGCATCGTCCCGAACAGCGACACTGAAACATTGCGGCGGTCAGCTGAAACTAACTGGTCACTTCCATCATTCGCCTAACGCAAATGGTCCTGATTTTCTGGTTATTTGTGTCCGAATTAGAGAAGGAAATTGGCCACTTATTTTCCTAATGGCTGTCTGGCGATGGGGATATATCTCGGGGACGTTACGTACGATTGAGCGTGATTCTTCGATTAGTTTTTCATTTCTGATCATTTTGTTTCGATGATCCATTCCTGGTATTATTCTCGATCAAAGAAATATATTGGTAGATATTATGAGCTTTTTCTCTCGAATGTATATCGAACTAATTTTGGAAGCTACATCCAGGTTTTCCAATATGAATTTATTTTTTTATCACAAATGAATGAGTTGTTGACGTCCAACTCTTGAAAGAGTGAGAAATGTAGACATTCGAACACAGATACATATGGATGGATATATAGGTACAATCAGATATAGAGGAAGGGAAGTTAATATGGTTTGAGCATGTGAAAGAAATGAACGTTGGAAGATCGCCCAGAAAGATCTCCTCTTGAAGGAAAAACACAAACCAAACAGTGTGGTGATCGACTGGCTTGAAGTATTGTATCCATTGAATTTCAACTCTGGGTTCATCTTTTCAACATCTATAGAACTCTTTCTTTCCGTCTAATTATTCTTTCTTCTTATTATAAACTCACAAAATTTCTCGTGTATCAAACAATATTTAGGGTGTATGCCACAGTTTTTAGCAGAGGAAAAATTATTATTTTATTTATTACAAACGGCAAACCCATTTTCCAATAAGATATACAATATTCTGAAAATCAACAATAATAACAAACGAAAAATTTCAAATCTATAAAAAAATATCATAAGAAAAACTAACAAGAACAGTTGACAAGTTCAAATAGCCTCAAAATATCCTTTGGGACTAAAAATAGATATCTGAAATAGATCGATTTCAGATGCATTTGCCCCTTTTATGGCTCGTGCAATAGGATTATTCATGGCATAGTTAGTGGGGTTATATTCGATATATAAGAGATCTATATGTCTAAGGAATACATTTTTCGCATTAAGTTTTATCTTAGATAATAAGTATTCACAATCAATGTAATTGTTAAGCAATTTATAAACAGACATCACATCAAAATTATTCCTTCTTATACACTACTGGAAAAAATTAAAGGATAAAAAAAAATTTTCGGCAATTTTCAACATACCGTGACTTTGAAAGGAATGGTCGTACAAGGAATTTAAAAAAAGGAAATTGTAGCTCCAAAGTCTAGTTTTTAGATTGGAAACTTCAAAAATTTTAAGTTTTAGTGGTTTTCGAGTAATGAGAAAAAAATCAGCAACAAAAAAATTCTCAAAATTTTACCACATTTTTTTTTGTTCTACGAGCTTGAAATTTATTTTTGCATAATTGTTATAATGATAGGATAATTTGTTAATTCAGCTTTAATTTATTTTTTTATTGACCTCAATACGTCCTCTTCTAGCCGAGATATCGGTCTTCAAATGGAAATCCATGTTTTATCAGTTAATAAATTAATAAAAATTTTATTTGTTAGTTTGTTTTATTTTTCTTTTTTTGAGTATCCCATCATTATAACGATTATGCAAAAATAGAATTTGCACACCCGTAGACAAGAAAAAAAAACGGAAAAATTTTGAGAATTTTTTTGTTGCTGTTTTTTCTATCATTACACGAAAACCATGAAACATTAAATTTTTGAAGTTCTAATCCAAAAACTAGACACTTGGAGCTACAATTTTCTTTTTTTAAATTCCTTGTACAACCATTCCTCTCAAAGTTACGGCATGTTGAAAATTGCCGAAAAATTTGGAATTTTTTTTTTGATCCTTTAATTTTTTCCAGTAGTGTAGATAGTGGTTTCATCGATAAAGACTCGTGTAGGTGGTCATAGTTTATTGAGGTCTTGGGAATACTCATTTTGTAAGCATGTAAAATGAGAATATAGGTTTCATACATTACTGTGTATAATACAAACTCATAGAAAAAAACTTCTTTCTCATCTGTCTCCTGAAATGATTGTATGATTAAAATTTTCAGGAGTTGGTACGCGAGATCGAATTTTTTTCTCTCAAGAGCATCCAAACATGCCCAATTGGGTTCAAATCTGGGCTTAGAGCAGGCCAGTTGAATTCTTGGATATCAACTTCTTCTAAATACTCCTGGTAATCCTATCCACATGCGGTTGATGACGTCTGGCATTATGAAGCATTAGCACGAAATCATCTCCAATAAACGGTACCTACATACGGAACAACTTGTCGTGGTAAAACTTCTCTTGTTTTATGTTTTCAATCCGTTTCCACATTATTTCATAACGTTCGAATTTGAGGTTCAAACTGAGAAAGTACTTTCATAGCCATAGTGAAATTATGCAGTTTAATGTTGCTCTGAAAACCCTGCTTCTTTAACAAAAATTGAGCTATTGTTATGAATGAACAGTTAAATTATCAAGTCAAGATGTGTCTCATGATGGAATAAGAAATTACACGGTGAAACAACTGGAACACACCAGGGGTGGTTCTGAAGTTATAAAAAACTGATTTTGTTTCACCCTGTATTAAATGACGTTCGCCGAGTTTTCTTGAAATTCAAACTGGTGATTGATTAAGGATGAATACAACTACATTTGTAAAAAAAAATAAATCGAATCGGACATGATATAACATATTTATGAATTAACAAACTTCATCGATTTTTTTGAGTAAGTCGATTATTTTGCCGGTGAGCGTATGTTTATGATAATAATATTATCAATGTATGTCCCATTATCAAGAACTTCACGACAACAGATCCTCCTTTCAGATACGCAAGGAGGAACAAGAAGTATTTTGCACCCCAACTTATCAATCGGACATAATCATCGAAAGATCGAATCTCAGCATCCGATCAGAGCCCCCTCGGTCTATTTTACGATCGTGTTTGTCTCATTCTGGCCCCGGTCCAACCGGAAACACATCCGGAATCCCGACACCGCAGATAAAGCGATCCGAAAAACTGGACGAGAATTGGCCATAATTTTAAAATTACCCATTGCGGGCCATTTCTCACATTCCAGGTCCACGAATTCAAAGTTCCCCGAACCGAGAGCCTCTCCTCGACGCAGCCGACGGGACAGGAGAAACGTTTTTCGACCGAATTTATGCAGGAATGATGCGAATTATCCTGTTTTTATCGCCTCAGGGTTGATGGGGTGGTTTTTGGTGTTTTATGCCGAGCAGATTGATCTGCTCTTACGGAATGTCTGTGAAAGGGAACGTGGATTTGATAGTAAAATAAGCGCAAAATATAATGAATATTTCGACGAAAGATGATTATTAGATTTTGCATAATTTCTTTAGTCCGAAATAACAAAATTAAGTACTTCAGAGCAAATAAGTTACTAAATGGCGAATGCGCAGGTCCCGACTTGAAGTTAATTTGGAAGTTTGGAATGATCCTAAAAACACTGAAAAGTAAGTTTTAAGTACGATTAAAGGAATGTCATGGTTATTTAATCAATTAGGTTAATAAAGAAAGGCTAAGGGTCAAGATATTTTAACGAGTGAGCAATAGTTCGAGACCATTAGTCACTCGATTGATAACCGAGTTGATTACAAGATTTTTCCGACAATCTCCAGAATTGTTCATGAATTCTTGATTGAAAAACAATCTCATTTTGCACGAGACTTACATTTGACATAATAAAATTTCTATTGTTCGTTCACGAAAGTTTGAGCGCCTAGAAGGCGTGTGTTTATTTATCTGAAGTTGGCAGTGTTTGCTGCCATAACGTAAAATAGAGTCAACGTTGCCGAATGTACCCGGCCTCGTCCGGCGAGCTTCCGAGTTATCAGAGAACTCTATGTCTTTGCAATATTGACAACATTGCGTATCAATCTGACAAGAAAATAAACAACATAACTAAAATTTTAATATACACAGTGGAATATGCCAGATTTCTATGGCCAACCGACGGTTCAAACTTGACGAGAAAAACTATGTTTCAAAAATTCATCATCTTACGTAAATTCAGTCCTCAAACAAAATAATTATTCATTGTGGCATATCCACTTTGTTTTATTTTAAGAACTTCAATTCAATTCTTTTGATTGCTCAATTTTTCGATAATGTTACATGGTGCATGTTGTGCTGACTTCAACAATAGTAATCAGAAACAAAATTTCAACGACTGGTTCTGATGAAGTGTTTGCTGCCATTAAAAATACTTTCTGTTTGAACTCTCTATTTTGTCTTGAGAGTTGAGACATTGGCTTTATGAGACACTCTGTATAGTAGAAGGATGTTCGATCTGTTATTCAAACTGTTTTTCTATCGCAAACTCAAATTGCGCTTTGTATTCGGTATGAAGGTGATACTAATAGTTTTTTATGTTTTTGTTTGTTTTTATATTTGAAGCATATAGTTTTTTCATACAGTTTAACTTTTTCAGGACGAATAGCGGTGTCCCAGCAAAAAAATTTCTGGAAGGCAAAAACGATTTCTTCTATGGATTTTTGAAGATAATTGAAGTAATAAAATAATTTTATAATGTAAATATATCTGGGTTTTGAAACGATGATCAATTGATACAGAATTAACCGTTTTCCTAGGCGCTGAAGTTGTTGAACCTTAAGTGTTCAACAAAACACAAGCTGGGTAAATTTTCCGAATTATTATCAAAAATTGCCATCCTTCTCCAAACAATAACTCTGTCAAATCACCAAACATCAATCATCCTCCCAATCTAATCTCGAATTGATCTAAACCGCACATAACACCCCCTCCCCTCCCATAACTCACCAACCTTCGACAATGCATTTATCAAGCAGGCTAAGAATCGAAAAAACGATAATCCCATTTAGAGCTATCGCAGCGCCTCCATAGAAAACCGCGAGATATTTCCAAAGTAATGGCTCCCAAGTTAATCCGGGAAATCCCCTGGGCCCTTCCTGCTGACCATCAACGTCTTGGGGGAACAGACGAGGTTCATGGCTGACCGGAAGTCCGCGCTACATTATTTAAGCAGAGCTAACTACTAAATCGTGGCTTGCCTGGAGGGACCGGTAGATGGACTGATAGCGGCTTGAGAGATTGATGAGAGGAAGTCTTTTAGGAAACCATTAGGTATTGTTCCTGAAGGAATTTATCGCTGGAGGATCAATAATTGAATTGCTTTCAAGAAAGTGTTGAGGATTTCTGGTAAGATGTGAGGCGGGACGAAAATTGTCGCCAGATCAATTCAGACAAATGTTTTCATTTAGTGCATGTTCTAGGTTTTTCACACTCAAAATCTTCGATTCATCGATCAGTTGGAACGATTGAAGCTATAATGAGTGCCTCCTCAAATGTATTGTATAAATATAACAGGGTGAATAAGGCAAAAAACTCTATTTGAATCCTGGAAAAAATTCAAGAAAAATGGTCTTTAACTTAGGTTTTTCAATTGTATGTAAGTTCATTCTCAATCAATCATCAGTTTCGAATTTTGAGTAAATTCGGCGTACGTCATTTTATAACAGGGTGGAACAAAATCTGTTTTCTTACTTTAACTTCAGAACTCCTCCTTGTGTGTTCCAGTTATTCCACCGTGTGATTTCTTATTTCATTGTCAAGATACATCTTCTCTTGACAATTTAATTCTCCATTCATAACAAAAGCTCAATTTTTGTTAAAGATACAGGGTATCCACTAAACATCGAACTCCACAATTTCGCTATGGCTATGAAAGTACTCTGACAGATTTAACCCTAAATCCGAACATCATGAAAATAAACTGAAAACAAAGGGAAAACATGAAACAAGAGGAATTTAGCGCGATATGTTGTTCCTTATGCACGGTTTATTGGAGACGATTTCGTGCTAATGCATTATAATGCCCGACCGCATCGAGCGCATGTGGCTCGGCTTGCCTAGGAGTTTTTATCAGAGGTTGATAACCAAGAATTCAATTGGCCTACTCTCAGCCCAGATTTGAACTCAATTGAGCATGTTTGGATGCATTGGGAGGAAAATTCGATCTCGCGTACCAACTCCTGAAAATTTGCAGCCATCTCAGTGATGCTCTAATTTATTCAAAACCTTAATGGGGACATGCCGAGACGAATTGCACCTTTTATTTACATCTCGGAAGAGAAAACACGTTATGTTTTTGACTTAGTTTTCAGTTATTTCATAAGGACAAAATTTTAGGTTGAATTTGTCGAAAAGTACTGCTGTAGCCTTAGCAAAATTTAATGTTTTACTGAAAATCCTTTATCTTTTACAAAAATTGAGCTATTATTATAAATGAAAAATTGAACAGACAAGAGAAGATGTGTCTTGATGATGAAATAAGAAATCACACTGTAGAATAACTGGAACACACCAGGAGTGGTTCTGAATTAGGGTAACAAAAACAGATTTTGTTCCACCCTATATAAAATGACGTACGCCAATTTTCTCAAAATTAGAAACTGATGATTGATTTAGCATGAACATACCTACAATTCAGAAAATAATCAATCGAATTGGACTTCAAATAACATTTTTATGAAATAACAAACTTCATCGATTTTTTAAATGGATCGATTATTTTGCATTGAGTATAGTTTCTTTCGATATGTTGGAAACCATGAAACGGAAGGCGTATTTAAGCTCTGATGTGAAATCAGAAGCATTTTGTGCGCTTGTTCTCATTTAGAAAACGACAAATCAAATTTGAATATCCTGAATGTTATTGAATTCATTCTTTTCATGCATGAATTCAACATTCCTTGAATTTTTCAAGTTTGGAATTGTTCTTCACAGAAGTCATGGTGGCCGAAATTTTGCACGAGTTCAAAAGTCGTTATTCTTCTCCTAATTATCAAATTTTGAATAGATCGGATATGTTATTTAGGAAGTATTGAGAAAATAGTACATATTCCTCATAATACGAGTATATCGGTGTTCATTTCCAAGGATTAACTGACCCATCTATCTCGTAGAATCTCACAGATCGATAGATTTCAAGTTGGGTGACAGTTTCAGGATAATGGTCACATATGGCGGTTAGCATTTCAGAAATCCAGGTGTTGGTCTATTGTTTATGACGCAACTGTAATTGGCTTTAAATGAGGGATTTTCTCGACACTATATCACTCTAGTTATAGGGTTCTGGAAGCAGAATATTAATTACAAATATCGTCTTTGGGAGATGCGATTCATTAATTCCTTTAAGGTAAAATCCTTTCCTCTATATGAAAAGTTCAAAAAATTATTGAATATTGACATTTGCAATGAAGATTTCTACAATCAGAAGTTCGATGAATCCATCAATTAATTTTGGATAGGAAATCATATGATTAAAAAAGAGAGATCACAGGCCATCGGTCAACCTGTTGATATATCAAGAACATCTAGGTCCCAATAATAAGATCCAGTCAAAAAAATTATACAAGATAGCAAAAATTATGAAAAAGGCACAAATAATATATCAATAATTGTCCATAACTATATTGTTTTTGATCAGATAGAAAATTCGAGTTAATAATTGTTTTGAGAACATAAGATTTCAAATCATCATGACCTGAAAAAAGCTTAATTAGTTTGACATATTGATAAACTGAGCATCATAGATTATAGAGTATAGATATATATAGATACTAAGGCTCTGAAAAGGGGAGTTTACCAGACAGCCATGCTGGGTCCAACCACAGACTCGAAAATTACAGAACAATTCGAATGAAATGAATCTGTAATCGAATAAATGCTTATGCTTACCTGTCTAGTCTCTAACTTTATTGTTTTGAATAAAAAATCAATACTTCTATTAACTATTCTTCAAAAAAAGCACGCAACTAACAATAGAGCACAATAACTGAGAAATTACAGATGGTAATGTCAATTTCTCAGTTATTGTGCTCTATTGTTAGTTGCGTGCTATTAACTATTCTTCAAAAAAAGCACGCAACTAACAATAGCACAATAACTGAGAAATTACAGATGGTAATGTCGATTTCTCAGTTATTGTGCTCTATTGTTAGTTGCGTGCTTTTTTGATGAACAGTTAATGGAAAGTATGATTTTTTATTCAAAACAATAAAGTTGGAGACTAGACAGGTAAGCATAAGCATTTATTCGATTACAGATTTCATTTCGTTCGAATTTTTCTGTAATTTTCGAGTCTGTGGTTGGACCCAGCATGGCTGTCTGGTATACTCCCCTTTTCAGAGCCTTATAGATACTATATAATCTTTGCTGAGCATAATCTCTGAATTTTCAAACTTCACGTTGGAAATGTCAGTTGCCAGGATGCAGCACTAGGCTTTCCCAATCTTGAAATAAGAAGACCCACTCATAAGAATTCTACTGAAAAATCATCACCAATCGAAACCATTCATTTCTAATATTATTATTTTTTTTCCTGGTATTTATGACAAATTACCAAACACCATAATAATATTTTACCACAGTTCCTACTGTTTTAAAGAAGTATAAGATGAAAGAGGACCAAACATCCATAAAGAACGATTACTGAATTTTTTCTAATAAAAACTGCCAAAATACTAATCAAAACGTAGTGCAATTATAAAATGATCGCTAATCAACAACGAGTAATCCAAGTTCCACATAAATTAAAGCGTCAGTTGTTAATTAACATCGAGCAATTGACATTTTAATATCCCCATATGAAATGCAAATAATCGAAAATTTGTCAGGAACAGAAATGCCTACTACTGCATTATCGGGATCAGAGCGAGCTTTGCATCATTCATATCATTAAACTCTATCGATTATTCAATGCCTAATTAACTGCGAAGAAGTATTAGGAGCTATTTGCAGTATGAACTATTTGCAGTATGATTACGCCCGGACCGTGCAACTAATAAATAAACATTTGTACACATGACCGGCCCGAACTATATAAATGCATATATCACATTAATTACCCAATTAATTATCGTTTATTCGAATAGCAAATAGTGCATTAATACAAATCCGACTCGGTCGGTAATGAGTTTAGAGCAAACATTCGGTCTATACCTTCAATTACCAACTGAATAACAAAAATCCCCTAATTGTATGCAATCAATTCGTGGGCAACAATGTCGAATTTTAGGGGGCCACACGTCGTTTTGATACTCGGTACTTTGGGGATCGATCGGGCCAAATCCGGTATGCCGTTTCAGGTATTTTGCATATTATGTCGATATTTTGCTACGCGATTCATTGGCAATCAGGAGAATTAAGGGATAGTGGGAATTATTTCCGTAAGAATGATCATTTGGTTAAGCCGGTTGTTTGGTTCTGTTAGGCTTGAGAGAGAGAAGAAGAAATAATAACAGTGATAAATAAGAAAGTGTTAAAATGAAATGAGGATAAAAATTTGAGAAAAGCTCTGAGCAAGTGCTTTTGAGCGCTCGTCAATTGGGGGGGCAATAAGACTATTACTTCAAATTTTAATATTGGACTTGAGATTGATACTTTATATACAAATGCAGAATCTCAGGCACAATCAGAATTATATTCTGGAGATTATTCAAAATTGAAATATGTAAAAATATAATTTTAAATTTTTTAAAGCTTTTCATGATGCGATCCTCCTGAAATTTTGCATGAACATTCGTATATCAGTTTTTATTCACAAAATGAGTTTCACCTGAATCGAGTATTCTGCTATGAAAATATGAAGATTCTACTTTCAATATCCCAATGAATTTCTTCTGTGTAGTTCTGTTATCACTATGGCCACAAAATTTTGCAGGAAAATTCAGTGTATCAATGTACAGTCACAAAATTTTGCACGGAAATTTAGTATAACACTCTTCATTCACAAAAAAAATCACTCGAATCGGATGTCCTGTTATGGAAATATAAGATTCTTCTTTTCAATATTTCAATTGAATTTTCTTTGGTTCTGTTAACACTATGGCTACGAAATTTTGGATGAACATTCTGTATAGGTACCGATCTCCATTCACAAAATTTTATTCTAGTCGGATATCCTGTTATAGAATACAAATATGCTTCTTTCAATACTCCAATTGAATTTAATATGATTTTGTTAACACTGTGGCCACAAAATTTGAAAATTCAGCATTTTAGTTTACATTCACAAAATTAATAACACTCAAATCGGATATCCTGTTATGGAAATATAAAGATTTTTCTTCTCAATATTCCAATTGAATTTTTTATGGTTCTGTTCACACTATGGTCATGAAATTCTGAATGAACATTCAGTATATCGATCTCCATTCACGAAATAAATTTCACTCGATCGAATATCTTCTTATTGGAAATATGAAGTTTCTTCTTTTCGATATTCCAATTGAATTTTCCAATGGTTCTGTTCACACTATGGCTACAAAATTTTGCATGACGCTTGTTATGTGCATTTTGCACTTGGCCGTTACATTTAATTTCGATTGGTTCTGTTTTTACTGAGATATTGAGGAACACAAAATTTTGAATGGCCATATTTTATGGAACAGCCTGCACGATTTGGCTCCACAAACTCCACCGAGCCATTTGGGACCCGAACTCATCTGAAAATTTCAAGTCCCTAGGACAATCATTTCCTTCGAAACTTATTGTGCTTACGGACGGCCTCGCGGACAGAATTGAATTTTACCACGAATTCTTCATCAGGAAGTCTAACCTTATCGTTTGAGACCATTGTCAGCTCATAATTCGAAAATTACAAACATCTGGGCAAAGATATTGCACCTCGTTCAAGTAGAACGAGCGCTTGAAAGATTGTCTATTTTAGTATTTGAAAAATGAAAAATCACTTTTTCGCATCAAAGTTTCACCCAATATAATAATGTTATCAAATTCGACAGGGGAATTGTTTTTTGAATGACTTTCCCCAATACCTCTGTTGTTGCTTTCTCAGAAGAAACAACTCGTATAATTTATAGTTTGAAACATTTATATACAATTTTTTAATTGATTGACACATTAATAGGGACCGTAGGCTAATATCAGTTCATGAACTGTACATTTCGGTTTTCCCTCCTCTAGCTTTACATTTCATTAAAGGATATTCAGTATGTTAGCACACACTAATCACATACGTAAATCTTCAGCGAAGGTATATGAAAAAAGCCGCGTTCGTAGTGTGTTAGTTAGCAGTTAAAAAAGATATATACTTGCTTTATAACCTATTATTTGCCCCAATATTGTTACAAATTGCCATGAAACATGTGAAATATAAATATAAAGAACGCAATCTGTACGAATTTACTGAATCCCCCCTTCCATGTAGAAATATATTTACTTGGCAAATACGACACTCTATCTCAATTTAGTTTCAGACGCCCCTCTCCTGGACTTATATGACCTTTGGCTGCGTTCTACTCAGAATTCTTGTATGATGAATATGTCGTCCAGATCTAAGATGATGTCTTTCTGTATTCCACGAAAATTTCTTTTTATTATTTGGTTGAATTCTTTTCTTTAGATCTGTTTAACGTTCTTATCATACAATTCAGGCAGTAGGTAGCTAATTATTTATGCTTGGTAAAGGACCGAGATTGACAATCCTCTCTGAGCCAACTTTTCGATCGAATTATTTCGGATCTTTCCTAACATTTATAAGAAGATTTGAGTTTTAGACTTTTCAAAACAGAAATCAATAATTAATTGAATAGAGCAACTTTCTCAAAATCTATAAAATGAGAAATATTTCAAAAGACATAACCATGAGAAAATGCATAGAAATATTACTATCGTTTGGAATATTTTCATCATTTTCATTATAATCTTACGATTTGAAAGAATAACGAATCTTCACAATATTGTTTTTTTCTGGAAAAATATAGCCCTTGCTATCAAAGGAATAGACGTAATACTTTTTATGAATTTCAGCTGAAAAATTGATTTTTAGAAAAAAATTAAACTATAGTCATTTGTTTTTTGGTGTTATCCAAGAGTATCCACCGCCATTTTTGACATAAATGTCTTTTTTTGCTGCCTCAAAAAGAATTCTGTAGTGCACCTTTTTGAATAGGTAGGTACACCACACCATACAAGGTGCAAAAGTTTTTTTGAAATTCAATTTCCAAAGGAAATCAGAAATGGATTCGTGCAAGTTATAGATGAGTGAGGAATTTATTTTCATAAAATAATACCTGCAACGACTTTCATCTGATTTTCTTTTGGAATCGAGAAGTGAGGATCAATAATCAAATTCTGGATAGAATAAAAATTTATTAACTGAAACAGATATCACCATTGAAAATACAGATTCATTTCATAAATATCTAATTAATAACTAATAATTGCATTGAAAACATTCTCAAAAACTAACAATAATGAATTCAATAATACAAAATATGAGTATTTACCTACTAAACTTATTCAATACATGAAAAACCTTTTTGAAAACTATCTTAATTCTTATAAGTAACAGAATATATATAATATATATTTTGAAATAACCTTTTTGCATCTCGATTTTCACATCCACCAACACATCTTCACTCTTGCAGGCATATCGAAATTCATGATATTTCAAAAGAACGTGTCAAACCACTCCTTGGTGTCAGTTGACAATTCAAAGGTTTTTTGATAATAACGATTTTACATACTTACTATTTTCTCGATAGGATTTCCATGAATGCATCAACGACATCTAACTATCAAATTGAGAATAATTTTTTCGTGTATTAGTACCCTCCTCCGACAGATGGCGCGACATATACGAGTGGCTCATCCATAGAGATAGAAATAGAGAAGAGACGCTATGATATACAATTGTGTAAGGAAAAATGGAACCACTGGGCGGGGCTTATATACGACCAATATGCTGAAAGTTCAGGGTGGAATTGATTGTTGCCAGTTTTTTCTGTTTACGAATTTCACCCAAAAAATACGACGTGTTGGCTCTTTAGGAATCCTGTTCAATAAGGTCAATTGAATATCAAATAAACAATTTTTCTTCGGGCGATAATATGCACATATAAAAAGATATCAGATTACCAAGACATACTAGCAAAAATTTAGAATGCGGATCTGTTCAGTACTCATCCCTACCTGTGATATGTTTTTCCTCTAATTTTCTTCTTATCTGTCCCTTCTCTCTGCTTGAAGAAAGCCATACAGCACCACGATACCATTTCATATTGTTTATTAAGCACAAGAAATCTCAATTTAACTTAAAAAAGGTACAAAAATCACTATTTTTAGAAAAATTCAATGATTGTCAAAATTCGACGTATAGAGCAGTAATATGGCGGATCTGATACCACTTTCATTTCATCGATAGCAACTCTATACTATTCTATCTCTATGGGCTCATCTATTATTTTAGTTTGTCTATGTTCATATGGCTCCCTGATTAGTGAAAAAACAATTGGCGATCTGTCTTAGTTTGGAGGATATGGACCCCAAAAGTCCGAAAAATATTCAACCCAAAATTCACTTTTCTCACTACGAAAACATGAAATTAACCGCTTTATTAAGTTGTTTGAGGCCTCTCTGATTATTCTAACATGAAGATTTGAATCATTTTATTTCAAATATATTCAATAACTATTGCAGAAGTATCGAAAAATTCGAGGGAATACCCTCCGTTTCTTATGATAAGTTTGGCACATTGAAACCTGGCTATACTCTTTGTAGTTATGAGAATGAATATTATTTCCCAGACAATAACGAATTATTCCCAATCATTCTTCTTCACATTCCAACCCCAACGAGAAACGAGTGTCAAGCAAAATTAATTAAGCTATAGAAACAACATTTAATCCTCGACAACTCCTCGGGAAATGATATATTTCTCCAGAAAATCGAAGAAACTGGGAACAAAAGCCGGTTAATTCAAGTCGACAGAAACAACACCTAATATCCAAACCTCCTTCTCGCAAGAAGGAACAAATAAGTAAGTTATTATTCAATAGTTTATAAGATTCCCGAACAATGGAGACGCAAATGGCAACTTGAATTTAATAAGGACAATAATGGAAACCCCTCAGCAGCGCAAGAACAAGTTGCCAACTTCTAATTGTAGCATTTAGTCAAACAAAGCCACCCCAGAGTGTGTATTGTGAGCTGGCCGGAGATAGAGGGGGGTGAGGGGGAGCCTCTTGAGGGGAATTCGGGTTTTAGATAAGGAAAACTTATATGACAGGGTTAAGGGTGATGAAAACGATAGCTGGCTGGGATTAGTTTTGTGTCCAGGCCATAATAAACTAATCGCGATAGCCTGGCTGGGGGGAAACCTCTGAAAGAGTCGTTAAGAGAAATTGAAAGATTATGTGAGAAATTGGCTCTTATATTAAGGATATCCAGCCCTTTCCACTCTGGAGTCTACATTTATCTTTATATGTATTGAACTTGAAAGTTCATTATGTGATGTCGATACTGTGACGTGATAAAGAAGGGATTTTACAGGGAATTGACTTTTCTTTTTCGTCTGAAGGTTTAGGTTTGATATGAAATGTTTTCACTGCTATTTAGTCAGGTTCTTTCTCATCAGAGAAGCTAGACGAAAGTATCTCAGTCACTTTGTGATGAGATAGGTGTGTAATTGAAGGAGGGTATTACAGCTAAATACATTTTTCACTTAGACGCCTACGATTTTAAGATAAAGGTGGAACTCATAAATGAATAAAAAGAAACCAAAACTTTGCTTTCACCAAGAGGATGAAATTGAAGAAATTGACAATTTTTCTGAAATTCGTAAGCAATCTGGCTATCATAAGGAATTGCTTGAAACTACCAGAGCAATTGAAAACAGTAGTATAGAACCACAACCTAACGATTCAAGCCGGACCGGCATAAACGAGAACCAATGTGATACCATATTTTGAAGGATTCTCTGAAAATATAAGAAGAATTTAAAATAATTACAACGTGACAATAGAATTCATTACTCAAGATACTCTCAGAACTAAAGTAACTAAAGTCAAACCTGATAGTGAAAAACAACTAACCAAAAATTGCATAAATGAAGAACCTTGTGAGGGTGATAGAGGCTTTATTGGAGAAACTAAACGTCCTTTGAATGTTCGAATCAGAGAAAATAAGGCTCAACAGGGGAAAACTGATAAGTCACAGCTTGACCAACATACTTTGAATGAAGACAATAGGATTCTATGCGGTGAAGCTTCCATAATGACAAAAAAAAGAAAAACTGAAACGTAGATAACGAAAACTTATGACAGGGTTAAAGGTCATGAAAATATAGCTGGCTGGGATTAGTTTTGTGTCCAGGCCATAATAAACTAATCGCGATAGCCTGGCTGCTGGGGAAACCTCTGAAAGAGTCGTTAAGAGAAATTGAAAGATTATGTGAGAAATTGGCTCTTATATTAAGGATTATCCAGCCCTTTCCACTCTGGAGTCTACATTTATCTTTATATGTATTGAACTTGAAAGTTCATTATGTGATGTCGATACTGTGACGTGATAAAGAAGGGATTTTACAGGGATTTGACTTTTCTTTTTCGTCTGGCTCTTATTCATTTGAAGGTTAAGGTTGAATATGAAATGTTTTCACTGCTATTTAGTCAGGTTCTTTCTCATCAGAAAAGCAAGATGAAAGTATCTCAGTCACTTTGTGATACGAAGGAGGGTATTACAACTAAATGAATTTTCAACTTAGACTCCTACGATTTCAAGGTGAAGGTGGAAGCCATAAATAAATAAAAGGAAACCAAAAATTTGCTCCCACCAAGAGGACAAAATTGAAGAAAATTCGTAAGCGAACTGGCTATTATAAAAAATTGCTTGAAAATACCAGAGGAATTGAAAACAGTAGTATAGAACCACAACATAACAAGTCAAGCCGGACCGGTATAAACGATAATCAATGTAATACCATATTTTGAATGGTTATCTGAAAAAATAAAAAGAATTCAACATATTTACAACGCGAGGACAGAATTCATTACTCCAGATACTATCAGGGCTAATCTAAATAAAGTCAAATCTGATAGTGAAAAATAACTAACTAAAAATTGCAAAAATGAAGTACCTTGTGAGTGCGATAGAGGTTATTTCATTAGAGAATGTTTAAATCAAAGAAAATAAGGCTCAACAGGGAAATACTGATAAATCAAAGCTTGTCCAACATACTTTGAATGAAGACCATAGGATTTTTTGCGGTGAAACTTTCATAATTACCAAAAAAAGAAAAACTGAAACGTAGATAACGAAAACTTATGACAGGGTTAAGGGTGATGAAAACGATAGCTTTCTGGGATTAGTTTTGTGTCCAGGCCATAATAAACTAATCGCGATGTCCGGGTTGTTGGGGAAACCTGTGAAAGAGTCGTTAAGAGAAATTGAAAGATTATGTGAGAAATTGGCTCTTATATTAAGGTTTATCCAACCCTTTCCACTCTGGAGTCTACATTTATCTTTATACAGGGTGTTCCTAAATTAAACGTACAAACGAAAAGGGGAGATTCCTTAAGTGAGTTTAAGAAAAAAAAGTCCCATAAACATGGGGTTGCAAAAGTTTCGTTTTCGAGATACAGAGTGTTGAAGTTTGAATTTTTTTCAAGTTTTTTTGTGTTGATTATACGAGTTTATCCAATCTTTATGAATCATCGCTACAGATCAGGAAAATTTCCATAAAAACTGATACTGAATTCATTCACCACAGCTTACAAAGTAGCCTTCCCATCATAATTTGGATATTCACGAGGATTTCGAGAGAATCGTTCAAAATTTTTTTTCTCGAAATCGTTGGTAGATACGACAAAACTACAAGAGACCGAAAAGTTTAGTATAAGAACAAAGCTTCTTTTTACATTTTTTCAAATTAACAGTTGTTCACCAGAAAGAAGTTCTGCAGAAGAACAGGTGGCAGTGTTCCAGAAAAAATATCACCCTGTAGATCTTCTATCGAAATTGCCATGTCACGTGGTGAGAATATCTTTTGAAGAATATCTTTTGAAGTGTAGATACTATGAGAAAAAAACTTGAAAAAAATTCAAACTTCAACACTCTGTATCTCGAAAACAAATCGTTTGCGACCCCATGTTTATGGGACTTTTTTTTCTTAAACCCATTTAAGGAATCTTCCCTTTTCGTTTGTACGTTCAATTTAGGAACACCCTGTATATATTGAACTTAAAAAATTCATTATGTGATGTCGATACTGTGAGGTGCTAAAGAAGGGATTTTACTGGGTATTGACTCTTCTTTTTCGTCTGGTTGTTTATTTGAAGGTTTAGGTTCAACAGAAAATTTTTTCACTGCTATTAAGTCAGGTTCTTTCTCATCAGAGAAGCCAGACGGAAGTATCTCAGTCCTTTTTGATAAGATAGGTGTGTAATTGAAGGAGGGTATTACAGTTAAATAAATTTTCAACTGAGACGCCTACAATTTTAAGATAAAAGCGGAATTCATAAATAAATAAAAGGAAACCAAAAATTTGCTCTAACCAAGAGGATAAAATTTAAGAAATTGCTTGAAACTACCAGAGCAATTGAAAACAGTACATAGTATAGAACCACAGCTTTCAACAAGTTGAATCAAACCAGAACAAACTATCACCAATGTAATGCCATATGTTCTGAAGAGTTATTTGGAAAGATTAGAAACATAAGAAAACATATGGGTATTACATGTATATAATATTCCATTTTGGTATGTCATGCTCGGAAATTTTTTATTTTCTTGGTAGACCAATTTACGGAGGGTAAGGTGGAAGAATGTTCTTGTAGTTTATGAACAAAATTTCGCCCCCATTAAATTTGGGTAACACAATCTTTTTTTGGGAGAATGAAAACCTTTATTATTATTAGTATAAACTGCTTTTCCCATATCACAAACCAACTTCATCTAGATATCGATTCCACAGCCTACCTCGCCGCATTCAAACTACATAATTCCGATATCGAGACAGTCAGCGCCTCTGAAGAAACACTCCAAGACCTACTCAGTCCAAAAAATCCGTGGTTATTTCATCTACCTAAAACAGAGAGCTCCTGAAGCATTCACGAGCTGAGCTTCGGGTGGTGATGGGACTGCTGACCAGGTATAAATTATAATTAAGTTTTTACCGTATGAAGAAGATTAGCATGCTTTGTAGCTCCAGATTGGAAACATCTGAAACCACGGTTTGCTAATGTCCAGAGCTAGCTGGCCTAAGAAAAATTCTTATGGGGAAACCGGTCCTGGACATCTAAGAGGTAACGACCAAGGATCATGAGGAGGTTGTTGGTTTCTGAGCTCCAATGAGAGGATTCAGCTCAAAAAAGATGTTATGAATTGTTGTTCAACTGATTCAATCGAATAGATCAAAGCACAGCATAATTTTTCTAGAGAACGGCTGAAAACGAACATTTTCAAAATGTGACGAAAGCTGCTCTTCTGGAAGTCGTGAGTGTTTTTCTGACGACGCGACTGCTGGCCAATGCTGGCCGAAACATAGAACGAAAGAAAGAATATTCTGTAGGAATATATTTCTGATACCCCTATTCATGGATTCATTATTTCCAATCTCCCATATCCAAACCCAGCAGCTCCATCTTGATATCGATTCCACAGCCAACCTCGCCATTCAAACTCCATAATCCCGATATCAAACCATAGAGCACCTCTTCGGCATAATTAACTGGCATTTCTCGCCCCCATACACATCGAATAACCCCCCAAGTTGACAGAAGTATAACAGCCATAATGTGTGCTCGATTCTGGCCATTATCCCTGGGTTTGAACCAGAAGTGGTGATAGCGCCACAAAGGAAATGACGTCATACGCTCATTGGCTGCGTTCCGTCGCTCCGCTCGCACTGTGTTTAGATTGATTTGCCATCGATCAGCAATGAATATAGCCATAGAAGCTGTCTGTCGGTTCCCGCATTCAGCCGCTTTTCTGTGCTTATCTTTATAAATGATGGCTGGATGTTTCCGTGGTAATGATCGCTCAGGGTTATGAGCGATCACTGACGTTTATCTCTCGGTATTTATTGAATTATGTGGATGTATAAAGAGTATCTTGTGTGTGTGGGTATTTAAGGGTGGTTTCGTGATGGAGCATGGTTGTTTTCACGTTCGGATACTTGGGGAAAAATGATGTTTATTCCTCGCCGTTACGGAGATATGGCTGGTATTAACCGAGATGATAACATAATGTATGAATTTAACTGCTTGGTTAAATGATTGAGGTGGAAGATTGCCATGGAAGAAATAGGATTCAAGTACTCAAATGCCTACACTGCCTACGGAAGCTATTTGGTTTTTTTCTTGCAATTCAATTGCATCACCAATTTATTTTTCAAGGGAAAACTTCGAAATAAATGGAATTCAAACTGTTACTCGATGCACCGAGCCTGAGCAATCGGGTGAATCTTTTACAAGGTGCGGCACGGAGGATGGATGGTTTAAAAAAAATAATAAAAGCGTTAATTTTTACTCAAAAACACATTTATTGACGGAATCAGAATCTCAAGGAAATAGCATTTGAGACAGTCAAGTGTGGAAAATCACATCAGGCATGTGGTGGCCGAAATCGGTGATGCAGTGCTGGAGGCGCTCTTGGAAGTTTGCGTAGACTGTCTCCAACATCGCTCCTATCAATTGGGCAACTTCCACGCGAAAGCCCTTTTCAATTCGTCCAGAGTTCGGGGCTTGGTCTCGTATACTCTAGCCTTGAGGTGTCCCCATAAGAAAAAATCGCATATGGATAAATCTGGGGACCGGGGAGGCCAATGAACATCGCCAAACCTGGAAAAAAGGCGACCAGGGAAGAGAGGGCGAATAACGTCCATTGATGCTCTGGCTGTGTGGGCGGTCGCCCCATCCTGTTGGAACCACACACGTCGGATTGGAACACGTTGCCGTCGTAATTCGGGGATAAAGAAGTTGTTGATCATTTCGAAGTACCGCTCGAGTTCACGGTAACAGCACGACCATTAACGTCTTCGAAGAAGTAAGGGCAATGATGCGAGTTTGCGATACAGCGCACCAAAACGTAACTTTTGGGCTGTGTGCAGCGGTCTTTCGTGTAAGTGTTGCGGATTTCATTAGCCCAATAACGGCAATTCTGCCGGTTAACCATGCCGTTGAGGTGAAAGTGGGCTTCGTCACTCATGAACAAAATGAGGTTCTCATTTTGATCGATCAGTGCTTCCATCTCACGTGCGAAGATCCATATGCAAAATTCGCCTCACCGAACGATCACTGAGGCGAAGTGCAGCAGCATGTTTCCGAGCAGATCGCAACGGACTGCGAAGAATGGCTTGTCGAACGCGTTCAACATTTTCAGGCGTTCGAACTGTTCGCACAGGTCCTCTTGGTCTTCTGTTGATCAGTTCACCACGTCTGCGAAGTGATTCAACCCAACGAAGGATGGTGTTTCGAGAGGGAATAGCTCTATTCCGATAAATGTGGAAATGGCGACGAAACTCACGCTGCACGACCGTGACTGACTCATTATTTCGGACGAAACTATCATAGGCGAAAACACGATGCTCCACCGTCCAAGGCTCCATGACGACAACTGGTAAATAAATGCTAGGAACACACGAGTCTAACGGCACCTTCCCCACTTCTCTCGTCCTCAGTGGGGGAAAGTTATGCCCATCTGAAAAACGTCCGCCCTCCGTGCCGCACCTTGTATAAGAACCTGATCATATTGGAGTGCGGGGCAACGAAATGGCAGAATAACTGGCAAGAGAGGAAGGTATGGCCTTTTTCATTGGTGTAGGGCCATTTTGTGGTTTTCCAGCCAGGGGAAGAAATGGAAACAAAAGGAGAGGAGTAGATTCTGACAATACCAGAAAGGAAAAATAGGCTCAACTCTCAACTCAACCAGTGAATTAGACCTAAAGAAAATGACAATCATACTTACATAAATTATTACTTCCTGCACATGGTAAAGGTTTCCAATGATACGTGTCGCTTTAGTTCTTGTTTCCTGAAACAGTAACAAAATGGATACAGCTTCCAGAAAAGGTGCAGGGTTTACTGAATCTTTGGTGCCAAAATGTTGAATGGTCTACGGTTGAACAATAGATCTTACGGTGATTCTTCAGCGAGTATTCGGTATTTACCTGATTTACAGATTTTAGGTGCGAAAACGCATTTCTACACCAGCTATGATGTCTACTCAATCTTTCGTCTCTCCTCTTATTTGGTTTTATGATGCATTCTAGCATCCATCCTAAAAAAACTCCTCTCGAAATTACAATGAAAGTTGATGTCTAACCAGAAAATCTTATCGTACCAAGTGGGGATCTTCAAAATCAGCAGAAAACTCTCTACAAACACCGCATTATTGAACCTTCTTGTCTGGCTAAAATTATTACTGTTCCGATTGAAATTTTTCATTGCATAGACTTTTCGAGTAGATGTTGAAGCTGACATTTTCACAAGTTCCTCTTCTTTAGCTGATGCTACAGCATCTTTGAGATTATTAAAATTTCTTGCCTTTATTATAGTTCTAATTTCCGTATTTCGTAACCCATTCGAAAATGCGCCCAAAGCAATTTTTTCATTTACTTTGGCTAAAACAGGTAATGCTTCTGGTGCATTATCTGCTTGAGCGATAGTTAGATCTAGAGATAACTGTTCAATAAGTTTAGCAAAATATTCTATTGTTTTATTCTCCTGTTTTAAACCATGAAGTTGAGTGGATAATGCTGCAGGTGACTTTTTGGTTATTAGGAATTTTTTCATATCTACCATCAAATCTTCAACTTTCTGATACTCTTTCTTCAATCTTAATTTAGCATTAGGCGTTAATTTAATTTTTAGAACATAATTAATAAGAGAATTTCTACCTTGCTCATCGAGCATATCTTTATATAATTCTATGGCATCAATTAGTTGCATCACAGATTCTTCTGTATTATTCATCGGTGGCAAAGACGATGCTGTCCTCAGATCAAATTTTTCACTCATGATTGATTTCTCGGTATATACTTTATCTTCGATTAATTTTGATCTTTCCTGAAGCAATTTTCTAGATTCTGAAAGTGAATTTTCTATGATGGTTTAGTAAGTGCTTAATGTTTCGAGAGAACTTGGTTCGGATTTGACTTTTTATTCAATTTATCAAATTTGTATTCTAACTTGACCAATTCATTTTGAAATTTACTTCCTCTGTCGGCTCGTTCTCTACGTTCACGCGCTTCTTTTTTGATGTATTCAAGGAATTTTGAAGCGATACCACATAACTCAGCATACAGTTCAATAGTATCCATTAGGAAAAAAAAATCTTACAGTTTTTCCTTGGTATTGTCCATTACATCAAATCCTGGTGATGATGATCCCATCTTGGCTAGAACTGTGTATCGTCAGAAGAAGAAGAAGAACCACATACCATCACTGATGTAACCATTAAGACCTCTAACAGTATAGAACTGGCAGGATCGCCATGTAATGTACCCAACTAGGGTAGGTTCGGCCAATCGCCTATACTGTAGAGGGATGGTGGAATAATACCCTTAGACTCATCAAAGGTGTTTAATCAATTTCACTGAATGACCGTAGTAACATGTAATCGGACTCCTCTCTAAGCAATTGATACGTGTTTATTTATACAATCCAATTGTTAGTGATTATACTTAAGAATAACATAGTCGGCAATGGTTATACATTCAAAGATTACTCTACGTGATATTTCAATAACATTTTAAGATGATGCGTCTCACGTATGGTAATTATACAAGCTGTGTGTACTGACACATACTACAGAAATAATACTGTTGTTTTGGTGGTTTGGAACATTCCAAGATAACAATGATTCTAGAATTGAACCGTCCAAATCCGAACTCATCCTTCATTCCAGCAAGAAGAAAACAACTTTCTGTCCAGAATAAATAAACCCAAAGTAAGTCCGCAACAAAAACGTACACATTGAATATTCACGACTGTCGTAAAGGAAAAATCGTCTAATAAATCACGAGGTATCTTTTGATGCAAAAATAGTATTTTATCAGGGGCCGAGAGAAGAATACAAAGAAAAACCACAGAGCGGTCATTGTGGCAGAACTGCGGCAAAACCGTTTCAGATAACGGCGACTTCCAACAGATCTGCCAACATAAATCATAAACTTACAGGAAAGGTTATGAATACGATCCCTCGCCCTATGACGGCCTCGGTTCTATTGAAAGCGTCGCCGTCGGAATGGAACTGTTATGCTGATAGCTGCATGTTAGCCGCCGACGACGATGCCAAGGGTGCAAACTTGATTCGCGAATCGCTCGTTTATTGTTCTGTTGAAAAAATGAGATATTTCAGGTCCTACATTCATAAACACTTTTCGACACCCCTTTCATGCCAGCGCTCTGTTAAATAGAATCATTATTCATCAGAACAATGTGGATGTCACTTCGATTAATTATTTTCAGGTCTTTTGAATTTCCAATACTCGTAAACATCAGGAATCTATCAATAAGTAATATTGAAATGAGGACGCCTATAAACAGTATTTCCTTAGAGCGGTTGATATTTGTTCATTTATAAACTGCCATAAATGTTTTAGTTTTTGAGAAGTTCGAAACCTAAAGGCCACCTTACACGGTCAATATTATTGATTCAATATTATTGACGCAATATATGGTAAAAAACAGCAGCCCTCACACGATTCAATAATATTGTCCAATAAAGTGTCAGTTTCAATTGTGAAGTCAGGGAGGATAGATCTATCGTTTTTAATAGGATCTGCTTTGGATCTGAATAAGAGGAAAAAACGTAGGCAGAGAAAAGTGTGGTTGAAAAAATGGTTAAAAAAACCATCGAGTCATGGACATGGGAAATTGCTTCGAGAACTCAACGGTGAGCCAGATGACTACAAATTTTTTTTAAGAATGGATGAACAACTTTTTCAACAACTTGTTGCACTCGTTTCACCATTTATAATAAAACAAGACACGATTATGAGGAAGGCTATTTCACCGGCGGATCGACTTGCAGTCACATTAAGATTTCTAGCAACTGGAAACAGCTTTGAAGATTTGAAACCCTCTACGGCGTCTCCAGAATTACTGAAATTTTATTGCACAATATTCTGTTTACCCCTCACACGGTGTCAATAATATTGACGGCGCCTCAATATATTGGCCGAACTGCAATAAATATCAATTCGATTTGATTCTTCTCAATATTATTGCCATCAATATTATTGTTTCAATGCACTCCTTATACGTTCAATATATTGATCAATAACGATATTGCTTCAATAATATTGACCGTGTAAGGTGCACTTAAAGTGCACCTTACACAGTCAATATTATTGGAGCAATATCGTTTTTGATCAATATATTGAACGTATAAGGAGTGCATTGAAACAATAATATTGAGAAGAATCAAATCGATTTGATATTTATTGCAGTTTTGCCAATATATTGAGGCGCCGTCAATATTATTGACACCGTGTGAGGTATAAACAGAATATTGTGCAATAAAATTTCAGTAATTCTGGACACGCCGTAGAGGGTGTTTGCTCAAATTGTGTTTTCCCCCCTTTCGAGATGGAAACTGGTAGCGAAAAAAAGCGAAAGTGGTTGTTGCAGCAATGTGAGACGAAAATTTCAAATCTTCAAAGCTGTTTCCAGTTGCTAGAAATCTTAATATGACAGCAAGTGGATCCGCCGGTGAAATAGCCTTCCTCATAATCGTATCTTGTTTTATTATAAATATTGAAACGAGTGCAACAAGTAATTGAAAAAGTTGTTCATCCATTCATAAAAAAAATTTGTAGTAATCTGGCTCACCGTTGAGTTCTCGAAGCAATTCCCCATGTCCATGACTCGATCGTTTTTTTAACCATTTTTTCAATCACACTTTTCTCTGCCCCTTTTTTTCCTCTTATTCAGAACCAAAGCAGATCCTATTAAAAACGATAGATCCATCCTCCCTGACTTCACAATTGAAAGTGACACTTTATTGGACAATATTATTGAATCGTGTGAGGGCTTCCGTTTTTTACCATATATTGCGTCAATAATATTGAGCGTGTAAGGTGACCCTTTAAGTCATACTCCAAATGTCATCATCAAAAAGTTGATGAACTTATAAAAAGTACATTGAGGTTAA
This sequence comes from Propylea japonica, assembly GCA_013421045.1. Lineage (NCBI taxonomy): Eukaryota > Metazoa > Arthropoda > Insecta > Coleoptera > Coccinellidae > Propylea > Propylea japonica. Next base: position 93,004,932 of record CM024241.1, read on the forward strand.
CACCTGCTGGACCTGGTTCTTTCTGTGCAGTTTCCCTAAACGAATGGTTCTTGAGCCAGCAAGCTCTGGACACTTGTATACCATGTGTTTAGCTGTTTCTGGTTCTGATCCATAAAGCCTGCGAATCTCAACGGCTGATTTTTCCATACGATACAAATGATGTTTTTGCCGACAGTACACTGTCAGAAGTCCCACCATCATCAGAAGCTCAGCTCGTGTCAGCTTCAGGAGCTTTTTGGCAGAGCCGGAACTAGGATTCTAGAGCCTGTGGCAAACTTTCAAAATGCGCCCTTGAAGAAATTCATTTTTCAATGAATACATGTTTTTCATAATCGATATTTATTGATTATAAGAGGTTTACCAATAAAAGGAAAAGAAAAATATCATTTTCCAATATAAATGATCGGATGTTTATTTCATTATGAAGAAGAAGTTATGCCGTTAATAGTGGAAAATAACATAAAGCAAATGACCACCACGACCACGCTTATAGGGTCATATCCTTTTAATGAAACTTTCCATAACCAAATCGCAAAGTAGCTGCCCTATGTCCTCGATAGCCTCACGAATTCCATCTTTGAGGTCTTGAATCGACGCTGGGCTATTGGCGTAGACCTTCTCTTCCACGTGGCCTCAAAGGAAGAAGTCGCAAGGTGTTAAATGACAAGATCTCGGTGGCCAATTGTGATCACCTCTTCGAGAGATAACACTTTCCTCGCAAAAGATCAGTGGTTTCGTTGCTTGTGTGGCACGTAGCGCCGTCTCGTTGAAAGTAAACAATGTCCAGATCAGTACTATCCAATTCCGGCCATAAAAAATCATTGATCATCTCTCGATAGCTCAATCCATTCACCGTAACTGTTGCTCCAGCCTCATTTTCCGAAAAGTAAGGTCCAATGACTCTGCTGGACCATAAACCGCACCAAACAGTCACACGTTGTGGATAGAGAGGCTTTTCAATATTAACTCTTGGGTTTTCCGAGCCCCAGATGCGACGATTTTGCTTGTTGACAAAGCCACCGAAGTGGAAATGGGCCTCATCACTCAAGAAGATTTTTCGATGGAATTCCACATCATTTTCATGCATTTCAACGACCCAATCAGCAAATACACGACGTTGTTGATGATCGGCCGGCTTGAGCTCTAGTGTTAACTGAACTTCATAAGCCTTAAAACCCAAATCTTCATGCAAAATACGGTGTAATGACGTTTGAGGAATGCCTAATTCCAAAGAACGACGAGGAATGGACAAACCTGGGTTTTCTTCAACACTTTCGGCGGCAGCAGCTATATTTTCGGCTTTTCTTGAGCGACGTGCACGGGTTTTATTCTTCACATCACTAACTTGTCCCAACAGCTCGAATTTTCACCAATTTCTTTATTGCGGTCCGACAAGGTGCTTCACGATGACCCAAAAATGTTCGAGTTTTACGAACCGTCTCTGCCACATTTTCACCATTTTTATAGTGAATTTTAATGATTTCAATACGTTCTTGAAGCGTGTACTGTTCAATTTTTATTAATGGCGTAATTTCTACTTGTCAAATGTCAAAAAGTGACAGCTTCAAAGGTGACATCTACAGAAATAACAGGCTATTCAAAATAACACCTTTTTTTGGAAAAACCCTTTATTTTGAAGAACTTTTTTAATTACAATAATCTCCCATATTCCTTAAAAAGTAATGAACAATGCACCGAGTCCTGTTTCGCGCCATGTATAATTGTCTAGGATTTTGTGCCGTTTTGGTATTGTTCGTTTACTACGTGTTTCTCAATTCTGCTCTGCTTTTTGGTATAGGTAGGTGAAACAAAAAACCGTTTGATAGATTTGGCCCATTAATTCCATTCTACCATGTCTTCAGCTCATTCCGTTACGAAGTTTGAGGTAACAATTGATTTATTCACAATTTGAAGGATCCTATTGAACCTTCTTTCTTGAGTACCTAGTTATTGAAAATAAATTAAAACCATTTAATAATGATCTTTGTCGATGAAATATTTCTCTCCTCTGAAGGTTTTCTGAATCAAAACGACCTTTCCACAAAAAGTATGAAAACTGTCATTCAAGATTCTCACAATAGACCGAAAAATCTGAACCTCATTTATACTTGAACGACCCTCATTTCAGATAAAAACCGAGATACCTTTCTTGATAATTGCGACGTTCGTTTCGCGGAAAAGACAGCAGCACTGTCAACTCATTTCCGCCTGAAAAAAAAACAATTCCATGTTTGCAGAATTTTTTATCGAATTCGCGACATCTTTTAATTAAGCATTGATGCATAAATGATTAGTCCTAATGACTTGCGCCCTTAAAAATTCAGAAAGTGTCATCGGGAGGAAGAGTAGGGACTGATTTAATTAAGTGGCTAAATAGAAGAAAAATAAGTGCTCAAGAAAAAGCTTTTTCTGGTGTATACATATTCTTTAGAATTATCGATCCGCTATATTTCTCGTATATTGTACAATGAAGGATATGTTTACATTTGACAGTATTCGCGCAAAATAATATGAACGGGGTACCATACATTTCATATCATACAAATGCACAGTGAAAAAACTCACTCTCCCTGTAAAAGTATCATTATTTATAATAATATATTATACAAAACTTGTGATAACTTATGTCAGAGTGAAATAAAAGGTATAAGAAATATGACGACTGGGGTCGATTTTTGAAAAATGTCATGTTCGCGATTCGACAAGATTGGTCAAGTCGTGAGGAATATTTTTTTTATAATATATTGATTCAACTATTGAATAGGTATTTCACACTATTGTTAATGCTGTTACATAAAAAACCTATAATTTAACATACTGAAAATGCCTTCTGAAGCATATTAACTTGAATCAAAGATTCCCTACATCACGAAAATTTCTTTGTGAAAGAGAAATATTATCAAAAGAGTTTGAAACAATCAATCTCTAACCGACAATATCAGATTTTGCCGATTTTGTATTATATTTCGTGTCAAACTTCTACAGAAATTATAAGAATATTGAAAAATTATTCATGATTTTTTTTTTAATTCATACTTACACTTATTGAATAATTCAGAAGAATTTTTGAGGAAACAAATGGTTCTCAACGAGTAGAAGTATCACTATTGGAATTTTGAATGAAGAATTTGTCCCGATCGAATATGAAGTTTCAAAGTTATTAGAAAAAATTGGAAATGATTTGGTTATTAAAAAACTTGAACAAGATATTTCAAACCAACATATATTCCGAAAATTTCATTCTTTTGGTATATCCAATTCAGAAGAGTGTTGACTCTTGAATTGGATTATTCATCAGTAAATCCAAACGAGTTGATGAAGGCACTCTAAAATCATAATTCAAAACTTACCGAAATTTAAACAAAACTATAGCACGCCATTTTTCTAAGACCCAAAAAGAAGAAAACAATCTGTCGAAATTTATTTCTACATCTGTCTAACGACGTCCAACGTCCTGCAGTATCGCAGGATTTTTATTCAGGAGACAGGACAATCCCTAACAGAAAAATCCCAAGCGTGTGACAGGCGATTCTGAATATTAATTCAAGCTAAAAAAGCATAAAGATTCGGAAACAATGGCCCTGCATCGGGATGAGATACACAAAGGGGTCATCCTTTATGGACGGAAAATAAAAATGATCCTTTCGAACAAGATAAGCCATTATTTAGATCCGTTTTCCTGTCACGGCTATGGAGAGGGCCATTTAAAAGGGTTTTTAAAAATCGAGGATTTAACTTTTTTAATTGCATTTATACTAATCGCCGGGACGCTTGTCCAGAAAGGATATTCCGTAATTGGTCCATGACATCATACAGGGTCCTGCGGGATTGCCCTATGAATAAATTTACAATTATCTTAAGCTTATTCAAGCGCGGCCAGATGGGGCTTTAGCGACCGTGTGAGCTCGGGTTTTGCAGATGGAATCTGATGTGTCTTTTTCGGCCGTTTCTCCTGATCGCAAAAAACCGCTTTCCGCTAATAGTTCGCGATTTTAATGGCGGTATTGTTCCTGTTGTATGGTACGAGCGGAACTCGAAGTTCTGTCATTGGAACGAGATGAACTCATTTGTCGTTTTTTGTGCGAATATATCTATTAATTTGGAATTTATATTTCTTATACTGAGAGAATAATGCACATTATATTCTATCGAAGCTTACACAAATTATTTCTCGATTATTATCAATATCTCACGATATTATAGTCCGTTAACGAAAGTTTGAGCCGTTGGTTGACCATGACAATTTGGCATATTTCACTGTGTATATTGAAATTTTAGGTTATGTTTTTTATTTTCTTGTCAGATTGATACGCAATGTTGTGAATATTGCATAGAATTCTCTTATAACTCGAAAGCTCGTCGGACAAGGCCGGATACATTCGGCAATATTAACTTTTTTTCACTTTATGACAGCAAATACTGCCAACTTCAGATAATAAACCAACGCCTACTATGAGCTCAAACTTTCGTGAACGGATTATAGGTACTTTTACCCAATTTACTCATTATCTGAAAAGAATAAGTCAATTTTTTGCGCCTGCCCAAATCTTGTAACTCAAATAATTTTCTATAATTATTCGGTTTGATTTACTGAATCATCTGCTGCAAATATCTCCCAATGAAATTTAAAGAGGCTTCTACAGTGATCTCCAGAAAAATCAGTCAGAAATAATAGACCCTCAAAATACCACAGTGATTATTCGTTTTTTGCTTCGTAGTAAGGTTTTCGAGATAAAAATCTGGAAATCACAGAAATAAGATAGTGAATTCAAATGACAAGAATTGGTGGAAGAGGTTTTCCAATAAGAGGTGTTATTTTGACATTCAAAGAAAAATGCTATTTTTCGATATAAATGATCGGATGTTTATTTCATTATAAAGAAGAAGCTATGACGTTAATAGTGGAAAATAACATCAGGCAAATGACCACCACAGCCACGCTTACAGGACCATATCCTTTAAATGAAATTTTCCATAACCAAATCGCAAAGTGGCTGCCCTATGTCCTCGATAAACTCACGAATTCCATATTTGAGGTCTTGAAACGAAGCTCTGCTATTGGCGAAGACCTTCTCTTTCACGAGGCTCCAAAGGAAGAAGTCGCAAGGTGTTAAATCACAAGATCTCGGTGGCCAATTGTGATTACCTCTTATTAGATAACACGATCCGGAAACTTTTCTCGCGATAGATCAATGGTTTCGCTGCTTGTGTGGCACAAAGCGTCGTCTTGTTGAAAGTAAACGTTGTCCAGATCAGAATACGGTGTAATGACATGCATAATTCCAAAGAACGACGAGGAACGGACAAACTTGGGCAAGCAGCAATATTCTCGGCTGTTCTTGAGCGACGTGCACGGGTTTCATTCTTTACATCACTAACTTGTCCCAACAGCTCGAACTTTTCCATCAATTTTTTTATTGCGGTCCGACAAGGTGCTTCACGACGAGCGAAAAATGTTCGAGTTTTACGAACCGTCTCTCCCAACTTTCAACATTTTTATAGTGAATTTTAATCATTTCAATGCGTTCTTGAAGCGTGTACCGTTCCATTTTTATTAATTGGGTTGTTTCTATGTTTCAAATGTCGAAAAATGACAGCAACAAACGTGACATCTACCGAAATAGCAGGCTATTCAAAATAACATCTCTTATTGGAAAACACAATATTTAACAACACCCTTTATTTAATCGCATGAAAAAATCTTCATTTCAACATACTGGCAATGCCCATTGAGAGAGCATTCGGTATATTGAGGAAGTTCCTTAAATTGCAGATGTGAGGCCAGAATATTTCCACAATTTCATTGGATGGCTGCTCAGTGGAATTTCGAAGTGTTAGGTACCTAAGTGAATGAATTAAAGCCTGCAACTCACATTGAACATACAAATATAATTTTCATACGAATATAACGTTGATCGATTTCGCAATAATGATCTATTTTGTTTTTTTCGTCGAATGTAGACAGAGAATTTGGGAATCCATATTGATAACCAGTGTATAACATATACATAAAATATTTCATCGTCATGAATTCCATATTAATGTTAATAATTGTTATGAATTCATTTGTATATCAGGTACAGGAATGTTTCGAAAATATCTCCAATGAATATTCAATAAATTCATTCCTGAAATTGCTTGTTTCAGCCTTTATCAGATTTTGCATATTGAAATTGAAAGAATTAATAGGAAAAAAATTAAAAATGTTTGTTTAGGTTCATTCACCTAATTCACAAAAAAAAAATAAAAATTGAAATTAACGATTTTAACTATAATGTAGGTTCAGCATTTTCAAAAATTCAGGTCACATAAGACGCAGAAAAGTCTTTCATGATTTAATGCTATAATCTCTATTTCTCACAGTTTTTCGAAAAGATTTTGGTTTATAATAATGTCATTTATCCTATCGAATGAAAGATGGCCTTTATTACAACTGTCCTCTAATTGCCAAGTGAAAGGTACGTTTCGACATATCACGTGAAGAATTGAAAAAAACTGAAAAATTAATTTGGAAAGAGCTGGACAGTTATGATATCGACTACCTTGGCTGAATTTCATATCTCAGAGAGATCTTAGCTTTATTGAAACAAATCAAACGGCTATCGACCGAGGTCTTCCTGCCATCACATATCGTTTTTTGAAAAACTCGAAAATAAGAATTATCTTGGTTCATTATACTTGATCAAATAAAAAATATGCTTTCAAGTAGATGCCATTTCTCTCACTAAGTATTCAATTTTATTCTCTTTCTGTTTCAGTCGAAGAGTATACAAAATGACCAGAAGAAAATTTTTGAATCTTGAGTTATTTATTTATGATTTCTTTAATGAGAAAATCCAACTAGAAACTGACCTATAATCCATCATCAAACGTGGGGAATAATGCCAATAAAATACAATATAGGAATTTCCTGACTATGTTTACCCAATAAATCAAATACAAACGTGACCATAGAATCAGGAACAGGAAGTCGTGACCCCATGGTGTTCATATTGAAACCATATTTCCTACGAGCTGATAACCAGAGAATATTGATAGCCAACATGTGGACATTTGTCGAATTCTGTTTAGACCGGTTGCTGCACTGAAATCTATTCATACGAAATATATGCCAGGCCATGTAATTTGTTATTGGTATTATAAAAACACACAGTGATGATATATAGGCATTCGCCATTCTGTATTTTATGTATATTTTCGGAGTTGTATTTTATCCGGTGCCTGCACGCAAACATAACTGTGGAAAACAGGCGTTTTTAATAGAAAAATGATAACAAGATAAACATGAAAACATGGATATGAAAATGGCATTGATGAATTTTGAGGGAGAAGTGGAAAATTAACCAACATAGCTGGGGACTTGACACATTTAAACTATAGATAGTCTCGTCTGCTTTTTTGATGTTATTGCATAGTTTAATCACAACTCATAGGGTTTCTTGAAAACCTATATCGACAAATCTGAAATAAGAATGCAGCGCCACAGCGGGCATTCGTAGAACTATTAATATTGACATGGAAGGATTTGGTTGTATTGTTTATGTGTATATCTGCTTCTTTAAAATTTGGATTTTTCATCAATAAAACCAAATTTCAGAAATCTAGTGTGAACTATTGTATTACTGTGTATATTATAATATATTTTTATTTTCTGTGAGGACGGTAGGTCTCATCATTTGTTTCAATTCATTTCTGCCATAGTGAAAGATGAATAAGGTCAAGAGGCTGTTGAGTAAATTAAGGAAAATAATTTTGTTTGTTCAACAGTTAAATTAACTTCATTTTATTATATTGAAACATTACTTTTTCTTTTCACAAGAGCATCAGTGAGTTTTTCTTTGTTTAGACTTCCTTGTCTCAACCTTTCGTTTCTACTATTAGAAACTAGAACACTGGCGCAGCCAGGGGGGGGGATTTGGGGCTGCAGCCCCTCCCCCCCAAAGATTAATTTCTTCGTTATTTCTTTCTTCTTTATTTTTTGCAACTTTCATTATTCACTGTATCATCAAACATTTTTCAGTTCAGCCCCCCCAAAATAAAATCCTGGCTGCGCCACTGAACTAGAACATTCAGGATGTTCCTCATTTCTGTTAGTAAATCCAGAAGGAAGATTTCTGGTAGGCACATCAGTTTTTTTCTAGAACTACTTCTGTTATGTTAAGAAGTGGTATCTGTAAACGATTAATCCTGTGTAATCTAACCTACAAGTTTTGTGTAATTCGTTTTACCTCGATAAAAAAAAATCGTCATCTACAAAATGCAAGGAGTTAACTTTCATATTTCCTGTGACTAGTTTACAGATTTCAAGTTTCAGTTGCTAGGTTTCTCGTCGACCCATCAACACTTTGTTACTTAACTCATCGATTTTCCTTTTAACCAAGCACGAAATTTATTTCTAGCTTGAGGAAAGGCATGGAAATATATATTATTTGGAATTCTTTTTTTCTCAGGAAGAACACTGAGGAACTGAACAATACCGATTTGAATGAATTATACTTGAAAAATTATTAATAATGTTAAATATTCACATGAATCACGTGAAACCACAATGCAAAATGAAAGAATCATGTCAAATTAAAGGTTTTTCAGATCGTCACCAGAGGACGAAATGCTTAGCTTGATTTGCCTATTGAATGGAGAAAAATATTATAATAATATTGGTATTATTTAGAAAAACTTTTCGTTTAAAGCTTTTTATTCAATTTAGAGCGCTGCAAATTTTTATCATTTCATGTTTAGCTCAAGTCAAGTTTTTTTCATTTTGTACAATTTGGAAAGAGAAATAGATCATTCGAAGCATATATCAGAGTGTAAAATGTTCGAACATTAAAATTTCAAATTTTTCCAATAATAAACGCAAATTTCTGACGATCTATGAGGCCTCAAATTATCCGTTTCGCATTTGTGTGCGATTTTTCTAGAGAAGTTTTTCATTTGCAGTTATCGTTTTCAGCCTTTACCTGAATATGAAGTTTTTGAACATAAAAAGTACAACTTTTTCTAACTATGCCGACAAATTTCTGACCATCTATGAAAGTTTGATACTATTGTTATCCTGGTTGATTGTTTTCTTATTTCTGTACAAATTCAAAAGAAAAAGTTTTTATTTGAAGCTGTCGTTCTTAGCCTTTGCTATATGGGGATTTTTATTTCGAGATTAAAATCTTTTTGAGTATTAACATTTATTTTGATGAATTGAGCAACAAACTGCCACCAAAACTAGGTCTAATTAGATACATTTAAGGATCAGGGAATCAAACAGTTTATATAGAGTGTCTCAATTGATCGAAAATTCGTCATTACATTAGATTTGATTGTTTTCTTTCTGTTTATTTCGGGACGGTGCTCAAACCAATGAAATAATTAATATATAAAAGCTTCATTCAACAGCTTTTGGATTTAGAACAAGGACGAGAGATCGTGAGCAAAAAAACCTTTAGGAACCATTCGATGTTCACGGAACTGTCTGAAGATTCTTAATACTGGATAATCATCAAAGATTCAAACAACGCCATAAATATCGAATTGAATCCTCTCAATATCCCCATACACAACCATGCGAATAACTATACCTCTTCGGCAACCAACTTCACAGTCAAACGCATATTCCGACCTCAAAGAAACCCGCATACAGGCGTCCAACATGTCGTCAAAAACACAGTTTCTGCGTCCGAAATCCGTATTTGGTTAGGGCCATCCGCGAGTTCATCTCCAGAGGATACTCTCTCTTGTGTTCTGGCATATCAAACCGCACATCATATTTACCTCGACTTTGGACAAAGCCCCAAAACTTGGGCTGTGCGGGCGCGTCGCCTGAAGGCTCGAAGCCCGCACGGCGTCGCTTGTCATCCACAAGACTCTCTAATATCCGAATACTACGCCAGCGTCACTCGGCGTCGACTGGATGAACATGTCATACATGTCATCTACAAACCGCAAAGGAGCTCGCACTGTATGTAGTTACCTGCTTGTCTCGGAGGCAAAGTAAATATGTTATGTTGGGACAAAGGGATGAGGTGAATTATTATTTCGCAACAAATGTTTAGGAGCGTTCACGATTTAAGACTTATGCATGTACAGGATGACCAGAATTCGTTGTCTACAGTGTGGGGTCATCGATAACTTAGGAACCTAGAGGAAAACGGATGGAACATTCTCGAACTCGTTTCGAATATCTTTCTATCTTCTACAGAATTCACTTTCATCTGTCAATGTGAATATGGCACTGACAAACATTTTATTTCTGACAACCTTCATGTGACGTGCAGTGTTACTGAAGAGAAAGAAATTTCATCCCACAACATTGTTCAAACTGATGAGAATACAATAGTTCGATCACTAGATTGAATAAAAATTGAAGGTGCAAAATGGCGAATGCGCCGGGGCCAAAACTAGTTCTGTATTAGTCACATTGGAACTGTAATGAAAAACTAACTGAAAAAAGGGTTAATTATGTGAATCCTGCGTCACTCGTCGAAGACTGGATGAACATGTCATACATGTCATCTACAAACCTCAAAGGAGCTCGCCTGTATGTAGTTACCTGCTTGTCTCGGAGGCAAAGTAAATATGTTATGTTGGGACAAAGGGATGAGGTGAGTTATTATTTCGCAACAAATGTTTAGGAGCGTTCACGATTTAAGACTTATGCATGTACAGGATGACCAGAATTCGTTGTCTACAGTGAGGGGACCTAGAAGAAAACGGATGGAACATTCCCGAACTCGTTCCGAATATCTTTCCAGGATTCAGTTTCATCTGTTTCAGGGTAAATTGTCACAGAAAAATACTTGGAAACCTTATATTGGGACAAGGAGATATGAGGTAAATTATTATTTTGCTACGAATGTTTATGAGCGTTCACGATTTGAGGCTTAGGTATGCGTGTACAGGCTGACCAGAATGCGATGTCTCGATAACTTTTGGAGGAAAACGGATGAAACCTTTTCGAACTCGTTTTGAATACTGTCTGGAATTTAGTTCAATCTGTTCCAATATAAATTGACATGCAACATACGTAATTGCCGAAAACCTTTATTTCACGTACAGTCTCACCGAAAAAAGTGATTTTCATCCCACACATTGTTCATACTGATGAAAATACAATAGTTCAACAAATGTTTTTAAACACCATTGCCTGGAAAAAGGCGCAATAAAATGGCGAATGCCCCGGGGCTAATATTTACTAGTCCTCGATAAATTCCATTGAAACTGAAGTGAAAAACTAACAATAACATATACAAAAGAGGTTAATGCCAGAGTCACCCTGCATCTAATGGATGAACATGTCATACATGTCATCTACAAACCGCAAAGGACAGAGCCGGACCGTGGGCGTGGCGAGGGAGGCATTTGCCACGGGCGCAAACGACCTAGGGGCGCAAAATGTGCAATATGATATATTCCATTTTAAATCAAGATTGACTACAAGCTCTATATTTCAAAGTGGCGAATTTACCAGTTTACAAAATAGAGAAACACGTAGTTAACGAACACTACCAAAATGGAACAAAATCCTAGAAAATTATACATGGCGAGAAACACGACTCGCGGGGCATTGTCCATTACCTTAAAATATGGGAGATTATTGTCAATAAAAGGTTCTTAAAAATAAAGGGTTTTCCAAAAAGAGGTGTTATTTTGAATCGCCCGGTAGATATCACGTTTGAAGCTGTCATTTTTTGACATTTGACAAGTAGAAACTACGTCATTAATGCCCGTACTCATAGTCGATGCTCCGTCAGATCTCAATCTTACTCAAGCCGTTCTCGGCGGAGACGAGCTCGCATGCTTAGCGACCATCGTATCTCATAAACAAACCTTCGCGCTCCATTTTGAAGTTTGAATATTGACAATTTGTATGACAGTTCGACATCCGAGCACGTCTCAAGGTTGGTCGGTAGCTGAGCATCGACGAAGTATTGCTTGAGTACTATGAGATGAAAAGGAATGCTTGAGAACTGCTCGAGTACGAGAACTGACGGAGCATCGAGTATGAGTACGGGCATAATAAAAATGAAACGATACACGCTTCAAGAAGGTATTGAAATCATTAAAATTCACTATAAATATGGTGGAAAATGTGGGTCGTCGGAAGCACCTTGTCGGACCGCAATGAAGAAATTGGTGGAAAAATTCGAGCTCTTGGGATAAGTTAGTGATGTGAAGTGCACGTCGCTCGAGAACAGCCGAAAATATTGCTGCTGCCGCCGAAAGTATTAAAGGAAATCTAGATTTGTCCATTCCTCGTCGTTCTTTGGAATTAGGCATTCCACAAACGTCATTACACCGTATTTTGCATGAAGATTTGGGTCTTAAGGCTTATAAAGTTCAGTTAACACAAGAACTCAAGCCGGCCGATCATCAACAACGACGTGTCTTTGCTGATTGGGTCGTTGAAATGCATGAAATTGATCCAGAATTCCATCGAAATATCATCTTGAGTTATGAGGCCCATTTCCACCTCGGTGGCTTCGTCAAAAAGCAGAATTGTCGCATCTGGGGCTCGGAAAACCCAAGAGTTATTGTTGAAAAGCCTCTCTATCCTCAACGTGTGACTGTTTGGTGCGGTTCATGGTCCGGCGGAGTCATTGGACCTTACTTTTCGGAAAATGAGGCAGGAGCAACAGTTACGGTGAATGGATTGCCCCATCGAGAGATGATCAATGATTTTTTATGGCCGAAATTGGTACCCATCTGGACAACGTTTACATCCAACGAGACGGCGTTACGTGCTCCACAAGCAACAAAACCATCGGTCTTTTGCGGGAAAAGTTTCCGAACCGTGTTATCTCTCGAAGAAGTGATTACAATTGGCCACCGAGATCTTGTGATTTAACACCTTGCGACTTCGTGAAAGGGAAGGTCTACGCCAACAGCCCAGCGTCGATTCAAACCTCAAAGATGGAATTCGTGAGGCTATCGAGGACATAGGGCAGCCACTTTGCGATTTGGTTATGGAAAATTTCATTATTTCCACTATTAACCGCATAGCTTCTTCTTCATAATGAAATAAACGTCCGATCATTTTTATTGAAAAATGGCATTTTTCTTTTAATATCAAAATAACACCTTCTATTGGAAAACCCCTTATATTCAATAAATATCAATTATAAAAATCATATATTTATTGAAAAATAAATTTCTTCAGAGGCGCATTTTGAAAGTTTGCCACAGGCGCTAGAATCCTAGTTCCGGCTCTGGCAAAGGAGCTCGCACGATTTGAGAATTATGCGTGTACAGGCTGGCCAGAATTCGTTGTCTACAGTGTGGGGTCCATGATAACCTTAGGATCTAGAAGAAAGCGGATAGAACATTCTCGAACTCGTTTTGAATATTTTACCAGAATTCAGGTTCAGTTTTTTCAATGTGAATATTGGCACTCACAAACATTTTATTTCTTCCTTCATGTAATGTACAGTGTTACTGACGAGAAAAGGATTTTCATCCCACAAAATTGTACATACTCATGAGAATACAATAATTCGACTGTTAGATTGAATGGAAAATGGACTGTACAAAGTGGCGAATGCGCCGGGCTCAACATGAGTACTTTATAAATCACATTGAAACTGTAGTGAAAAACTAACTAAAAACAAATGAGGGTTAATTATTTAAATACAGCGTTTCTTGACTGGATGAATCTGTCAAACTTGTCCTCTACAAACCGCAAAGGAGCTCGACTGTATGTAGTTACCTGCTTGTCTCGGAGGCAAAGTAAATATGTTATGTTGGGACAAAGGGATGAGGTGAATTATTATTTCTTAATAAATGTTTAGGATTAAATTCACCCTATAAGACTTATGCATTCACAGGATGACCAGAATTCGTTGTCTACAGTAAGGGGTCCTCGATAACTCCAGAATTTAGAAGAAAACGGACGGAACATTTTCGAACTCACGTTTGCAGAATTCAGTTTCATCTGTTTCAATATAAATTGATACTGAAAAATACGTTATTTCTAAAAAGCTTTATGTAACGTAGAGTGTTACTGACAAGGAAGTCATATCAATACTGCAACATTGTTCATACTGATGAAAAAACAATAGTTCAACAATTAGTTCAAAAATCAGTACCTCTAAATAGGCACTACAAAATGGCGAATGCTCCGGGGTCAATATTTACGAGTTCCGAATAAATTCCATTGAAACTGAAGTGAAAAACTTACGATTACATAAACAAGCCAGCGTCACCCGGCATATACTGGACGAACATGTCATACATATGTCATCTACAAACCGCAAAGGAGCTCGCACTGAATATACCTGCTTGTCTCGAAAGCAAAGTAAATATGTTATGTTGAGACCTTTGTTTGGCTAATGACTCGAAAACATGATCAAATTCCGTTTTTATAGTGAGGAGTTCTTGATAGCTATAGGAGCTAGAAGAACACGACATTATCTCTCAATAATGCGGAATAATTAATTTGTTTGCACTCTTATTCAAAATCCATTGATATTTTCTACAGGCCCTTTTTATGAGAGATTCAGATGAGTTTATTTTATCAACCACTCTGTTCTGAAGATATACCATGACTTTGTGATTTTTCAAACAAGGGTTATAATCAATGGCGATGAAAGCTTTTAAAACAGGGAGACCAAATGGGGGCACGATTTTTGAGTGGGGGTCATAATCAGTTAATCTGTACATTTTTTTTGCAAAATTAGAGAGAGCCTGCGAAAAATCATGGAAAGACCTAGAGTAACAACTGGTTATGATCATAATTTTTTTCGATTCAAAAATATAATATATTAGGTTGAGTATATTTATTCCGAAATATTCGTATCTAAAGAATAAAAAGATTTATCATAGATACATTTTGTGAATTACTTTGAATATCTAACTAACTCACAGCACTCTCCATTCCATCTACACTAGAAATAGGGGAAATCTTACCAAACCACATCATAGGTGTAAATTTTCTCAGCATGGAGTTTATTCTTAGGGTTCAAAAATATATAACAAATTACTAAAAAGATTCAGGACATTAACAGAAAAAAGGTCAAAAAACCATGAAAGAATTTTTACATTTATACACTGTATACTCAATAGAAGAATGCATGAATATTTCTACAGTTGCAAAAATTTGCTTTTCCGCCGACCTCGAAATAAAAGTGTGATTTTAATGTGTACGAAAATGAGTATTAATGACCCATTTTAATGCTCAATTTTCTAGCCATTTTAACGTGCAATCCTCATGGCAACCGTACACAAAGTATTCAGAAGCACTACGACAAATGTCAAAACTCTACTGAAACACAGAACATAGAAATTCCATCATGTCAATGTATATCTTGTGCCAAATGGAAATGTATTTCAATCGAAATTTATACATGTTGGATTGTCGGAAAAATCTTGTAATCAACACGGTTATTAATATAGCGACTAATGGTCTCGAACTATTAACGCGTTCGCTCCACTCACGCATTGAAATATCTTGACCATTAGTCGCTGTCTTTAATAATCTTGTTGATTAAATAACTATTATTTCAACTTAGCATGTAATTATTTCGATGCTGTAAATATATTACAATTATCTTCTCAGAATTCAGCTTCATGTGTTCTCAATGTAAATAAGCACTGAAAAATACGTTATATATCTCAAAAATTTCATTAAGGAAGAATTTATTCTCGTATCAGGGCGATGAGAATACTATTGGATTTTAGTAATTATTCCTGAGTTGTGCAAAATGGCGAATGCGCGCATGGGTTCTCGAAACATCACCTTGAAGCTGGAGTTAAAATCCTTCAAAACATAGAAAAAATTTGAGTTCTTCACTTTAACTTTCCGTAGCAGTCATTATTTTGGTCGATGTCCATCTGGAGGAATGAGAATAATTCATAGACTTGGAGTTCAAAACTGAAACGAAGATGTAAGGAGAGTCAACCAGATTTTGAAGCACAGTTTTTCAATTAACTATTTTCGGAAAGCATGGAAAATCAAAAACGATAATCACATGGCAGTAATAACGATAATTCATTGGCTACGTCTTTTTGCGATTTCATTTCAACTCAACGCTAAAAGTGGCAGAATCAGCAGTGTTCAGATCGACGATATGAAAAGGGGTTGTTGATAAACCAAACCTGTGAGCTAACTTAACATGATTTCCGGTACATTTGGTCCATTACACATCATTCCACATTAAATTAACGCCAACGACGCATCGTCGAACGTTGGAGAGTTCTTCCGAGTGTGCTCGAATGAGCACTCATCTGTTATGTTATGTGGTAGATACAGAGTGGTGAAAAAGATTCAACTGCTCTGTTTCGATAATTAAGGTATGTCATTGGTTACTTTTATAAATGATTGAGAAAAATGATTCCTTTAATAGCTTCCCCCTTTAGAGTTATTATTAGAACTGGGGTCGTTATGGATAGGTTACCTTGCGGCAACTGTTTGTTCTCAACCCTAATCATTCATGAAAACACAAGAAGGTCGTCAATGTCGGCCCCGTGGCGCAGCGGTAGCGCATTGGCCTGGGATGCCAGGGGTCCAGGGTTCAAATCCCGGCAAGGACATGGACGTTGTGAAAAGTCTTGGTGGTGGTGTGGCGTCTCACATCGCAAAGAATTAATAAACTACGGATCCTGGGAACATAGCCAGAGTTGCTGACCCCATATGTGTTAGAATAAAAAAAAGTCGTCAATGGCGATCTATAAGGATATCGCCTCAATTATCCGTTTTGAATTTCTTTGGCGATTTTTGAAGGAAAATTTTCCATTTGCAGCTATTGTTTTCAGCCTATATCTTCATCTATAACTTTTTTCAACTATGCCGACAAATTTCGGACCATCTATGGAAGTGTGTAATCTATTGTTACATTGGTTAATTGTTTCTTATTTCTGTACAAATTTAAGAGAGAAAGCTTGTATCGAAAGCTGTCGTTCTTAGCCTTTGTCAGAATATGTGAGATTTTATTTCGAAATTTATTTTGGTAGATTGATCAATAAATTGCCACCAAAACTCATCTACCTTCTAGAATCAGGGAATCAAAAGTTGATATTCGAAATATAGAGTGTCTCAAATTATCGAAAATACGTCATTACATTTCTTCCTGTCTATTCGAGATGCTGTTTCAACCAATTATATGATTATATAGAAAAACTTCATTCAACAGCTTTTGAACTGAGATAGGTTATCTTTGCGGCAACTGCACAAACATGTAGATCTTCTGTTCTCAACCCTAATTATTCATGAAAACACAAGAAGGTCGTCAATGGCGATGATAAAACCTACAACCTTCTTAGGAGCCTTGGCTGTTACCCCCTGGGTGCCCATGACCGTCTTCTGCATATG
Organism: Propylea japonica; assembly: GCA_013421045.1. NCBI lineage: Eukaryota > Metazoa > Arthropoda > Insecta > Coleoptera > Coccinellidae > Propylea > Propylea japonica. The sequence goes on from CM024241.1 coordinate 93,022,228, forward strand.
AGTTGTTCTTAGGCGAGTCAGCTCTGGACACTAGCAAACGATGTGTTAACTTTCCGTGCATTTGATCCACAGAGCCGGCGAATTTTGTCTGCTGTACAAATGATATTTGTGCAGGGTGTCAATTGCCGGGATCCCTCGTGCGACGAACGTATACGTTCGTGAAATTTTGAGAGTAGGTTTTGGAAATTGTAATGATTATATCCGATATTCTCGAGCATATCGTCAACTACTCTTTCCGACGGAATTTTTCACTCATTTCAAAGCTTTCAGTTATTAAAATTTCCTAAAATCTTTGCTCAAAATTTCACAAACGTATCCTTTCATCGCACGATTGATCTCGAGATTTGACACTCCGAAAGTGTTCCGTCAGAAGTCCCACCATAATCCGAAACTCAGCTCGTGACAACTTCAGAAGCTTTCTGGTAAATGTAGGAGAAATCATCACGAATTTTGTGGACTGAGTAAGTCCAGGGCTGCCTCTCCAGAGAAATATTCTGTTATTCAACTCCCATTGTTGGACTGCTGACTCAAATTGATCTTTTTCAAGCCCACAGAAAGGCTCAGGAGCAGCGGGTGTTAACCTTGATGCCCTTTTTTCAAGTTCATTGGCTATTTTATTTCCTTCAACTCCAATGCCCTGGCACTCATGGAAAAGCCACTTTATTGTCTCTTGCCAGTTGCAAGATTTGTCAGCGGCTACTAATTTTTACAGTCAATTCCATCAGTACAATTTTCCACTACTTTACCATTTCGGGAAAATAAGATATAATACTTATTCGGGTTCGGTTATTTGGGTTGCAGTCAATTTCAAGAAGAAATACTCTTGTTTCTTTAGCTCGAGCTTTCGGACTAATTTAGTCCTTCATCAGGAGCAGCTATAATTTCAAAAATTCACATTAACAATATTACATACACGGTTAATGTGAATTTTTGAAATTATAGCTGCTCCTGATGAAGAACTAAATTAGTCCGAAAGCTCGAGCTAAAGAAACAAGAGTATTTCTTCTTGAAATTGACTGCAACCCAAATAACCCGAACCCGATTAAACCAGAACAGTCGACTACATACCTATCTATAATACTTATTACTCATTCAAAGACACTTTCATTCAAAAACAAACCACTGGATGGCAATTTTTCAACAATTTCTTAGGACGTGTTTCACGTTTCACCACTTGATTATAGTTACTGATAGCTATCTGACAGCTATTATTCAGTTTTTTGTTATCGCATATTAAGTTATGAAACTTAGAAAGACTTCAATTTCACTGAATGCTAGATAGCTATCACTAACTTACAGCAATTGGTGAAGGGAGCCTTCAGTATCGTATAAACATATGTTCTATCAGCTTATTACTATAATATGATTAATATAATGTCTTATAACTATACGTTTCCAGAATATTGGTGAAATTACGAGAAACCCTAAAATACAAGCCATATCTGAATCAGTATTATAACAGCCCTATTTGCCTTAGCACAATAAGAAAGGATTTATCATTGAACTATCACCTCAACCGGGGGCATGTAATATTAAGATCCAACCATATTCCGACCATTAAGCTCTCGACCGTTCGCAGGAACCCAAACTTTGATTTGATTTACGCGACTTTGGAATCCATTCAGAGCCCTTACACCAGGCTAAGATATACAAATTAGTGGAATTATACGTAATTCATGTATTAAGTTAGTAACGTATTACTTGGCTATATCTTGGCAGCCACTTTGAAACCAGTTGCATATTTTATCACGTTCGAAGAGGGGAACCCTCAGTGCAGGCCGAACTTAAACATTTCCACAATATCCACATCTGAGTCCATTAATTATGGAATATTTTGCATCTTGATTTACTCGTTTGGGTGTATAATGTAGGTGTAGGATCTGGGTTTTGGTAGATAGGAGTCGAACTTTCATGTAAACTAATAAGAGCGAGGCAAAACTGAAGAAGTTATTTGAAATAGTTTTTCAGCATTGTCGGCAGTGGAAATCTTAAAGAACTAACTTGCTGTAACGTATTGATACTTCATTACCACGGAATAACTATCATTCCAGCTGTTTCTCAAGTGAAATCCTGATGTTCATGTATACAGGGTTTTTCTGAACTGATGCAAAATTTAAGGAGTGGTTTATCAGATCATTACATGAAAAAAAGTTCTCATAAATGTAGGTCCTGAAATGCATTGCGTCCAAGAACCAGAGTGTTCAAATGTAAGATAAAACTGACTCAAAAAAGTGGTACGCCTTTGAGATATTTCAAACTGACAATTATTTTTCAATTCTTCATTTAATTTGTGACAAAAAATCTGAACGCGTACTGGTCGTCACTTCACATTACGAATTTTTGTCACAAATTGAAGGAATAATTCAAAAATAATTGTTGGTTTAAAATATCCCACTGGTGTATCACTTTCAGTTTTCAACTAACATTGAAAAGCCTGTTTCTTGCCAAAAGTGCATATCGAGACCTACATTTATGGGACCTTTATTTGATAGAATGATCTGACGAATCACCCCCTTGAAGAATTGTGTTTCAGAGCCTCCAAAAGAAATGGAACTGCTTTCAAAAATTTGGTTCATCATTTTTACTTACATCGGAGAAATTTTGCTTGATTTCGTTTGAACTTTCCATAAATGTTTGGTTGATATTGTTCAGGTTTTCAATGTTTTAATTTATTGTTATGCTATTTTATGTTTTGATGAAATTTATCAAAAATTTCCTAGCTTCAGATATGTCACAAAAAAGAGTGTCATTTTGTCCACATATTATTATTCTAACATAATTTGTCTCTGAAAAAAAACCATTTCAATTGCTTCGAAAATTTTAAAAGAAAAACTGGAATATCTTAATAAAAGAATTATTCGTAAGAAATCTGGCGAAAGTATCAAAATTGGTATATCAAAAAGTTAAGTTTATTTCAGTTATCTGCTTCTACCTTTATTTTTATAACTCCGATTTTCCTTCATCCTGTTACATAAGAAAATGACACACAATGAAACAAAGGCCATGATGAAACTAAGTAACTCTGTAGGGTCCCAACCATTTGAAATATTCAGTTTATTAGAATATTCGTGGTTGTTTCTATAATTACACGAAACGAATAATTCTCTGAAGCACGGATAATGCGACTCAGAATTAACGTTTATCAAGTGCCGTTTGCTCTCCACAATAATCTAATTCTGGCTTGACATTTGGATTTGATATTTGGTTATTTGATTAACCTCGTTAGTCCATTGTTATGGCTCCTGTTCAGATACTGTGCACTCGTACGTTCTAATCTAATTATTAATAATTATGTTATCCTGGCATATCCGTTGCTTCGCGAGATACGCCAAGCCTAGGGCAATGGAGGAATTTTATCAATCCATGTCAGTTTCATTACTCTAATTAGAACAGTTTATTCGCTGATTGAATCAAGATTGGGAGTTTAAAACAATGGGCATTTTTTCATTACGCGGACGTTCATTCAGAAATTCCTCAAGAAATATGAATTTTATTTCTTTTTTGATTTCCGTATTGCCTAAGATTTTTTATCAATGAAATGAAAAGTAATGTGTTAATAGGAACGCAGGTTTAATATAAACAATGAAAGCAGAGAATAATCGATTGATTAAAATCAACCAATATTAAACTCTTACTACCTAACTAATACCTTCAAAGCACAAGAACATGCAAGGTGGTAATATCAAACAGAGCATCAATAGATAGCTATTTCGGGCTAATCTAGGTTCCCTTATTTGACGAAATGTTGCCCATTTCTGGGTATAAACAGAAACGAAACGCCATCTCCTGGAATCCTTACGAAGGACAAGGTTAAATCCACATAGTTGGACTACCACCAGTTTGTATGAAAAACGAAAGAACATCTCGCTTCTTTGTTCAAGGTTCATGTATCGGAGGTAGGTGTTCGTAAGGATCCCAGGAGATGGCGTTTTGTTTCTGTTTATACCAGAAATAGGCGACATTTCGTCAAATAAGAGAACCTAGAATGTCTTTAAGGCAGAGCTTCTCCATACTGACTGATGCTCTGTTTATTATTACCTCCTAGCATGTTCTTTCTCAACTTAAGATGATGGTGGAAATGTTGACGAGGCACTGTCGGTACAAATATCATTTGTACTCAATGGTAAAGTCAGCAGATGATGAATTTAAGCCTAGTTCTCAGAGCTTCGTATTGTTGCAAGCGACAATCTCTACTAAGTACTCCTCATCACATGAAACGGGACTATATTTTCTCTCTCGCTGTCGCAGAAATACAAGTGTAGTTGGTTTATTTTTACTACAAATGAAGCGTGTCGTGTCAGATTTTGACAACCAGAAACCAAAAGGAGGGGGTCGGGGGAAGTTTTGTTGATATCCTCTTATTGGTTGAATTGCTGTAGCTGGCGACCCTACGAAGCTCTATGAGAACAAGGCTTTACAGGTTCTGTAAACGCAGAAGCAGTTGAACACATGGTATTCGAGTGTCCAGATCTGGCTTGCCTAAGAACAATTCATATGACGAAACCAGTCTTGTATAGCCAAGAGCTACGCCCAAGGCTTTTATTGAGTTGTCGGTTTTATCAACGCTAATGACGACATTTTTGGGTCTCCATAAATGATTAAGAAAATCAATACAGTACAAAGAACAAATAAAATAAAACGTAATATCTCCTGTCCACTCAGGAATCGAAAGAACTAAGAGGTTTACACACTAGCTACAAATGGGAAATAAACGCCACGACCTGATCCAAAACTCTTTTGTGGTATAGACAAATACACAAATAAAAGGGTTATTGACTTATTTCGTGAGCAGTTGATAAAGAAGAGGGTTATACCGACAATGGAATTTTATTCAGTTATGGAATAACTACCATTAATCAGAAGAATAAGATAAAATTAGGTTTTTTTTTCCTTTTTCATTTTATCTCATCTTGTATAAAAAAGGGGATAATGAAATTTTTATCGAATATATTTCAGTAGAGAACATTATTCATCTCATTTTAAAACATGGATTATGAATTGTTTATTTTGAGAGGAACCTAGGACGACCAAGATTTTCGACGATGTGTGTATTCTGCTTATTGTGTTACCCAGTCACACCTCATATTCAACATGAATTATATAAATCAAGACATTCCTTGAAACATCGTCTAACATGACAATCCTCAGGAAATCAACATTTGTATTCGTACTCATCATATTCCATAAATGAAACACCCTATCTCTCGCATTGAAACACTGCCCCCATACTCATTCTGCAGAGCTGAATCAAACTGAGCTGCTATCTTGTTTCAGCCAATCTCAGGTAGCTCGCGATGACGACACCCTCTGAATGGCATCCTCCACTTCAAAGAGCTGAAATGTAATACATTGTTGAATGCTTGTCAGCGAACGAATGCCGAATTCCTAAACGAACAGAGATGAAGGCAAATGTCCGACCATGAAACATTGTCTGACACTTCGCGTACACATTTCATATGTATTGACCAAGATAACGGCTTGTTTTCAAACAAAGTTGCGGCCGTTTTACGGAGCGCTGTTATGTTTGAATGTGGCTGTGCCTATAGTGAAGGGGTGGACCGTTTTTTGGAAGATAAAGGGTGTCTCAAACTGCGCGGTTTCTCTCAAGAATGAAAAAAACATGTATTATTTGCATTCATTTTTCAATAACTTTCCATTTTTTACTTCAGGAATTGATTTTGGATTATTCTTATAGACTTGGTTTTCACATAACCCCAAAGCAAATGGTCAAACGGTGTCAATCACACGATCTTGAGGATAATGATATAGCTGGTTGTTCATTGGTGAAATTGAAAAATGAAAGACGATTTAAATAATCTATCTGCTTTGGTTCCTGTTTTATTTGAATCTTATATCGGGTGTCCCAAGGTGAGGCTCTTATTAGATTGTTATGGAAACTATTGATGGTAAAGAGTTCAAACTTTGTGGATCGATACTTGGTCATGTAAGGTACATTTTGAAAATATGTCACATTTCCAGTGTTTCGGATGTACGACAACTTGGCAACGAATTTGTAATTTAAATGGAGAACATCGGTATTTCTATTTTTTATGATACTCCCTAAAATAATAAATCTGGTCACTTCTACCTTTTCTTCCCATCTTCAAACGGTTTTTGAGTTATTTACTATTTTTCGAAATTTAAGATCAAATTGGCGTGTTACGAAAATGACTCTAGTTTGCTCAATATATGAGATTTAATCAGAGATTTAGCAAGTCATTAGATATTGATTGATCTTTGTCACTGCTTTTGAAATATAGTATATATAGTCAGTTATACAGGATGGACCAAAAAAATTATCATTTACCAAGTTACAAAATCGTTGAGATAGTATCAGGACGTGAAAAAAAAGTAGATTGTGTTGTACTGATTCCAAAAAAATAATAGGTGTCTATATTGACGAAACAGACTTTTAACGATATTTAAACTTAGCAAATGATGATTTTCGGTTCACCCTGTGTAACTGACAACTATAATTCAGAAGCAGTGACATAGATCAGATCATATCTAATGACTCACTTAATTTCTGACTTAAATCACAAATAGAGCGAACTAGAGTCATTTTCGTAACACGCCAATTTGATCTAAAATTTCGAAAATAATTAGTAACTGAAATAACGTGAAGAAAAAGGTAGGGAAAAGTAAAAGTGAATAGATTCAATATTTTATGGAGTATCATAAAAAAATAGAAATACCGGTGTCCCATTTAAAATAACAAATTCATCAATCAAAAAGGCGGAAATAAAAAATTCAAATAAAAATATGTCATGACAAAATAAAGGTTTATTATTTCATCTAGAATATTGCTCCTATAAGCCATTGATTTCATAGCAAGGATTTTTTAATCTCATATCATATAAAAGACCCCAGTCACGCTTTTCAGGTTTTACAATATCTTCACTTATATAATGAAATCTGCAAGCTATATTCCAAGTTCTCATCGAAATATAATATACATGTAAAACGTCCTTCATGTTCATCTAAGTGCCTGTAGTCTTATTGCACACTTGAATGATCTAATTCAAGAGCATCTGGAGGCGAACGATCATTAATAGTTAAGTTGGCTACTCTTGTACTGAACTAAGGGTTTGCACTGAAAGGATTAGGGTGAGTGAATATGCTTGTTTGACTAATGCAGTCCTGTTGAAACATAGAACTTGAATACGGAATATCGAGAGTGGCCCTCCTTAATTTCATTCGATTTAAATGGATGCTTGGGAGCTGAACAAGACGGTGAAAATAGAAAATGCATCAGATTTGTGATATTTAAGTTGAAAGAAAGTTACAACAATATGGTTTTGATTGGAAAAGGGTCAATATTTTGCGATTCAGCTTATTCCTATACTAATGGGATCTTCATTTTCTTCCTCTACATACTTCTATTATGAGTAATATTGTGGTCTAAGAATTATCCATCTATTAATCAAATATTACAGACCTCAATATAACTTTGATCGTTTTCTCATCCACATTCAAATAAGGATTTTAAAGTTTGTATCTGTTAACAAATGCAAGGGACTTCAGGAGATGATTCCTAGATGAAAATAAGCAGGGGTAGTTCATATAAACTTTTTTCGAAATCGACCCCCCTTCCAAGATACAGCCTTTGGAAGACGATGACGAGTCGACTGTTTAATAATTTTTTTACTGCTTCTTAAAAGTACTGAGTCATAAAACTATACATAATATGAAGCACTAAGTAGATGTTACTCACACACATTTTTCAGCTCTCATAACTTTTTTTTATGGGTTGAAAATAACAACCCCCTATGATTTTCGATCAAAAATAGTTTTCGTGAGATAGATTTTCTAAAAATAGAATTCCCTTATGGCTTCCCATTCAATACTGGAGAAAAAAGTCTCCTTCAAAATTTCGATAGAGTAGGTAGGTACTTTTTTCGGAAAAAATGAAGACTTACAAATAAATTATGATCACTGTCGAAGTGTCACATAGAATGAATATTCTAAGATATTGTATGGTTTAATTACTAATTTCCGGAAGAAAATTATATCCGTAATAATTTAATTTCACAAATAGGACTTTCTTTCGATTAATAAGCATAATTGACAAAACCAATTTTGATCATTAACAATATCTTAAAATATTCATTCTATGGAGTATAGGTACGATGAAATGCAATGACCAGTGATCATAACTGCCTGTAAGTTTTTATTTTTTCCGAGAAAAGTATTGACTGTATCGAAATTTAAGCAGACTTTTTTCTCCAGAATTGAATGAGAAACCATAAAAGAATTTTATTTTTCGAGAATCTATCCCACGAAAACAATTTTTGAAGAAAAACCGTAAGAGGTTGTTATTTTCAACCCCTATAATAATAAAGTTAAAGGATAAAAAAAAATTCTGTGAGTAACATCTCCTTAATAAATCATATTATGTATAGTTTCATGACTAAGTGTTTTTAAAGACCCCTAAAAAAAAATTTAAAACTGTCAACTCATCATCTCCTTAAGTCCCTCGCATTTGTTCAAAGACACCCTGTATATTTTCGGGATAGAATTTGACTGATGTTACTTCGAGAAGGAATAGATTACAATGTAGAATCATTGTACCAAAACTTGACATTCAACATTTCCAATTTCCTGTCACGAAAATAACCACCGCCAAATAAATCTGAAAATAAAACACAGTGGCGTCATCCCACATACGGAATAAAATCTTTCTTCACACTCCTGCACTCAAATTATCATTCAAAATCAATTTAGCAGTCACATATGATGTACAATCATGCATATATGGATGCAGCAACGGAACAAGGGAGCTTTTCTCGAACTCCTGTGACGTCCAAAGCGCTCCAAACTTCCCCCTCCCCCCCACGCCGTTTTCCCATTTCCGTTCTTGTTTTATTCAAACTGGGCCTTTTCACTCTGTAAGACTTTTACACCCTTTTATCGCTTTCGAAAGGTGATTTTGCACCTTCCAGACTTTTCTGTGCTTTTCGATATCGTTAAAAACTTTTGTTGGGGGGTAATTTATTGCCTGTAATTTATTTGATAAGGTTCTTTCATCTGGAAGGGTCTCGTGAGAACGTTTTGTTCAGAACAAGTAAATAAATATCGGAGTTTTAGTTTGCTGGTTTATCGGGTTTTGCGGAAGTCTGAAGTTTTCTGTATTTCTGTGTGGAATAGAGATTGTTGTGTGCAAATAGTAGAGTAGGATAAGAAATTGATATAATCTGGGTCAGGACCTTATTATTAATTCCAATTATTAGATAAAAATCGTAGCTATTTATACGAAAAGTGTATTGAGTTAATGTTTTTTCATGGGAAGAAGAAGATCAACCCATATTTATTTTCTTCTAGTGTATGAACATCTTTAACTCACGAGTCGTATACAAAATATTTTACATCTTGATGAAAATTCAAATACTGAATGCTTTTAGAGTAAATATATAATTCAAATTCATAGCGAGGTATATCTTCGATCGAAAGTTGCTAGGGCACTACGTCATTAATTATTTAATGAAAATTATAAAACTGTCCACGAATTTTCGATGCGTATTTAAAAAAAATTGAGCGGTGACGACGAAGTCGTAGTTTCAGAAGAGGCAAATGAGGCAGCGAAAACAAAAAGAGTTGCAGGTTTTCAGTTTCATTTTGAAAATCACAATAATTGTAATTTTACTTTGAAATTAGTGTTATACCCTTATTTCACCATACCTTTTTTCATGTCTATATTCGAGTCTTTTTTCAGGGATATTTGTTGGGTAAATTTCCCCTCAAATGAGTCGCACTGTTACACCATGCCTTTTCAAGGGTTGTTTCAAGGGGTATCAGGTAGTAATTCCAAAATTGCAAACATTGAAGGAATTGATATTTTAACTCAAGCTTGTTTTTGGTAGGAATATTTTCGAAAGAATACCATGGTATCCATATTGATATGAAGAAATAATGATGCAAACAATAGAAGATGCAATTGAATTTGAAAAAATCCGTTTTATTGCAACTATAACTGTTATTCTGAAAAATATAAGAAACAGGGTTTCACAAGAGATAGAAGGTGAAGTCCAGGATGGACTAAAAATCAGGCAATAAAAGTCACGAGTATAAATTATTCATATCGATGGCCTAACTGTGATACCCCGTATCTGAAATAAGTGAATTTTTTGCAAAATCTCTCGAGACAAAAAAACTCGATATTTTCAATTTTTCCAAAATACTTCTGTTGCCTGTTGCTAAGAAATTAAATTATTCTTTATATGTTCAAGAAAAAAGTTTTGCTTTCATTCGTTTTTCTGATTTAAATTCGTATTTTGTCAGTTAGGCCATCGATATATGGGTGAAATAAGCTATCTCGCTTCATTTGTTTGTTTATTATAATATACCCATTCTAAAAATCTTTGAAAAAAGTGGTGAATATTGACAACAATTTGTGACAATTTCCTCTAATTTTCGTCTTATTTACGAGAGGTGAATATTGAAAACAACTTTACAGAATTGAAACAGTAATGTGTAAATAAAAACTCGTTGAAAAAAACCTATCATAAACTTACACCCTCGTCTCAATAACACAAAAACCCCAAAACAACAGTATAATTCCCATTTTTATTCTCATCCTTTATGTATCGGCCCAGTCGGCAAACAATGATAATCCTCCTAGACGACCCCGAATTCAATCGTTCCAGCTCTGGCAATAAAACGCCAGCGCGTCAAACTCGCATAATCTCGTCCCTGTAAAAAAAAGCGTAAACACTTCGACTCCGGACCTATTTCCAGATATGCGAAATCTATTCGACAGTCGTTATGGCGAACAAGCTCAACAGTCCGCAGCGAGAAGACGCTCGTAAAGGCGGCGTCGGACAAAAGGCGCTCAGGAAACGACGCCGATAAAACTAACCGAAACCGAATGCGAAGCGTCGCAAACCGGAGATCGCAGATAAGGATTATGTCTTTTCTTTGCCGAATAGATATTTTATGTCATATCGCGGGATTATGAGTTAGGAAATGGTCCATGTGTCATGTTGGAGGAGTCAGGTTTGGTTTTGGTATTTTGGTAATGAAACGCAGATATTTAAAGGACTTGCAGTTGAGATACTGATACTGGTGTCGACGCTGTGGGACCCCATGACTTATTAGTCGGAATGCTTTGGTTCTCACTCATGAATTCATCATGAGTTTGTCACAAGTTTTGTTATCATTACTCCGGGAGATAATATCCCACTACTATTATTCTGTAGACAGCATTTCTGCACAACAAAATTTTATTCTGCTGATGAGATCTTTTCGAGTCTGAAAGCGAATTAGATATACTTTCTCTTTCAAAGTATTTTAGACATAAAAAATTCTAAGGCGTAAGATCAGGGCTCTTCGGTGGCCTTCTGAACGTATGTTAGAAACCATTGTATCGCAATCTATTCATTAAATAGATTTTGACATTACGACTATTATGTGCTTGGCAGCCATTCATTTGAAACTAGACATGTATCTGTTAGACAGGTGAATTTCATCGAATATATCTGTCAAGTTGCTCTGGATTAATCTGATGAATTCTTCAGCATCAAAGTGATCGGGAAGTATAACTGGTCCGAAAAGTTCTCCTTTCATGACTGCCAACCTAATGTTAACTTATGTTGGAAATGAGAAACAATAGTCACCTGAGGGATTTTTCTCTACATAACATGGTTGTTTCATAAATTAATCACATCTAATTTCGTCAAAGTAGCCTTACCAGTCCTTAATAATCTACGGCCCCCACTCTACTGAATTATTCTGTTACCAACTACAAAAACCATTAGAAAAATAAGACTGATTTTGTTAACTTCAGAATCGTGATATTCTTCTCCTTACCCTGCCTTCAATAAGAGTGTTTTCTACACACATCTTGTAGCAAATTTATTACCCTTTCCAAATATGTGGTCAAATTTGATGAGACTACAAGGAAAAATAACTAATGATCTTTCTAGAGAAAAAACTAGAAATTTTTCGTGAAATCAAGAAATGTTAAATTGAAGAATAACCGGTACATTTCGACCATGTGTTATATGACATTTTTTGTTGCAAATAACTTGTATAATCACCTCTCAAAGTTTGTCCACTTTAAAAGTAGACACCCTGTATAAGACATAAAAACCACAGATTTTATAGTCTTTGTGTCCATGGTAGCCATCGTAAGTTTTCCCACTTAGAGAGAGCGTAGGATTCATTCATGAACACTTCATTTGAGTTCAAAGGGTAGCCAAGTTTCAGCTGATGGCTCAATATTTTGTTAATAGGATAACTTCGATTGGTACCATATGACAAAGGAATGCACGCTTCTCTGCTTGCTACGAGCGTGGAAACACCGCTTGTAATTTAATTAGTCCATCCAAACTTGATCGAAACTTCACAATCTTACCCTTATTACCGGATAAAGGGGATATTCAGGAGGTATTACCTCCCACGGTGATGTTAATTGAGATTAAGAGTGGAAATTGGAGATTTCTATGGAATTTTTGGAATACTCTCTCTTTTGAATGTTCGACAGATATTGATGGCACGGACTCTATAATAAATGTAAACATGTTAAAAAAATTCATTTCTAGAATTATACATATTGAAATATTCATCGTCCAAAAACTATCAAACAAAATAGTATATTATGCAACGAGCGTATAATGATAGCTATTATTCGCGAGGTGAAGGTTAGGCCCAAATCACAGAGTGAATAACAGCCATTATACGCGAGTAGCATACTATACTTTATCCACGACTACTGAATATATTCCTGAAGATTTTAACATTTGGCGACCGCGACAAGAACCTTCTATGACAAGCGTGAAAAAAGTCAGGTTGACAATGAGAAATTTTTGAAGAACTAGTCATTGTATATTTGTAACAAAAAAGCTTTAATTGATTAAATGAAAGTAGATTTGGACCTCGATTAACAAGGTATGCCCATATTTGTCAGTGGAGTACTTTAGAATACTGAAGAAATACCAATTTAATAGTATATTATTCGATGAGCGGTAATGCAGGTCAAAACACACGCAGATGAATTTTGCACCACGAGCCGTCAGGCGAGTGGGGTAATTCATCAAGTGTGTTTTGAGCATTACCGCGAATTGAATACTATACTTTATCCATGACTTCTTCAGTAAAATTCGAATTAATCTGCATTTAAAAATTTTGAACAATTGTCAAAAGCATTGACAACATTTCGTCAACTGTCAAACCTCTGTACTCTGCAGTCGGGAATCAAATCAGAGTCTAATTAACTAATCAAATCAAGTACTTTCGCAATTTCAAAAATTACGTTTTCCAAAAATAAATCTGGAATGAATCGCTAGAACGTTATCTTGATGGCAGAAATAGATTTCCGATCGATCCTACTTTTATTCATTTTTTTTTGTGAACAATTTCATTTTCCTAGGTATTTTTATTAGCGGGAGTTATTATAACACTCGCTTTTCGGTTCATAGACATGTCTATGGTTGTGTTCTAGCTACTATTACACATAGAAATTAGTTTATAGGAGTGGATAATAGTATATTATTCAATGAGCGGTAATGCAGGTCAAAACACACGCAGATGAATTTTGCACCACGAGCCGTCAGGCGAGTGGTGTAATTCATCAAGTGTGTTTTGAGCATTACCGCGAATTGAATACTATACTTTATCCACGACTTCTTCAGTAAAATCGAATTAATCTGCATTTAAAAAAAATTGAACAGTTGTCAAAGCGTTGACAACATTTCGTCCAACCGTCAAACCTCTGTACTCTGTGGTCGGGAATCAAATCAGAGTCTCTAACTAATCAAACCAAGTAATTTCGCGGGTGTTATGTGCGGGTGTTATTATAACACACGCTTTTCGGTTCATAGACATGTTATGACTACCATTACACATAGAAATTAGTTTAATGGAGTGGATAAAGAATATTATATCAGAGCTAAATCTATAAAGCATCTGACAGCAGTGATTTATAATCTCATTATTCCCTTGCGATTAATGGGTAGATAAACTTGTTTTTCATATCTTTATTGACAGCTTGATAGTTCACTAGAAAATTATCTTTCCAGCCTGAAAAAATAAACAGATATTCTATTCCAGTTAAACGCAATTTTTCGTTCTAGTCAGAGAGTCAGATCCTCTCTGAACAAGTAAATCTCTTCAACGAACCTACCAAGTGTTGTTAAGACGGAAGATGTGAGCATCGAAAAGAGCTTTGACTAATGCTCTGGAAGAAAGAAGTATTGGAAAAGCAATATACTACAAGGTTAATACCATCCAATGGTATACGGATGGTTCAAAATCCACGATAGGTGCCGGCGCTGGAGTATATGGCTCAAGAACCAAGTGTATATTATCGTTAATCTCCTATCAGAGTATTTTCAGGCAGAAATACGCGCAATCGAAAGAAGCATAGGTAGAGAGTAGGAAAGAAAATATCAAGGGAGGATTTAGTGATCCATTCTGATAGTAAAGTTTACTATCTGATATGAAAATAAAGAGAAAACTCTAGTCTAGATGCCTGGTCAATCAAGGAAATGAATAAGCTAATAAAATAATCAGAGAGGTAGCACAATCGTCACACTCACTGTCCCGGAACCCTTCTGTGGGTATAGGCATTATATAGAAAAGAGTTTTTAGAAAGGGAATAAACTAAAAGATATGACAGAATCATTCTTTTGGAACTTTGGGTATATTCCATAAATCAACCGATGCTAGCAGATCGGTCGATAATATTTAGAAAGCGGTCATCTGCTGGTTGTTTTGGTTGAATTTTATTTACGGAACGTATTTATGTTGCCATGTGACTATTATTAGGTTCATATTCAGAATGATTATTCTTTTCGAATTTATTTCAGTGGAACTGAAATGATAATCAACAGAAGAAGGAATCATTCGGTAGACAAAAAAGAAATGTTCTCTTCCACCCAGATATTGTTCCCACTAAAACAATTGGAAAATAGAGTACATACAAATAACTTTTTTGGTAATGAGAAAAAATGCATTAGTAAAATATATATTCAATACAACATACTCACAAGGAAAGTTTTCAAAATAAATCGGACAAAATGTCAAAAACCTTAAATTAATGAAACAAAACATTAAGAAAATATATCGACAGGACATAAAATGAAAAAAAATCAGTCTAACTCAGCCACACAAATCACAGCACAGAACATAAAATATCACAGCTAGCGTTTAAGTTTGAAAACTAAATCCCAAATGACAAAAACAATACAAACCAAAAAAAACCGAAGAATATCCTCGGTTGTTCCGGTAGCTGAATATTACCGCTTTTTTCTGTAACCGGGTTCCGTAAATGAACTGTTTTGCAGAAACCAACCGAAAATATTATATTTACGGAACAGAAAAGTATCAACCAAACCAACCAAGTTGATTTACGGAATATAACCTTGAAAGTTCAAAAAGTATTTCGATGTCAGTGAGAATAAGTTACTTCTCTCACTGGTTTTCTATCAGGCCTCAAGAATCATATGATGAAAATTGACTTAACAGAAACTGACAGAATGTAGGATGTGTGGGGAAGAAGAGGAAAACTTCTCTCGCAGAATGGCTCGCCATTTCGAGCCTGTACAAAGAATGTCTTGGACAGGAGAATTATAGGAGAACGCCTGATCTAGACTCCTTTGAGTCTTCTTAGATATTCGAGTTGTTTGGGCTCTGGAATTGAAGAAGGTTGTTAAAATAGCAGCTCTGGTGGGTTTTGGATCTCAAATTTCAATAATTCTACTCTGTCTACTGTCAAATTTAAAACATTTCCACCATAAATGAGAAGCGTTCTCGGTTCTGGAATAATTTCAACCTAGGTGTTCTTGAGGACATCGTTATCAGTCCACAGAAATATCCAACACAGTCGTGCACAAAGAGAAACAGCAACGTTTAGATCCAAAATCTCAAGAATCCATCCCTGCCCAATCTGCTCCTAATAATTCCGCAAACGCACGACTTGTCCAAACAATCGTACCCGATTAATCAGTTTCGGGCGCAAAAAGTAAAGTGACAAATTGCGCAAGTTAGTTCGGTAACAAGTATAAAACATGCAACATCTGCGTGCGATTTGTCCGGCCGGCCGTTCGACCAGGCGTTCGCAACGAAGTTAGCCGCAGAAGTGGTTTTCCGCCCTGGGGTGCTATCCTTTTACAAAGGATGCATAGGATGTGCGCCTAATTTAGCGTTGCTATGTCCTTTGTCGAGGATTCTGGCTATTTAATTTCAATTTCAGTGATAAATTCGGAATTTGCGAGTTTGCCCGCTTTGTTATTCGAATAACATAAAGCAAACATAGCGTTATTGTTCTCGTTGTCCGATGTTTTTGCGTAGACGACGGTATTTTTGATATACATACGGTTTTTTCGGCCTTTTGATTCATCCGAAACGATGCAACGCGAAATACGGGAATTTGATTGGGAGTTAACGAGCAAACTAATATCTTGCTCGTCAAATATATGGTTGAATCTGCCTTGTTGGAAAAAAAATTGCCGATACAGCTGATTTTTTGTTATTGTGGAAATACTGAGTAATTAAATTGTTTCATTGAATGATTTTTAGCTTTCAGGCGTTTGTTTTCTGCATTGTTAACGAAATATAGGTACTAGCCAAGATACAGGGTATATTCATATTTTTTTTGGAATGATTGGGAGCTTGAGTTGGCTAGCTACAAGAATTTCTAACATTTCTATCTGTAAGAATAATTTATTAATTGAAGATAGCGTTATTGTTTGCTTTTTGCCAAGGTCTTTGTATCTTCTTCACAGGAGTACAAAAATTTTCAAGAAAAGTTTTTTCATTTAAATAAGTAAAGTTAGGTTAGAGTATTATTCAAGTTTTTTTTCTCGTAGCATCTCCACTTCACAAGATATTCGCCAATTTCGATAACAAATTCAGAGGTTAAATTTTTTCTGGAACTGTTTCTCCTGTTTTTTTGTTAGCCACTGAAATTTAAAAAAAAGAAGGAGGAACCTGTGTTGTTTTACTGAACTTTATGGTATCTTGAAGCTCCGTCGAACCCGCTTCCGTTTTCGAGAAAAAAATAATGATTTTTTCGGAACCTACAGAAATATCCAAAAATATCATAAAAATTCACTGAGAGAGCTGTGGTGATTGAATGCATAATTTATTTGCCTGCCGTATGATATAAACTAAATTGTAATATATATTCTTGCTAAATTTAAGTTGAATATCTTATGAATTGGATGCAATGGAAATATCAAATTAAACGTTTGCAGTCCCATGTTTATCGAATTATTTATTCTTTAATTCACTTAAGGAATCTCCTCTCTTCGTTTGAACCTTAAATCAGGAACGCCCTGTCTATCAAACAAAAAGACTCAGTCATGAATTCTTGCAGAAATAGATTAATCATACCTATATCAGAAAAAAAGCTTTTTTTCTAGTTCTCATCCCTCACGCCTCATTCAAACAAAAACCAACACCTCTGCAAATTCATCCCCTCATGAATCACATCAGCCTTCCGTTCTTTCAGATTTATTCCCGTTGTTTTTTGTCGTTGGCCCCATAAGGGCATTCCATTAGGGTCTGATCTGGGTATGAATCAAGCCTCACGTCGGTCACCTCCCCGCGACCGCTAGATGGCCAGGTATCGCCAAGGGGGTAGTTAGTATAACTCCCTTATAAATCCAGACTGTCCGGAGGCCAACGGAAATCCCTTCCGGGGATGCTCACCACCGATCGGACTTTGTCGTGAATGTTTAAAGTTTGGACGTCTAATCTCTCGTCGGTACTGAGCTGATGCCTAATTTAACGAAGATAGGTAATTGAATCTTGGGGTAATTTTGATGGAGCTTTGAGTTTCCTCCAAGGATAGCTAAGGGTGTGCATTGAATTCTTGGATTTAGTTCTATATTAATGTCGTCCATTCTTCCTACTTTTTGCGGCTTGAGCAAAAGGCCGTTGGTTTTTAGGCAGGATTAGGAACTCAGGTTAAAATATTTTTGTTTATTTTGAATGTTTAAGTTTGGACGTCTGAGTTCTCGTTGGTACTGAGCTGAAGACCAATTAAACGAAGATAGGTAGTTGAAACTTGGGGCTTATTCTGATAGAGCTCTGGGTTTTCTCCAAGGAAAGCTTGAGGTGGATAAAACGAATTTTGAGTTCTTGTATTCAGGAAATCAATGAGCATACCGAGTAGGTCTCAAAATTCTACATTGATATAATCCATAGTTTCTCGTTATGAAACAAATTACCTGCTGGTGGAAGGAAAACAGCGTGCTACAGAAGTGTTTCGAATTAACAAGATTGAAATCTAGCTACATTTCATGAGGTCGAAAAAAATTGGTGGTGTTCCTCTGTAATTGAAAGGGAATTGAATGAGACACTAAAGCTTGTTCTTGCGTAACACGTTTTAAGGCTACCGTTTTGTACTTCTAAAGTTTGTGTCCGATTCAATTTTGTTAGTTCTGGTGCCATCTTCAGGAGGCCGTTTCCAAGCAGTCGTGCCTCAAAAAAAGTTGATATCAAAGAATTAGCTAATTTTGTGACTAGGAAACTCCTTTTATTCATCCACATTAGTTAAGGCCGTAGCCTGGAAGGTATTCTTAAAAAGTTTTACAATAGGGTTTCAGCTGTTGCGACAAAAGTTGTCATTCGGTGGACTCCCACGAAATTATTTTCAGTTTACGGCCTTAAAATTATCGGACATTTCCACTGTTTATTTCTCTGTTGTTAAATTTGCAATGAGGCCTAACTGTGGATGAATAGAACAGAGTTAGATTGTAGAGTGTATGATTCTGATGATAAAATGGAATGAAAGCATTTTTTGACAAATCTCTCAGGTGCACTTAAGAAAAAAAAGTTTGATTTCATTTAATTTCATTATTAATTGACATCATCTTACTATATGGTTAAAAAACAATATACGAGTTTATTATCTGAAAAAAAAGATGGTCAATATTATTTCTTTCATGAAGATAAGGTTGTTTTATGAATATGGGTTAAAAATGCAATTCTTGTCAACGACTGCAAGAATTTTACATCAGCAACTAGGATTGATGATCTTTTTATTTATACATTTATTTATTTATAGAAGGTAGGAACACCAGGTTTTTAACCCATAAACAGTATTCTCAAATTATACTTCGAACTGAAAATCATACAATTGATAATTACCTATAGTTTACTTTACAACGAATTAACCCTAGTGCTAATGTACTAATATATATTTTTCATACCACAAAAAAACAGAAAAAACAATTGGAATTTCATTGAAGGACATTCTGTGACAACTTTTTTTTGAGAAGTTTTTTGAATTGAGGAAGGGAAGCATTGAATGGATCAACGTCGGCGAACTCTAAGTTGAAAGTCGTCAAGATTCTACAAATTGGGGAGTTTCGCGTGAGGTTCAAACGACGGAAAGGAATCGCAAAAGTCTCCATCGATCTGAGTCTCCTCTTCTGATAATTTCATTGAAAGAAAAACGTTACAGCTCACTTATTATTTGCGATATTAATCCATGTTGCATCATGGGAAATCATTGAAGAATATAAAGATTACACCTCAGAATCGAGAAATTGGTCTCTCAAATTCTTAATATCATTGTTACCGACTTTGAGTTCATACAACGTAATAACAACCGATAATTAGTGTACGCTCGTACACGGGCAAGAATCGATAGAGCCTCAGGCCGAACCAATCCACCTTCATTTAGATCTGCACAGCCCTAATGAACGACATAATACTGGCCGGTAATTATTGTAGTTGAACAAACGAGCAATTAGTGCTTTCTAAAGTAGACCGAAACTGCATAATCCCCTATTGGGATACAGTTGTATGCTTTGAAGGCCTCTGTTGTGTATTGAATATGCTACCAACCCCTTTCTCTACTGCTGCCTACTGATGACCCATACTGGTAGAGAAACGAGGCGAAGTTATGTCAGGATCGATAAATTGCAAAGCTCGGAATTAGGTGCAATTTGAATTCTAAGGTTGAGGCTTGTTAGAACTACAAGGTGGTTCTCAAATATACCATGAGCGTCAAAATTATGTAACAAATTTTTATGTAATTTTCGAAGGATTTTTCTTGCACCCTGTGCTATCCTCATTGTGAAATATCGACTATCCGGCTCGATGGACCATGAAAATGAAAATTATCCTAACTCGAGGACTATGAAAAATATCTTGACTATTTCGATCCGTCTTGAGGGACCCTTGGAGTAGAAGATATGCAATTAGTGTAGGACCACGAAAATACAATATTCTGCTGTTAACAAAATATAAGGATGATTAGGTGCGCGATTGAAATTAAACACTTTTCACTTATGAGCTATTAATTAACACATAATGCAATGATCACTAGAACTCACAGCTATGAGTTACTGATACCTTAACTTTTGAATGCACTGATTTGAAAGATGTCTTTGTTTGAGAATGTGTTAACGGTTCGACTTTTATCAATGCACTGCCTGACCTGTTACGTTAGGTCAGACTCTTTCAAGTACCACTTGAACTTGGGCTGTTGCTAGGCAGTTTTACTACACATTTCCCTGTGTAATTCAGGGATATTTTCTGAATATAGATACAGACTGAATATTTGTTTACATTTAAGTAGAACGAAATATTCGAGTCCATATAAAATTCTAAACCCATAAACACTTTAAATTTTTTAATAGAGAAAGTCGTTCATGTGGTACTTTTTTGGCAAGGTCTTTACAGACTTGCAGAAATTTTCGAGTAATTTTTTTTAAATTAGTTAGTTCAAAGATGTTTTCAGTATGTGCACTTTGTTATGGCTCATTTACTTCGACACGACGGTACCTGATGAAATTTGTCACCGAATAAGAGTCGAGATTTCTGATAACGAATTTTTTTCCACACATTCTATTTTGCACGTGGATGGGTTGAAAGGAATTGAAAGTTTTGTATGACAAAACTGTTATAGTCGACTTTCATTCGGTGACAAATTTCATTAGGTACCATCGACTCTTGGAAAAATTCATAATCAGTCTGTGATCAGTTAAATAACGTGCCTTCAGAAAAATTCGGGGTCAAGTAGCTTTGGAATTTTGAATGTCAATATCGTCCACACTCAGCGTCTGAACTGCAGTTTAGCATGATATTGACGGTCAAAATTCCATAGCCTACTTGACGAGGATTTTTTTTAACGAACGTTATTTTGATTGACAGCCCTGCTTTTGAATGACATATCTGGCTAGTCTTCAAAAGTGCAAGGCAGATATGACAAATGCTGTTAAGCCTCAATTACACTCAGCCCTCCCTACTGCCACTCCCGTTGTCGGCAATAATTCCCTAAATACTTCTGCAGCAGTATCGAAGGCAGCGAGCATTCACACTCAGCTGCAACATTTCTCTCGCGACCAAGTGTCGGCAAGGATGGACGAAGAAATTCCACAGCAACCTATAGTTACATTTAATCACTTACACCCCGATTATACTCAGCTCACTTCCACGGCAGGGAGCAGAGAATTGAGCAAGGAAGTGGGCAGCTCGAGAATATAATCACTACACTTCCCTGCTGCCTCACATTACCACTCGTGTTGCTCTACGCTCCCTGAATTGGCGGTTTTTCGTATGGAAGTCAAAGCACCGGAAGCGTGAACAGCTGTAAGTGATTAATTTTAACTAGGTTGCTGTGGAATTTCTTCGTCCGTCGTTACCGACACTTGGTTGCGAGGAAAATGTTGCAGAGGTATTTCGGGAATTATTGCCGACAACACGAGCAGCAGTAGCTGAGTGTAATTGAGGCTGCCGCTGCCGGTCCTTCGACTTCCGTATGAATAACAGCACAAGTGGCAACATGAGGCAGCAGGGAAGTGTAGTGATTACATTCTTGCGCTGTCTACTTCCCTGCTCAATTCCCTGCTCCCTGCCGTGGAAGTGAGCTGAGTGTAATCGGTGTGTTAGGTACTGGATGAAAATGTAACTAGCATGCATAAAAGAATTTGATATTTTTCACGATTCCGCAATATGATTATTTCCAATATTATTCGAATAATGGTTATCACGGAATTGGCAAAATTTTTAGAAACTGTCGTCTTCACTGAATCTCAAGTAGTCGTACATCATACCCAGTCTTTACTTGTATCAGAATATGATTGTCTTCTGGGGTACAAACTGACCTTGACAGTCACTCCCACCCCCTAATCAAGAACCCCCAAATCGCCAGTAAAAAAACAAACGACAAATCAGCCGTAACAAATGCGCATCGCCGTGCAGCGAGCACGGTTGATCCGGGGCTTAAATCTGAATAAAGAACGATGGTCCCCGGCTCCGAAAGCTCGTTAGTAGCCATAATTACGGCGGCTAATTAATGATTTTTATCAGTGCACGTGCCGCTGAGGCGCGTACGGTATTTCAGCATTTTTGCCCGATGGCGCTCGGCCGTGCCCGTCCCCAATAATTATGAATCGACGGAGTGGCATGTTTAACCCTTTATTGACTGTCGTATATCATTGCACGTCAAAAATATGGATCGCTACATCGAAATTATCTTGGGTCAATTTAAATTTTAATCGGTCTAAGCCTAATTCCGAAAATTAACTCTGGGAAAACACGCAAGCTGTGGGACGTCGGTGGTGGGGGAAGGAGTGGGGGGCAAACGATTTTTGTTGGTGATTTTATGCTGGATTACTGTCATTATATTGGTATGAATGCGTGAGTGGTCGCTGAACTGATTGAAAAATTGTGATGATCATCATGAATATTTTGCAAATTCAGATTTTCCATACCTAACTTAAAAAATTAGTTCAACTTGAAGATATTGATAATTCAAAGCTTGTCCAACATGATTTGGAGAAATACCACGAGATTTTAAGGATGAATCTTCCTAAATATCAAAACAAAGCAAACTGAGACGTAGAAACTGTAGGAAGCAGCTGTCATATCAATAACCAAAAACTCCATCAGTCAACCGTATTTTGACTTAAGAGAATCCCTGAGCAGGATCATTTAAGCGCTTGATCTTTGGTGAAGCAATAGGACTATTACCTCAAAATTTTATATGGGATCCGGATTTGATATTGATACCAAATATATAAATGCAGAATCTCAACACAATCGGAATTATATTCTGGAAATTATTCAAAAGATGAAATATGTACGAAAAAAATAATTACAAAAATTAATTTCATTGGTTCTGAATTCTTATGATGCGATCCTCTAGCATAAACTTTCAGTATATCAGTTTTTATTCACAAAATAAATTTCACTTGAATCGGTTATCCAGTTATAGAAATATAGGGATTCTTCTTTTCAATGTTCTAACTTAATTTTATATGGTTCTGTTGACCACAAAATCTTGCACGAAGATTCAGTATAACAGTCTTTCTTCAAAAATCACTTGAATCGGATATCCTCTTATGGGAATATAAATATTCTTCTTTTCAATATTCCAATTAAATTTTCTAAGGTTCTGTTACAACATCAATTTTCATTTATAAAATAAATTACATATTTGAATCGGAATTTGACCACGAAATCGTCATCAGGGAGTCTAACCCAATCATTCGAGATAATTTTCGGCTCAAAATTAGAAAATAACAGAAATTTGGGCAAAACAATGAAGCACTGATTTAAGTAGAACGAGCGCTCAAAAACGAGGTTCAATAATATGATTCAGCCTTCAAGAAATCAAATAAATTTTCGACAACTGACTGCTGATTTCTTCGTCAAAAAGTATAGGTATGATGTAAAAGGATGTTTGTATTATGAATTTGATCGGGGAATCTATACGAGTATTCAATTCTTTGAGAAATAGTACGCAATGTCCAAGTGCGATCTAGAAATGAACTTTGGTCTGTTGGTCATAGTTCGAATACATAACAAATAAACTATCAACACAATCTAGAGGTTTCTCCATGAAAAGGTTTGAAGATTTCAACAGAAAATCATCATATTCGAGAAGTTATATTTTATTTGAAATAAACTGCAGAGAAGAATTATACCGATTTCATATTCATAAAGTCGGAGATTTCAACAAAATCTGAAATTAAGGATTATATAAGAATGTAGAGGAAAACCCGGATAGATACCCCAGTGGGATAGATGCCCCAGTAGGATAGATTTTCAAAATACCGAACTTCGGAAACACGTAACAAAAGATTAATTTTATAAGTAGATACTACAGTCACCCTGGACCTTAGTTTTGTAAGTGTTATTGTAAAGTGAGGTCGTTTTTTCATTAAGTCAATACCGTGTTTCATTGAGTGTACATCTGAGTATAAATGGTTGCTGTTTTCTTCTTAATCTATTCAAAAAATTCATGGGCATCTATCCCTATCGAAAAGGATAGTTGCCCTGATTTTTCTAAACTGAAACCTTCTCTTCTTAAGTATCTGATTTTCAATTCATTGTGTTATTTTGATTTCAAACTCGATTCTTGATTATTTTTGTTGAGACTTGATATTTTATTAATTCATCATGAATGTGTGGAATAATGCTTTATGTTTTTGAGAAGAATTCAACTTTTCGTTTGATATATGCTTTTGAAATTCAATTAAAATGTACAATTGTTGTTAATTCGATCCATGTTACTAGATAAAGTTGCTGTTTTAGGCATGGAAAATCTCAATGTTATTAGTTGGGTTTTTGGTTCACATAGTATGAAGTGCATCTATCCGTCCCAATATTTTCATGGTGAGACAACTATCCATACTTGTAGGCATCAATCCTCAAAGAAAGGGTTCCACAAAAAACAAATTTTTGAGAGGATTTGGGATCGGTGTGTCTGAGAAAAGTCTAAGTTTTTCAAATCGAATAATGGGGCTACCATCATTCATAGAAATTACTCATATAAAATCAATATTTTCAAAGATATGAGGCAATTTCAAAAAGTGGGCCATCTATCCGGGTTTTTCCCTATTCATAAAAAAACTTTGTCCTTATGAGTTAAGCAGCCTTTACGATGAGTCAAAGAAAAGGAATAAATGAATTTCAGCTACAACTGCCCAAATTCTACGGATTTTCCTCTCGTAACATTCACATCTCCCAAAAAGTCAACCTGCCTCCTCCAAAGCTTCCTCCAGACTGAAATGCGACATACAACTTCCCAGCTCCCAGGATAAAACCCAGCACCTAGTTACGCACCACGTGCTTCCGACAGTTCGACGCAGACGTCGTCTACATCCCCATTGGAGGAGGCGTGCTCCAAGGCCTGGAGACCTTCCCCCCTAGGCGGTGTTTTGGAGACGCTGGCCAAAAAGGAGCGTCCGATATGTCATCCAGAAGGGTTATACAGGGTGTTAATTGTCAGAAAGGTTGGACGAAGGTCATGGATTCGGGAGGCTGGGTTCTGCTCCTCCCGATGGGGGGAGATGGATGGAGAGGAGGTAGGACATGGGAGTGAGGAGCTGAAGGTGTGCTATGGGGGATTAATTTTGGGGCAAAATAGGTTTTGTTTCTGGAGATGGGAAAATAAACTAATATATTATTCAGTTGATTCAGCGAAGGATAAAATGGCATTTTGTGATGGACTATGAAATATTTATCATGTTATGTTGGCACGGAGTTATCTTGTGGTAACTTTTCGAAGTTGTTAGTTCAGGGTGGTTTCATCACTTCAATTTTTCTCATCCTTTTCGAGGCAGGCTACTGAATAACATTTTTATAGTTCTGAAATTACTGACTGAACTCTGCTCATATAATGAAAGATTCACAAAACTAATGTGTCTGAAGGGCTTTTGATCAAATTTCAATACATGACATATAACACGCGGCTCTAAACTACCTACCGATATGGTGAATGAATCCTTTTCATCGGTCAGAAATGTATATGCTTATTGCTTACATTACGAAGGGTGGAATTGTACAATCAGATCGAACATTCTTCAACGCAAGTTCGTTATTTTGAAAATTCTTGAACCCTAACGCTTTTTCTATTACATGAGGAAATTTTTCTTATTAGAAATTGAAAAGAACCTGGCCAGTCGACTTGAGTTGAAGAATAATGAAGGAGTATTGATAATTAGTTAATATCTCTTACATGTCTATAACATTCATCATGTTTGCTTAATACTTAACAAAAGTAGATTGTAAACCTCAATAAAAGTGAAAAAAAATAGAAATTGACGTATTAAAAAGAAATTGATATTAAAAATTTCAAATATCGGTAACTTTGGTGATATCTTTTGTGAATTGAATTGAACTCCAAGCACAAATGAGAAGTTTTCAACATTCATTTCATTGTTGATGTGAAATTATTGCTGATAGTTGATTTATTGAAATTTTTTTGGGCTACATTGATTATTTTTGCCTTCACAGCTAGGCTTATATCTAAACATGCACCTCTCCTAAACAAAACCCTATTATTGGTCAATAGCAGATATTCGAAATTCAAAGAAACATTGGGAAACCTGCTTTCGAAATTATGAATCCATTTATTCGTGGATTTCCCTCAGTAATAATCAGTAAAAAAATAATTTTCAACGAAAATCGACGAGTTTGAAGATTGTCCTTGATAATTCTTCGTGGTGGAATTATTGATGATTTAGTTACTCTTTATATTAATGCATTTCGTATAGCGAAGTGATAAAGGGTGTGTACCCATTTTACAGTATGCCCAGAGAAAAATCAGGGCACCATAAATTCCTGCGAAGGATACAAGAGCACATAATAAAACTCAATGAAAACTTTGGTCCTCAGGAATAGTTTAGAGATTGGATGGTAGGATTTTTTTTTGGAAATATGCGCAAATATTTATATTTAAGGATTTTTTTCAATTGCATAAACAACTAAGAAACTTGAGCCATTGTTGAAACCGTAAAAACATAGTATTTTCGCATTCTTTCAAGAAATGGCTTCTTCAGAATATGTCGTATATCGACATAATATTGCATGTGCATGTATTTTAGAGTATTAGCGGATGAAAATGTAAATATGGTTCCATACATTTCTGCGTATTATACAAAAGCATAAAGGAACCTTATTGATAAATTCAGTAGAATCCTTGATCTCTCTATTTAACTGTAGTGATTGGATGGTAGGATTTTTTTAGGAACAAGCTGAAATATTCATATAGCTTTTTGCCACTGAAACAAATTTTCTGTTTTCCTCTCATCTGATTTGTAATCTTGAAATTGCACCTGAAATAATTAAACAACAGAAACAGAAAAACTAGAATAAAATAATGGATAATATGAATATAATCTCTGGGCAACAAACAACAGTTAAATTTGTTCTCTTCTCCTGTTTTCGAAATCCCTTCGATATTCTTAAAAGCTACTCTAAAATTAGGATGGTTAATCAAATTTAGTCTTGACTTCTCAGAATATCAGATGTCCAAAAAACTGTCTAGGTATACAGACCTGTTATTTAAGTGAAACAATTTTCCACCTCTAGGGATCTCTTGACACCAAAACACTCCAATCACAATTCAGACATTTTTTTCAATGTCGATTGATCGAAATATCAGTTAAAATCAACCCTTCAGTTTAGTTTGGCGTCCAGAATTCCGCAGTGTTTTTGTACATGTTTGATGTCGACATCACGACCCCTACCTTGGAATGTGCCGCTTTAAATTAGCTCCTCATCTCGAAATATATACCATACATAAATAATGCGTTACTGTTAAACGCATGAATTTTCATTCATTATTATTATCACCACGTCTGGTTTACGACGAAGAAACGAGCGTTTCCACTTCATCGACTGAAGGTAAAAAAATCCACAAAGTTGGACTGCCACCAGTTCGTATGAAAAACGGATAAACATCTCGCGACTTCGTTCAACGTTCATGCATTGGAGGTAGGTGTTCGTAAGGATCCCAAGAGATGGCGTCTTGTTTCTGTTATTCTCAGAACTGGGCGACATTTATTCAAGTAAGGGAACCTAGAATGCCTTTCAAACGGAGCTCCTCCATACTGATGAGCCCCAAATAGGGCGAAATAGCTATCTATGGATGCTCTGTTTGATATTACCACTATGCATGTTCTTTGCTCGTTGACGGGATTAGTTCCGAAGTGTGGGTTTAATATTGGTTGATTTTATATCGATTAATATTATTCTCTGCTTTCATTATTTATATTATGCCTGCGTTACTGTTAAACGCATGAATTTTCATTCATTCATATACCATACATTTCTTCGTTTAATACAAAAGCATAGAGAAACTTTATTGAAAAACTCACTAAATTTCTCGATCTCCCTATTCAAGTGTAGCGATTGGATGGTAGGATTTTCTTTTCAGAATAAGCTGAAATATTTAAATAGGGGGGCTTTTTGCCACATAAACAAATTTTCTGTTTTCCTCTCATCTGATTTGTGATCTTGAAATTGCACCTGAAATGATTAAACAACAGAAACCATTCAGATATTTTTTTCAATCTCGATTGATCTAAATATCAGTTAAAATTATCCCTTTTATTCAGTTTAGCGTCCAGAATTCCGTAGTGTTTCTGTAGCCGTTTGATGTCGACATCACGACCCCTACCTTGGAATGTGCCGCTTTAAATTAGCTCCTCATCTCGAAATATGTGCTTAATTAAAACATAGTATGACAAATACTTAAGCGAGCATGCGAGGCCTTTCCTCAAACGATCCTAGGTAGGTACAGAGCACCCCAGGAATTCCTAAGCCCAACTACAGTTTTATGCAGTCTTTGAATTATACGAACCCCTTTATGTTTATACTACTTCGTAAATACATATTTTCGTTCGTCGAGAACGCTTGTAGTTTTGGCCTTAAGAGGAAGTCGTTGAATTTTGGGGAGGTTAATTGCTTTCGCTGAGAACGAAGCGTGAGAGTCGTGTTTTTGACGTAAATATAACTTTACGGAATATGACAAAAAACTAGGTATTTTTTGTGGGAATTTCATTTCAATAGTGAAGCATATATTTTCACGTGCCTTTCCACATATTTGCCGCCATTATTATAATATTTATATACTATTATCAATTGATCATGCAGTTGTGTGTCCTGTAAAGAAAACATGCTGAATCTCGCGATATAATTTGTTAAATTTGTATTTCCGCCTACCTCAAGATGAGAGTTCATTTATGAATGAAAATTATCTATTCAAATTTCAAACTCAACCTGCAATTTTCAAGTGTTCTATTCACTGGCGCAGCTAGGAGGGGGGGCTTTGGAGCTGCAGCCCCCCCCCCCAAAGATTAATTTCTTCGTTATTCCTTTCTTCTTTATTTTTTACAACTTTCGTTATTTGTTGTATCATCAAAAATTTTTCAGTTCAGCCCCCCCCAAAACAAAATCCTGGCTGCGCCACTAGTTCTATTATAATATATTATGCAACGGGCGTATAATGATGGCTTTTATTCACGGGGTGAATTTTAGACTACGAACCGTAGGCGAGTGAATAATAGCCATTACAAGCAAGTAGCATACTAAACCATATTCACGAACACTGAATATATTCCTTGAAGTTTTCAACATTACAATATCTCCCTCATAGTGTAAATAACTATTTCGTCATTAATTGCATAATATTTCACTTTGTGAAGTTGGTTACACAGTAGTATATTATGCAACGAGTGTATAATGATAGCTATTAATCGTGAGGTGAAGTTGCTTAAATCACCGAGTGAATAACAGCCATTATACGCTAGTAGCATTCTATACTTTATCCACGACTACTGAATATATTTCTTGATGATTTTAACATTTGGCGACCGTGACAAGACCCTTCTATGACATGCGTGGAAAAAGTCAAGTTGACACATGAGAAATTTTTGGTCATTGTATATTTTGTGATGAAAAAAGGTTTAATTGATATAATGAAAGTAGGTTTGGCCCTCGATTGACAAGGTATGCTCAAATTTGTTAATTGAAGTACTTTAGAAATAACAATTTAAAGAATATTATATCGAAGCTAAATCTATGAAGCATCTGACAGCAGTGAATTATAATCTCATTATTCCTTTGTGATTAATGGGTATTATTAACGCCTATCACAGAGACGTACAATAGATGGATTTTACAGTAGTCGTGGATGAAGTAAGTATTTTCACAACGTCAATCAATCCTGAAAAGTGCCAACAACATACAAAAATCAACAGAACTGCATTAGCCCCAAACCGAATTATCTGTCTTATGAAAATATAAAAATAACTCTCTGAAACAAGATGGTAAACTTTATGTAGGTTGAGTATCGTAGTGTGCTCAAGGTCCTAAGGGGGGGGCACAATAGCCATTTTAGCTCGTGGTGATCTACCGAATCTTGAATGTTTTTATCTTGAGTTTTAACAGTTAAATAAATGGAATTTCACTGTCTTGTAACTCTGAAATGTATGTTTCGATTGCTTTATAAGTATTTCATTTGAAACAATTATTTTCTGGAAGTAGAAAGTTTTTAAATTCTAAAAAGACCACCTTTATATGTCAAAATATGAAAAAAAATTATGGGGACTCCAGAATCCACCGTCCTTCACTCCGCATAGAGTGCCCCTGCTCAGAATTGAATTCAAACAAACAATATTATCCGTGACAAACGAAAAAAATTACCTTCGAAAATTCAACCGAACAGCATTAGTCGCAAACCGAATTGTCCGCGATCCGACCGTCGCGTCGATGTAAATCCGTTTAACCGGACTAATTTCGTGCCCTATAGAGGGCCACACGCTTCCGTCCGGGATGTGCAAATTTAAAAGTAACTCTCTGAAACAAGATTGCGAACTATAGGGTGAGTACCGTAGTCGGTTCAAGGCATGGAGCCACAATAGACCATTGGGTTGCGGTGGTCTACAGAATATTGACTGGTTTTATCTTGGTAACATCTCATCTGCAAACCTCCCTAGTGATGTGATGATCAAGAAAGTAAGCACTGAGAAAAACTTCAGGACATTGCTTAGTAAAAGAAAGGAATGGGAACGGGAATACATCGACTATAACCTCAGAGAAAATACCGTGAAAGGATAATAATATACAGATGGTTCCAAATCCTCTAAGGAGCTGGCGCTGAGATATACGGGCCAAGTACCAAGTGTGCACTGTCGCTAGGCTCCTGTATGAGCGTCTTTCAAGCGGAAATCTAAGCTATTGAAAGATGTCTAGATATAAATCTAGAAAGAAACTATCAAAAGTGCGATATAACCATACACTCAGATAGTCAAGCTGCTATTAAACCACTGAGCTCCTACGTCATCGGCTCAAAGATGATCTGGGAGTGCCGGAACAAACTCAATGGGGTAGACAAGAAAAATAAGATCTTTTCAATTCAAAGGAAACGAAGAGGCCAATACACTTGCCAAAGAGGGGGCACGAATGTCACTCATTGGCCCAGAACCCTTCTATGGTATAGGTAAATGTACCTATAAGAAGGAGATTCTGGAGAAGGAAAAAGCTGAGAGGAAAAAACTCTGGCTGAATCTCTCAGGGATGGATCATTCCTTTGGAACTTTGAAACAGCAAAATCCAAAAGATATCTTGATCTTAGTAAGAAACAATTACACCTTCTCACAGGCTTTCTTACAGGACACTGTCGCATCAGAAAGCACCTGTTGAGGATGGGATTATCGGACACTGAAGAGTGTAGGTTTTGTGGGGAGGAGGAAAAAACCCCCATTCAACTAGTCACAGAATTCTTTGTCATTGCTAGCCTAAGGAGAGAATGCCATGGGCTAGAAACTTGTAAGAGTGAGGGACTAGCCTCGCTGGAAGGCCAGCTGTGAAGGGTGTGGTCAGAACAGCTCTGTGAGGGAGCACAATAGACCTTGAGGTCTCAGTGAACTATAACCCTTTTTTACACTATAACTATCTTGTGTTGTGATAGTTAGGAAGTTGGACGTACCATCACGTTATTTTGTTCTAAAAAGGGTAACTTCATATTATGTCTAAATTTGAAAAAACTAGCAGGAGTCCAATACCCGCCGTCCGTCACAGCGCATAGACTGTTTCTGTTCAGAATTGAATACGAACAAACAATATTAACCGTGACAAACGAAAAAAATTACCTTCGAAAATTCAACCGAACAGCATTATCCGCTAACCGAATTGTCCGCGATCCGGCCGTCGCGTCGATGCAAATCCGTTCAACCGGACTAATTTCGTGCCCGATAGAGGGCCACACGCCTCCGTCCGTGATGTCCAAATTTAAAAATAAACATGGGCGCATCAGTTGCGTCCCGAAATTAAGGCAATTAGGGGCCTAGTAGGCCAATATGGTGCACTGATTGATTTCATAAAACCCCGTCCTTTGGGGCACATCTCGCCAATATATCAACGGGTAGTGAGGGTGACAGCGGTGCGGTGGAGGGTGTGGAGGGATGTGGATGTACGGGCCGTCGATCTAGTTGTGGTCCTTTGTGGCCATCAAATCTAATATAGATGTGGAATTATTGTTATGTGCTTGTTTTTCCTTTTTGCAGTTATACGGGTTTTTTTATAAATGATTTTAACATCGTAGGTTGCTATTGAAATTTTTTACCTTATCTTTTTTTACAAATTCTCTACAAATTTTTAATTCCAGTCACACTATTCAATTTCTTTCGGAATTTCCAGCCCAAACTCACAGTATCGTTTGTTTAAATTGAAGTTTATATCATAATATAAATATTTAGAATAGTCCGATGCCAACTGCGCTGTTATAATAATTTATGGAGACCCTGTATAAACATGAACACAGTTATCAAAAATCCTTTATGAAGAAATATAAGGGAGCAAATTGGGCCGGAAATGATTCACGAACGGATAGGGTTTTATCCAGAACTAGGTTTCTCGATCTGATAAACTATATTGGTATGGTCGTCTGAGAATTCAATCGGCTGTTATCATTGAAACTTCTACCCTGTATACAGGTGGTCTTTTTTATTTTTCATTTCATAAGCATAAGAATTAGAGAATGAATTTGATTGAATATTGTTTCTATAGTATTTTACTGTTATTCAGTTCACTTTCGATTCCATTTTGAATTAATAAAAATGTTCAATTTCGTTTACTTTTTGAATCAAATTAATTAAATTCAATGGAGGAAATTCGCCTAATTTTGGACAGTTGTCCAATTTTGGATACTGCATCACCCCGAATTCTACCGGGAATTTTTTGGCAATTAATGCAGCAAAACTATTTGGTTTTGATCTAAATTCATCCCCTGTAAACTATGTAGTCCAATCTGTCATCGCTAGAATGAAATTTGAAATTTAACGTTTGCATGTGGGACCTACATATATGATATAATGTCTTATTACCCAAACTGTGGATGTGAAATGTTGAAATTTGGTATAGCATAAGTTAAATTCCTCTACAATTAGCTCAACCATTTGATTCAAACATTTATGCCAAGGATCTATTCTAATTTAACCACAAAACCTAAAATATGAAAGTTGCCTAAATTTGGATAGGTTACTAGCCCATAATTGGATATCCAAAATTTGGAACTAGGTGTTAATTCCTATTTTCTTTTATTGAAATGTCTAAGAAAGGACTGGTTCTCTGAAAAATGGAATATGGAAAACATAAGAAATGCCATCAACGCCACTTGAGAAGAAAATTTACGTTTGCAATTCCTGCAAGGACTTTAGGTTCCTTATTTTGGATAGGAAATCCGATATTAGGAAACTATTTTCGAAATGACGGATATTGGTATTTTTCATTTAAGCTCATTTTTATATCATTTCAGTGGAAAATAAATAGTTCAGTTTGTTTGATATGTTATCATTAAGGTTATGTGATATTTAAGGCAGAAAAAAATGATAAAATGATGAATACCACTAGCAAAAAAGTACCAATCAAAAAAAGTTTCCAAAGTTGGTTGACTTTCCATTACTCTCGAAGAATATTTTTTCGTATTTGATCTTTGAAGACCACTCAGTTTTTCCTGAATGTCCCTCAGTTTGAATTTTGTATCAAGTGGTCTTGAAACATTCACTGATGAATAATCTGTGGTCAAAATCTCAAAATAGTTCGGTTAAATTCGTTACAGTCAAATGCCTGAACACCTCAGTTACAATGATTTGAATTTTTTTTTTGAATATTCCGAAACAAAGATTCCACTGGAATACGAAAGTTTATATTTAGGTGATGAGTAATGATATGAAAGCTTGCACTCCTTGAAGAAATGATATGCACACTATACATTTTCATGGTATATTTGCTCAAAATATATAAAATTGAGCAAAATTTCATGAGGATCTATGGCAGTTGGGGAAAAATTTCGAAGTATTCCATCTTTCGAAAACTGATCCACTTATACTACCTACTGAAATTTTTACTATACATAATATACAGCGTCGAGAAATTCAGCTATACATAAATACGTGAATTAAACTTAAACACGCTGTATTATGGAAACAATGCATTTCCAGATTACATTTATGGGAACCGTTCTTCATAAAATGATCTGAGGAATCATCCCTTGAATTTTTTCGTTGTTTTTCAGATATGTATTCCCTGTAAAATATAATTTTTCACTCGAAAAACTCCCGAATCGTATCTGTCGAGTGCGACATCAATCCAAACGTGCTAAATCAATTCCGATTGTTTGGAATTGATGAAATCCAGCAAGTACCATCGTACGGCGGCCGGTCTCAAACTTCTCCGCTCGCAGCTCCCGTAACAGGATTAGCCTAGTCCCGTAATTTATAGTCGGGATCACATTCGCGTACCGGATAAACACGCTCTGTCCCCCCTCAACCCCTCGCCCACCCCTGACTCGCCTTTTTAATCCCCTTCGACTATCAATTGTGGGATTTTTACCTGGCCCATTTATTACGTTTAAATCTTTTATGTTCGCGGCGTATCAAAAGCGCGTGTCGCTTCCTGCGGGATCTGAAGGATTTTAAGCTGATTCCCGATGATTTAAATGAAATATTTTTCGATATTTTTGTCGGTTATTGTGTGAGGTTTTGAGCCGAGAAAAGTTTGACATAATTAGTTGGATAAATGAATTTGAATAATAATACGACTTCGTTGGAATGGGTTCGCTTACGTTTTGTCGATATGACTGTATTTAACGAATATATTGGAGTTTCTATACGGGGGTCTGTAAATAATTGCGAGGAACTTAGGGAGATGATTCCTAGATGAAATAAGCAGTGGTAGTTCAAATGATTTTTTCCGAAATCGACCTCCCCTCCAAGATACAGTCGTTGGAAAGAGATGACGAGTTGACAGTTTTTAATTTTTTTTGGAGTCCCAAAAACATTGAGTCATCGAACTATACATAAAATGATTCATTAAGTAGATGTTACTCACACAATTTGTTTTGATTCCATAGCTTCATTATTAGAGGTTGAAAATAACAACTCCTTATGATTTTTATTAAAAAATTTTGGGACAGATTTTCGAAAAATAAAATTTTCTCATGGTTTTCCATTAAATTCTGGAGAAAAAAAGTCTCCTGCAAAAACTTACAAGCAACTGATCAATGTTCATACCATTTCATCGTATGTTCCATAGAATGAATATTCTAAGATATTGTTTATGCTCAAGTTGGTTTTGACAGAAGAAAAAATATTTTCTATGATTCTTTCTACAATTTTCAGTTTAGAAGAGTAAAATTTTATTTTTTTCGAGAAAAGTAATGACTGTATCGAAATTTTGCAGGAGACTTTTTCTCCAGAATTGAATGGGAAACCATAAGAGAATTTTATTTCTCGGATATCTATCCCACGAAAACAATTTTTGAACGAAAATCATATGGGAGTTACTATTTTCAACCCATAATATTGAAGTTATGATATCTAAACAATTCTGTGAGTAACATCTACTTAGTGCTTCATTATGTATATTCTACTCGTCATCGTCTTCCAAAAACTGTATCTTGGAAGGGCAGTCGATTTCGAAGAAAATTTATATGAACAACCCCTGCTTATTTTCATCGAGGAATCATCTCCTTAAGACCCTCGCATTTGTTTACAAACACCTTGTATAGTTTAGAATCAGTGGCTCTACCGAATTCTATTCCCAATGCTTCACCTGGAGAGTTTTATGGCTTAATATAAAATTAACGTGCGAAAATGAGCCACATGTGTCAACTTGATCTCATATTATCATATGTATATTTTATATCAAACGGAAATATTATATACATTGATTTCAACCAAAGATTTCACCCATAATGATTTTTCTGGATTGATAAACACTTTTGATATTACAGAAAAAACATTCTTTGACAGATCGAGGTATTTTGCCGAGGAAAGAGGATTTTTGGAAACTCCTTTACGACTAAAATTTTATATCTGAGAGGCAGTTCGAATATTTCAATTTCTCGTTCACAATATTCTATTTAACTATGTACATTTATTTAGTTGGAGTTTACCAAAACAATTTCTGCTGCCTACTGCAAACATGACGATTTTCGAAAAAAACTCAACTTAAAATTGTCAGAATTCTACCAAGATAAATCATATTTTTATCGAATTAAACTCCGAAATCAGAATATCGCCCACAATTACAGTTCAAAATTCGAAGATTACAAATATTCAGACAAAATGCGCTAAAATCGTCACAAAATATTTTTCACTAGAATTTCGTAAAATGAAAACCATCATCATTTTCATGAAAAATCAATGAGACCACCCCCATATACCATCAGATGGTCCCGACAGTCGGTGACAAAACCCAAACCGCAATTTTCGTTATTTGACGATATATCTATTATTCGCAATTAGCGACAGGCAGTCGTTGTGTAAGGACTCGTGGCGAATTCATATTAATAAAATACGCCTTGTTACACAACCTAATTAAACCGTGCCTGCTATGCCGGGTAGCTCTGCTCCAGACAGATTGCTGTCATGTAAATATGCCCGTCGACCAGATTTAATTAACAATCTGCATATCGAAAATATCGTCGGACGATGGACGACAGCGGCGTATCCAGATGGAGGGCCATATTGAATTTGATTATATCTGTGATACCGGCTGACAGCAGAGGAGTTATACAGGGTGCAGCAAAACAAACAGTGCAGTTTTGATGGGATCTGTTAAAAAAATTGGCACAACCTACGAAAAAGTGGTTTATTCTGTTTGAGTCAGTACCTCACCCCATTTTTTAATTTAAGTTTTTAAGAATATATCATCAAGATGATGTCCTCCAGAAGCGATATACTGATATAGGCGATTTCTGAAGTTTTCAACTGCTTTCTGGCACATATCGATAGAAATGGCGGTGATTTCCTCTCTTATACTCTTAAGTTCTTCCAAATTATGAAAACGAGGCTTAAGAACCTTTTTCTTTGAGGTAGTTCCAAAGGACAAAATCGTAAATGCTCAAATCCGGTGATCTCGCTGGCCTTCCCAGGTCGCCCATCGGACTAACGAGGAGCACATGGAACATTTGCGATATTTTCCTATGAGAATACCTCAAGAAAAAGGTTTTCAAGTATCGTCTTCGCAATTTAGAAGAACTTAAGATCCGTATTAGAGAGGAAATCGCCGCCATTCGATATGTGTCAGAACGCAGTAGGAAACTTCAGAAATCCTCTACATCAGTGCTTCGCTTCTAAAGGACATAATCTTGATGATGTGATCTTTAAAACTTAAATAAAAAAATGGGGTGAGGAATTGACCCAAACAGAATAAATCACTTTTTCGTAGGTTGTGCCATTTTTTAAATAGCCCATTAAAACTGCACTGTTTGTATTGCCGCACCCTGTACTTACTGAAAATAGTTTCTTATTCATTGTAGCCTAGCTATAGTGTACACCTAGTTGTTGGCCCATATACTCCAGCGCAGGAGAGGTTTTAGAACCATCTGTATACCATTCACCAGATCACTTTGTTATAGAATTAAATATCTTTTCCTGTCTCACCTTCACAATGTAATGAAGGGTTTTCCAATAAGAGGTGTTATTTTGATATTTAAAGAAAAATGCAATTTTTCAATATGAATGATCGGATGTTTATTGCATTATGAAGAAGAAGCTATGCCGTTAATAGTGGAAAACAACATCAGGCAAATGACTACCACGACCACGCTTACAGGACCATATCCTTTTAATGAAATTTTCCTTAACCATATCGCAAAGTGGCTGCCCTTTGTCCTCGATAGCCTCACGAATTTCATCTTTGAGGTCTTGAATCAATGCTGGGCTATTGGCGTAGACCTTCTTTTTCACGTGACCTCAAAGGAAGAAGTCGTAAGGTGTTAAATCACAAGATCATGGCCAATTGTGATCATCTCTTCGAGAGATAACACGGTCCGGAAACTTTTCTCGTAAAAGATCGATGGTTTCGTTGCTTGTGTGGCACGTGGCGCTATCTTATCGAAAGTAAACGTTGTCTAGACCAATACTATCCAATTTCGGCTATAAAAAATCATTAATTATCTCTAGATAGCGCAATCCATTCACCGTAAATGTAGCTCCAGAACTTTCGGCTACAGCAGCAATATTCTCCGCTGTTCTTGAGCGACGTGCGCTGGTTTTATTCTTTCCATCACTAACTTGTCCCAACAACCCGAATTTTTCCACCAGTAACTTTATTGCGGTCCGACAAGGTGCTTCACGACGACCCAAAAATGTTCGAATTTCACGAACCGTCTCTGCCAAATTTTCACCATTTTTATAGTGAATTTTAAAAATTTCAATGCGTTCTTGAAGCGTGTATCGTTCCATTCTTATTAATGGCGTAGTTTCTACTTGTCAAATGTCATATAATGACAGCTTCGAACGTGACATCTACCGAAATGGCTGGCTATTCAAAATAACACCTCTTATTGGAAAACCCTCTATGTAATGGTTAAATTTGGTTGCATCAAGATAAAATGAAAATATTTTATATTTTTTTTACAGTTAGTCCTTTTTTCTAAGCGCCAAGCGCATTGTGTTTAATTCATACTGAGTTGCCTCATGTATATACGAACCTGCTTCATGAGATATTTTTTCTTTATAGAAAAAATTGCAGCAGAATGGAATTCGTGCTCCAAAACAGCGATAATAATATGCAATTCTATCGATTAGGCAACTTTAAAATATAATAACATTGAAAGTCCCAAGTCCAAATGAATATAAGGAATTGCTAAACAGACTTCAGCTCACAGTATTCTTATCCTTTTTATATTATTACGAGGAATTTTATTATTCTATGGCCGTTTTTGAAAAATATCTCATTTACTTC
This sequence comes from Propylea japonica, assembly GCA_013421045.1. Classification (NCBI taxonomy): domain Eukaryota; kingdom Metazoa; phylum Arthropoda; class Insecta; order Coleoptera; family Coccinellidae; genus Propylea; species Propylea japonica. The sequence continues at coordinate 93,061,168 of CM024241.1, forward strand.
TTTTTTCTCCATGTCAATCGAAAGGTAAGGTAAGTACGTTCCGCCATTGGTCTTGGACTTTTTCTATGTGGTGTGGTTCCTATCTCTCCCTTCCAATTTTCGGACCCCCTTCAGCGAATTAATTCCGATTTGTTTTGAGCCATTACCCTGTTAATATCGTCGATATTGGCTTAATTAAAAGGAGTAATTGGATATTCGAACCCTTTAACGTCACCAACATGTTTCCTTCTTAACATATCGAACACAAATTGCTGCCGGAGATGAAATTTTCCACAGAAGAAGACTCTCCCGGACACTGCCGTGGTCTATGCTAGTGAACATTCATGAACATCACCCTTTTCAGAATTATGTAATTAACGTGCAGCCTGTCGATGATTCTTTCATATCAATTAACAAGAAAACTTTGAATTTTATGCACATTTTATAAAAATATTTTCTCTGCGTTTTCATTGGAAAAAAAAGAAAAAAATTTTTTCTTATCTTGTATCTTGTATTTCTGCAATTTGTGCTTCATGTGAACATATAATGGCAAATTCGTATTGTTTTATGAAGAAATGATAGCAAAATTTGATAATATAGGTGACAGAAAAAAATTTTTACCAAGAAAGAAATCTTAATAAAAAGGAAGTAAATGAACAAACAATAACAGAAAAAGAACATTAGATGAAGCAAGTATGAATGAATTTTTGTGATTTTTTAATCAGATAATGATGGCCTTGAACCTCATCTAATATAGTGGAACTTGTCTATAACAAAAGCGCTAAATCCGCAAAAAAATTCGTTATGAAGAAATTTCGTTACACAGAAAATTTGTTTCCATAGTCGGCAATGTCGCGGTCGACTTCACTGAGAAATTGAAGTTTATCATTCAAACTTAATCACTTCTTTCATATATTTTCGCACAATTTTTCACACTAGCGTAATGGTTAGATTGAAACCAAACAGCCAGGAGTGTATATAAGACTGTTTCAGCAGGATCTCTCTGCTCTCCGTAATGATTTAGTTTAAGGTCGGGATTTATTTCGGAAAAAACCCACCCTCATACCTTCTTATCAATACCTTCAAAGAGTGATGTTCTTTGAATATTTCGTTATAGAGAGAATTGTCTTCGTTTTAGAGGGTGTTTTTAACATGGAATTTGGATTCAAGGTGCTATGTCTTGTACGAAATTCGTTATACAGAGAAATTCATTATACAGACGTTGGTTGTAGAGAAGTGCCACTGTATTTTCTTGCCTAGATGCAATGATCACCTTTCAAATGTCCAAAACTCCAAAGTATTGCAAACTGAATTTGCAATTATTTTCCGACAACATTAATCAAAGTTGATCAAATATACAAATAATGATGAATATAAAAGTAAAAAGTTCATTTGAAAAAATATAACTACATTTTTTTCCTATTTTTCAAGATTTCTTCACCTTCTTCCCAGATTTTCCTGTAGATTCCTTCTTTCCAAACATTTTTTTCACAAGTCTAAGGAATAATTTGAAGCCGAAATAATTCAATAACAACATAAAAAACAAAACTACGGTATAGAACACATAAATGTCCAGCATATACAGCTGATACCAGGCTAAATCAACTCCGGGATTCTGCAGATGACTTCCACCACCATATTTGATAACGTGTTCTATCCAGAATGCTGCGTTATCCATGGGTTTGACTGGTTGTTCTTGCATAACTGCTGATCTTCTCTTTACATTCTGTGTATACCTGAAATACACAATACTTTTATATGCAGAATCAAACCTTCTATAATGTCCATAGATTTACAAGGCAATAAAATTCATATGCCACGTGGAAGAGGAGACTTATGCAGTTAGTTGAAAAATATATATAATGGGTTTTCCAATAAGAGGTTTTTTTTTGATATTCAAAGAAAAATGCCATTTTTCAATATTTCTGATCGGATGTTTATTTCATCATAAAGAAGAAGCTATGCCGTTTATAGTGGAAAATAACATCAGGCAAATGACCACCACAACCACGCTCACAGGACCATATACTTTCAATGAAATTTTCCATAACCAAATCGCAAAGTGGATGACCTTTGTCCTCAATAGCCTCACGAATTCCATCTCTGAGGTCTTGAATCGACGCTGGGTTAGTCGCGTAGACCTTCTCTTTCACTTCAAGAAGTCGCAAGGTGTTAGATCACAAGATCTCGGTGGCCAATATGCATTTCAACGACCCAATCAGCAACGACACGACGTTGTTGATGATAGGCCGGCTTGAGTTCTTGTGTTAACTGAACTTTATAAGCCTTAAGACCCTTATCTTTATGCAAAATACGGTGTAATGACGTTTGTGAAATGCCGAATTCCAAAGAACGCCAAGAAAAGGACAAACCAGGGTTTTCTTGAACACTTTCGGTTGTCCCAACAGCTCGACTTTTTCCACTTATTTCTTTATTGCGGTCCGACAAGGTGTTTCATGACGACGCACCGTCTCTGCCAAATCTTCACCATTTTTATAGTGAATTTTAATAATTTCAATGAGTTTTTGAAGCGAATATCGTTCCAGTTTTATTAATGGCGTAGTTTCTACTGGTCTAATGTCATAAAATGACAGCTTCAAACGTGACATCTTATACAAATAACACCTCTTATTGGAAAACCCTTCAGTAATTACGCAAATCATTTGATTTGAATAACGCCCTTAGTAGCACAATCTCACCTAAAACTTTCAACAAATGGGGAATACCTCATTCTCGAATAATTTTTTGAAATCAACATCAACCAAACACAACTAAAATATTGAAAAATCACGACTTACTTTGGATTTGTGAGCACTTCCTTGAGAATCGCTCTGAAACTGTCTTCTGTTATATCAAATGGCCTGATAAAACGTGCATAACCTGATTCCTGAGCTTGTTCCATGTTCAATGGTTGATCACCAACAAATGGTATTCCCAAAATGGGTACGCCATGGTAAACACTTTCGGTGTTTCCACCCATGCCTCCATGAGAAATGAATAATTTCGTATTTGGATGCGCTGAAAGAAGCCATGAATCTGATCAATTTGAGAATTACTTGTGGAGGAATACAAGCCTATTAAGTTTTTTCAGCATACAATTAAATTTGAGAAAGTGATAACCTTTCCAAGCTAAGGTGAAAAGAATTGAATTGATTAACATGCTTCATTAGTAACAGAGAAGAGTGAAGAATACTCCCTTTGGTCAAAACGATAAAAATGAACTCATGCAATCTACTCTTGTTATTATGAAAATATATAGTTCTACTCACCAAGAATGTCAGCTTGTGGTACCCACGTCCTGACCATAATATTCTTCGGCACATTCTCATGAACCATTTCAGATTTAAATACAACCCTCATGGGTGCCAACTCTCCTAATACTTTGAATATCGCCTTGCGTTTTTCCTCCTCTATCAGAGAAACTTGAACATTGCCTCCAAGGGAAAAAAGGATTGCTCCATCCTTGGCGTCATCTAAAAATTTCTTGTACTCCTCTGGTAAAGGCTTGACTTCTTGAACATGAAAACCACCGATCTGGATCATGTTTGGAACATATGGTCTAGCAGTTTCTATGCTTACATGGGAATTGGTAAGTATCACCGAAACATTTTTTTGAAGTTCGTGAATTGGAGGAGAATTTGGTAGATATTGATCCAGCCAACCTATAATTTCAGGAAATTGTTAGTTCGTTTCTTCAAGGTGTTTCAGAATACCTTCATTAAAGGATAAAGCGAGATTTCCTAGCTAATCTTCAAGAAGAAAAGTTAATGTAAATATGGTTTCGAAATGGCTTCGAAACCGAAATGTCAAAGACCAAGTAATTTTTTTATACTTGAAATTTGTCGTTGTTTATTATTGTGAAAAATATTATTTTATAAATTGATAAATTAAAAAAATAGTAACGCATAGTTGTCGTTTGTTTTTCTTCAAAATTACTATGTCACTAAGAATTTGGGGGTCTTAGTGGATTTTCACTAAGACCCTCAAATCTCACGCTTCTGACTAGAATTTTTTTTATTTAATTCCACATAAATCTCTGTATAGCTATTGAGCAGCTAAATATATAATTTAGATGCTGTCGGATTCTAATTTTTGAAAATATTGGTCAAATGAGATTTCAACTCATTATAACTCTAGAATATAAGTACTAACGTACTGAATAATGTCTATCTTTTGTTATCAGGAATGAGATTAAATCAGCAGGGTATTTTGGTCAGATTTTCAATTGCCACTTCGTTTTCTATGTAATAATTTTCAACCTTGTCACAAGGGCTAGATAAATTATGAAAGAGCACATAAAAACAACTTAGAATGTATTAGATAACTGAACAAAAATCTCAAAAAATATAAAGTTCCCAGAACTTGCACTGATTTAATTTCGAAGAAGACAAACAAGCGTTCAAAAGTCGAGAGCAACATTTCCATAAAGATATCGATTGAAAAATAATCTGGGAGGAATCTGCATCTCCAAAAAACGTTTTCAGGTTTTCACTCTCAGTCTCTGAAACAGAAATAATTAAAAAATTTTCAATTGAGATGAAGTGCTCCTGTGAAAGTCTTTGCACTTATTTGGTTTTGAAATCGTTGCCTAATAGTAAAGCTAAACAGGGCAATAAATGAAAAGGATAATGTAACGTTTCGGTGTCTATATCAGACACCTTCTTCAGACAAACTCGTAAAATCTTCGGAATTGAGTGTTTTTTCATTTGGAGTCTAATTGACATCGACATTGTTGTCAACACATAGAGATTTTGATTTATTTAATTCGGAAATTTCCTGTTGTCATTTTTTCATCAATAAATCAATCCAAATATTGTTCCAACAGAACAATTGGCCAAATTATCTACTTCATGTTACAAAATACAATGTGGATTCCCTAATTTTCCTTTTATAATTATCAAGTTCCGTCATTAGGATCTTTGTGTTGTTCAAGTTCATCAAATGATCTCCGCTATTTGATCATACATGATCAGCGATTTGTGATCTTGCAATGTCTCTTTGTTTGATGTTGGTCAAATGTATGTTCAAATGGCGGAGATCATATGATGAACTGGACATGGAACCTGATAATTATAAAAGGAAAATTAAGGAATCCACATGTATTTTGTTAGATGAAGTAGATAGTTTGGCAATTGTTCTTTTGGAATAGATCGTATTGGGTTGATTTATTGGAGAGAGAAATGACATCAAGAAATTTCAAAATTAAATGAATCAACTTCTCTATGTGTTGACAACTTCCAATGCCAATTAGACTGCAAATGAAAGAAACACACAATTTCGAAGATTTTACAAGTTTATTCGTAGAAGGTGTCTGATATAGACACCGAAACGTTACATTATCCTTTTCATTTATTCCCTTTTTTAATGCAAAGATAATTTTTTAATCATTTCTGTTTCAGAGACTAGGAGTGAAAACCTAAAAAAGTTTTTTGGGAAATTTCCATAAAGTACTTGTATACAAATTTATTACCTTGGTTATACCTATCAATTATATGAGTAGTAACTCCTCCCATTAAAAAATTTGCAGTGACAGTAACCAGTCTTCCCAAAAATCCTACTGGACGTCTACCAGCCCAAATATTCGTAGAATATGGCATCGTTGGGTTAGCTGCATAGTTGTTGAACATAACGAAAGTACCAATGCAATTGAAAATTATAGTTGGTACGCCTAAATGAGGTCCGAGTCCCAGAATGGCGTCGTTGAAGAAGGTCAGCGTGATGAGTACGTCGTATTTTGGTTTATCCTTTATGATTTTTTGAATTTCCTCATGTTCCCAGAACAGTTCGTTGGGTTTTTGCAGGAAACCTAACATGCGATCGAAAACGGAAAAAAAACCTTCTTTTTTCGGTTCCAACACTGATGAATCTTTTTTCTTCGCGAATTTATCTGGAAAACGAGGAAGTTATCTTTCTCTGATTGATGTGACATATTAAAGAAATTTATCCATGTATCAACATCATTCCAAAAGAGGAAAAACGAAATAGTCCAGCGTAAGTGCACTGTAGAGAAATGGACAGTTAAGTCGGGAAATATTCGTGAGTTATATCATAGGGTCATCTAATTTTTCCGAAAAAAATCAAGAATAGCCCAGAGCAGGAGCTTTTGAGCGCTTGCTCATTGGTTTAGCAACAATGCTATTACCTCAAAATTTTATATGGGACTTGAGATTAATACCAAATATATGTATAAATGCAGAATCTCAGTACAACCAGAATTATATTATGGAAATTATCAAAAAAATAGAATATGTAAAAAATAAATAATTAAAAAATTTTTTTCTATGGTTCCGATGACGCGATCCTCTTGAAATCCTGCATGAACATTCAGTATATCAGTCTTAAATTTTTTATGATTCTGTTAACACTATAGCTACAAAATTTTGCAAGGAAATTCAGTATATCAGACTTCATTCGCAAAGAAATTTCACTCGAATCGGATATCCTGTGTTGGAAATATAGAGATTCTTTTTTCCAATATTCCAATTGAATTTTCTATGGGGCTGTTAATACTATGGCCACAATATTTTGTATGAGCATTCAGTACATCAATCTTCATTCACAGAATAAATTTCACTCGAATCGGAAATTTTTTTTATAGAAATATGAAGTTTCTTTTTTCCAATATTTCAATTGAAATTTCTATGGATCTATTAAAACTATGGCCAAAAATTTTTGCATGCGGCTTAATATAAGCATCTTGCATGTGAACTCAACATTTCATTTCGATTGGTTCCGTTCTGTTTGAGATATTGAGAAACAAAAATTTTGAATGGTTTTTTTATGGTTAACGAACTCAACCGAGGCATTTGGGAACCGAACTCACCCTGAAAATCTCAAGTTTCTCTCCCTTCGAAAGTTATCGTGCTAACGGACGGCCGGACGGGCGGCCGCACGGAAAGAAATTAAATTGACCACGGATTTGTCATTAGGATCGAACCTTATTGTTTGAGACCATTTTCGGCTCAAAATTCGAAAATAATAGACATTTGAGCAAAACGATGTAGCACTTCTTCAAGTAGAACGAGCGCTCAAAAATTGAAAAAACAAGTTTCCTTCGGTTGAAAAATATTACTTTCCATTGTGTTTTTTCGATATTTTTTGAAGGAGAAATCAGATGCTCTAATGATATTTCACAAGTGAGAAATTATTCTGCATGGATAAGGTATAGGTATTAATTTTAAAATTGAAAAATATGTTCATTCATTTGAGTAATTAAAAAATTCAGAAGAATACGAAATCATTCAAGAAATTTGTGATTGAAAAAATAAGTAAACACTTTGAAAACTGACTGAAGTAGATAATATTGTTCAATAGATAAGCATGTAAATAAATTGATGATAATGATGATATAATTATTATCTATTCGCTAAAAATAGTTAGAGCTATTTACTCTGATCTAACCTTGCGATTTCATTCAACGAAACCCGTTCATTGATATTGATATTAATTTAAATATTGTTACAAAGAGCAGTGTCTTTTATTGTTATCTTGAGGAAAATCGTCTGGAGGAAATTTGTCCTGAGGAAAATTGAATTTTTTCGTGTAAATTCAATAGAATTCATTTCAAGGAATTAGAAATTATCATTGAAATTGGTTCTTATAAATACCATAAAGTTTTATTATCGAAAAAAAGGGACCACTGATGAGTTATCAAAAAATTCATGAAATGTGGAACATGCCTTCTTTGAGAATTGAGATTCATCAGAGAATTTTTGTTTTCGATAATTTCGACTTGGATAACCCCTAAGCCATTGCAATCTCACTACTGACAGCCCCATGGTGAAGTTTGACACTTTTGAGGTTATGCATAGTCAGTATGTTTCGACAGAAAAGCCCTATTCGATTTCTCGTTGGTAACTTTAAAGATTCATCTCGGCTGAAAAACGGAATTACACCGTGAGCATTCTCATGTGATTATTTTTTACCACTTTAGAACTGGCTCAACTCAGTGAAAGGGGCGAACTCAATCCAATTTTTGAAGGTGAAGCTCCATCAGGGGCCGAAGTTTATCGATGATATGGTGAATTAAATCGAGGTCTCGGTTCAAATTTTGTGAAGCTCGTCCAAAACCAGTTGTTTTTCCAGAAAACGTTAGTGCTGAATCAGATATTTTTAAAATTCAAAGTTCTCCAATCCGGAAATAACAGAAGGCAATCCACGAACGAGTAGATATTTTTGAGGGAAGTAATCACGTACCCAATAAATAGATCGAAGGGAGATCGTCAACAGTGCATTGGATTTGAATGTTATATCTAAGAAGCGTCTTATGGGTTTTTTCTAAACAATATTATTTTAATTAATTACCTAAGAAAAAATCACTTATAGACTTCAGGTGAATATGCGTTAAGTTTTCTGTTGGTTGCACAGGAAATGGGTTTGCAAATGTAACATGATGTCCTCGTTTGATCAAGCCTTCAGCCAATTTAACACCTAACACATTATGGCTTTTACTGACACTACTAAAAATCAATAGAATCTTCGAGCCTGATGTCAAATGAATCAAAAAAGCGACAAAAATTTGAACACTGTATTGAAATCTCATTGTGATTAGGAACTGAGAGTGTCGGAACAAAACCTCGATACACACTACAACAAAACATCACATGAATGCACCAACTAAAAATACTTTGTCCGTATCTACCGCTTGGTCGATAACTGATTTCGTAATATTTGTTTAGATCTTCCCATGCTGGTTAGGTGATTCATGTTTTTTATACGGATTTGAAACCTTGAAAACGACGTTAGGTTTGAGTCGGCAGTGGTAGCTCGTTCTCGATCTACTGAGTCGAGTGTGAAGTTCAAGTTTCGCATTTGAGAATTCCTTGAACATCGCCCACTAATGAGTTAGAATAGTAATCAATCATCCATCCAGGTACCTTCTTAGCAGAACGCTTAGCGACTCCACTAATCATTACGACTTGTTGCGCAAGTTAATAATAAATAATAAACAGTCTTGATTTCGGATCCCATAACAGTAACAAAGAACTGGCCCAGGGCCTAGTTTGTACCTTAATTTAGCTTGTAACAAAATAAGATATAAAAATTTAAAAAATAACATAGTTTGTGATATAATATCAATGCTTTGTTGAAACTCCGCTCGATATAGGAAAACAGCCCCCAACAAGATCGAGTCTAATCAACAGATTCTCCAAAATTCCCCCAATAATTTGCGAATTACAATTTATTTATTTATTTTTAAACAAACAAGAGTTGAGGTTGAGGAAACCTATAAACTCAATAGTACAATAAAAAAAGCATATACATGACAAGAGAAACACAATTGAAATGTATAGCTCATGAAGTTTGTAAAAACAAAACAAAACGGAAACTATCTCAATAAAGAAGTGATGGCTGCTGCTCAGATTTCCATCTGTCGTAACCCCTCTTGAACGCACTGACAGACCGGGACTGGACAACGGAGTCGGGAAGAGAGTTCCATATGTTGAAGATTCTGTTGGGAAGGAAATTTTGACTCTGGTTAGTTTTAAAATTCTCTCGTCTCAACTTGAATCTGTGTCCTCGAAGATTGTTGTTATTGAGGGTAAACATGTCGCGGAATCTGTCCCCCAGCAAACCATGCATTGCTCGGAACGAGAAAATCAGGTCCCCACGAACACGCCTGTCCCCGAAGGTAGTGAGCCCCATGGATGCAAGCCGCTGCTCATATGAGGGCCTTACAGGTCCACAACCAATCCTAGTAGCCCACCGCTGAGTCTTCTATCTTCTATCTAAAAATATCGAAATCTAGACTCTATTCATTCGATTTCCGAAAATTTAAGAAAAGCTTTAAGCAGGTGCTTTTGAATGCCTATTTATTGGTGAAGCAACAATGATATTACCTCAATTTTGTATAGAAGTTGACATCCATGCTAAGTATATGAATGGAAAATCTCAGCACGATCGGAATTATATTTTGAAAATTATTTTAAAAAAATATGTAAAAAATCGATAATAAAAAAAATTATGGTCCCGATGATGCGATCCTTTGCGAAGTTTTGCAAGAATATTGGGTATATCAATTTTCATCCACAAATTAAATTTTACTAGAATCGGATTTTCTTATGAAAATACAATGTTTCATTTTCTTGATATTCCAATAAGTTTTCTGTGTTTTTGTTAACACTATGGCCACAAAATTTTCCATGAGGCTTACTATGAGGATCTTGCATGTGGAGGCAAAATTTCATTTTGATTGGTTTCGTTCTGGCTGATATATTGAAAGGCAAAAATTGTTGATGGTTATTTTTTATGGAACACCCTGCAAGATTTGTCTGCTAACCGCGGAATTTGAGAACCGAACTCACCCTGAAAATCTTAAATCTTTCCTTTCGAAAGTTATTATGCTTACGGCCGGACGAACCAACGGACAGAATTGAATTTGATTCGTCATCAGGGAGTCGAACTCTATCGTTGGAGATCATTTTTGGTTCAAAGTTCGAAAATTACAGGCATTTGGACAAAACGATATAGAACTCGTTTGAGTAGAACGAGTGCTCAAAAACAAAAGTGAAAACTGTCCTTTTTGCGCACGCTCCTCCCTAAACGACTAAATGTTGCAATATATCCAAGCAGAATATTTGATTACACTATCTTTTCTAAGCTTCGAATTTTACAATATTTGATTATTTCGCTTTTTACTTGACGAAAATTTACCTTGAACTGTAGAAACGAAAGAAATTTCAATTTGGCTCAACCTCTGTCGTACCATTGCAGTTTTTGAGAAAGATGACAATTCAAGTTTTCGAAGCTGACTTCAATACTGGCACCAAAAATTTCAAATTTTGATTAATTAGTATAACCCAATATTTAGTGACTAATTGGTCGGTCAATTGACATACCTATTAAATATGTGAATTGGTAGATCGAATCTGTCACTTAACAGGTTTTTATTTTATCGCAGTGGTTTTTATACATCGTCGTATTTCATTAGTTAAGTTTGCAGTTTCATCTGAGAGTACCATTCATTCGAAAACAAATATAACAGGGTGCTTAAGACCTGTCGGAAACACATCAGCACCTAATCGATATCGTACCACTTTAACAACGATAAAACAGAATATTCAACCCGGAACTAAACTGGTCGTAATCGAGTACCGAGCCAAATGAGATCCGGTTCATTAAAACGAATCCCCGATACACATAGCTCCTTCGATTTCAATTAGTGGGCCATCCTTTGTACAATTATTTCCTCAATCAGCCGAATAACCTAATTGAAAATCTTGCAAATGACTCGTGCAAATGGCAGCAGGATAACTAATTGAATTAATTAATTTAAATAACTTTTATGAAAGGATTAGAGCTTCGCAATTTCCCAGTATATTATTGGTAGGAGTTATTGGAGAGCGAGTTCATTACACAAAGCGCTCACAATGACAGGATTGACAATACTATTTAATTAATTTTAAACTGGGGATGAGAGGACGGAGCGTTATTTAGAAACAATGTAGCAATAGACATCAATTAGTACGCAGCAGTGAACTTGTTTAGTCCCAATTACACGCAACAGACGGCTAGTCGGCGTGCACGATGCTGATAACCGTCAGCCGTTTCCAAATCCACAACCCACCCCCAGGTTTTCATCCCCTAACTCATCCCCGCCGCTACGCGTCAGCTACGATTCCGACTTTACGTTTCCGATGATGCTGGTATTGCTGAAAACGACACGATAGCCGGTCCGACATTAATATTCAGATATTGAGATTCGATTAGCATAAACGGATATTTGGGGGATGATTCTGATTAGGGGTTTGACCAGATTTAAAGTGTTGATTTCTCTTTGATTTCAGTTATCATTAGAAATTTGATAAAAATTGAATTCATTTTTGAACCTCAGTTCTTTCGTGATTCCAAATCCGCAACCCACCCCCAGGATTTCATCCCCTAACTCACCCCTGAAGCTATATGCGTCAGCTACGATTCCGACTTTACGTTTCCGATGATGCTGGTATTGCTGAAAACGACACGATGTCCGGTCCGACATTAATATTCAGATATTGAGATTCGATTAGCATAAACGGATATCTGGGGGATGATTCTGATTAGGGGTTTGACCAGATTTAGAAAGTGTTGATTTCTCTTTGATTTCAGTTATCATTAGAAATTTGATAAAAAATTGAATTCATTTTTGAATATCTGTTCTTTCGTGATTCCAAATCCGCAACCCACCCCCAGGTTTTCATCCCCTAACTCACCCTTGCCGCTACGCGTCAGCTACGATTCCGACTTTACGTTTCCTATGATGCTGGTATTGCTGAAAACGACACGATGTCCGTTCCGACATTAATATTCAGATATTGAGATTCGATTAGCATAAACGGATATTTGGGGGATGATTCTGATTAGGGGTTTGACCAGATTTAGAAAGTGTTGATTTCTCTTTGATTTCAGTTATCATTAGGAATCGGATTAAAAATAGAGTACATTGTTGAACTTCAGTTCTTTCATGATTTCAAATCCTCAACCCACTTCAATGTTTTAATTTCCTAAATCACCCCCGCCGCTACGGGTTAGCTACGATTCCGACTTAAGTTTCTGATGATGCTGGTATTGCTGAACACGACACGATGTCCGGTCCGACATTAATATTTAGATATTGAGATTCGATTAGCATAAACGAATATTTGGAGGATGATTCTGATTAGGGGTTTGACCAGATTTAGAAAGTGTTGATTTCTCTATAACTTCAGTTATCATTATGAATTTGATCAAAAACCGAGTACATTTTTGAACTTCAGTTCTTTTGTGATTCCAAATCCGCAACTCACCCTCAGGTTTTCATCCCCTAACTCACCCCCGCCGCAACGCGTCAGCTACGATTCCGACTTTACGTTTCCGATGATGCTGTTATTGCTGAAACGGATATTTGGGGGATGATTCTGATTAGGGGGTTGTACCAGATTTTTAGAGTAATGATTTTCTCTTTGATTTAAGTTGTCTCTATGGATCTAATTAATCGAGAACATTTCAGAACCTCAGTTTTTTCGTCTATCCATATCCACGTCCCACCTTCAGGTTTTCACTCATTTTACTCACCCCCGCAGCTACACGTCAGCTATGATTCCGACTTAGGGGTTTCACCAGATTTTGGGAGTGTTGATTTTACTCTTTGACGGTAGTTGCCATAAGGGGTTTGATCAAGAATCGAGTATATTTCTGAACCTCAGTTCTTTCGTGAATTCAAATCCACAACCCACCCCCAGGTTTTCATCCCCTAACTCATCCCCGCCGCTACGCGTCAGCTACGATTCCGACTTTACGTTTCCGATGATGCTGGTATTGCTGAAAACGACACGATGTCCGGTCCCACATTAATATTCAGATATTGAGATTCGATTAGCATAAACGGATATTTGGGGGATGATTCTGATTAGGGGTTTGACCAGATTTAGAAAGTGTTGATTTCTATTTAATTTCAGTTATCATTAAAATTTGATAAAAAATTGAATTCATTTTTGAATATCTGTTCTTTCGTGATTCCAAATCCGCAACCCAACCCCAGGTGTTCATCCCCTAGCTCACCCCCATTGCTATGCGTCAGCTACGATTCTGACGTTACATTTTCGATGATGCTGGTATTGCTGAAAACGACACGATGTCCGGTCCGACATTCATATTCAGATATTGAGATTCGATTAGCATAAACGGATATTTGGGGGATGATTCTGATTAGGGGTTTGACCAGATTTAAAGGGTTGGTTTCTCTTTGATTTCAGTTATCATTACAGATTTGATCGAAAATCGAGTATATTTTTGAACCTCAGTTCCAAATCCGCAACCCACCCCCAGATTTTCTTCCCCTAACTCACCTCCGCGGACGCGTCAGCTACGATTCCGACTTTAGGTTTCTATAATGCTGGTATTGCTGAAAACGACACGATGTCCGGTCCGACATTAATATTCAGATATTGAGATTCGATTAGCATAAACGGATATCTGGGGGATGATTCTGATTAAAGGTTTGACCAGATTTCCAGATTAGAAAGTGTTGATTTCTCTTTGATTTCAGTTTCATTAGGAATCGGATTAAAAATAGAGTACATTGTTGAACTTCAGTTCTTTCATGATTTCAAATCCTCAACCCACTTCAAGGTTTTCATCCCCTAACTCACCCCCGCCACTACGCTTCAGCTACGTTTCTGATGATGCTGGTGTTGCTGAAAACGACACGATGTCCGGTCCGACGTTAATATTCAGATATTGAGATTCGATTAGCATAAACGGATATTTGGGGGTTGATTCTGATTAAGGGTTTCAACAGATTTTGAGGGTGTTATTTTATATCTTTGATTATAGTTTTCATTTACGGATCGAATCAAATACATTTCGGATCCTCAGTTTTTACTTGCTTGTAGATTGTGTATTGTTGATGGGTTTACATTCCACTGCGAACTCTTGTGACCCCCTTCCCCATCTGAGCTGTTTCCGCAACTGCACTACAGCTCACTCTCCAGTTCCAGAGTCGCAACTCCAGTAATTTAGAGGACTTCAAATAGACTAGATCCGCTTTCCTTTTATAATATTTCCTTCCAAGACATTCTTTGTGTGTGCAGGCTAGCAATGACGAGGCATTCTGTAACTTGGTGTACAGGAGTTTCCTCCTCTTCCACGCAGAATTTAAAATCAGTTAAGGCAATTATTTTCATATGTTTGCCAAGGCGACAATATCATGTTAGAAAACCAGTGAGAAGACGTAACTTTTTGGACCATGCAGTTTTAATTTTTGGAATGATCCATAGCCGAAAGATTTTGCTTATATTTTTCAGTTTCTTCCTCTCTTTCTTATGGGTGTATTTACCTACATCCCAGAAGAATTCTGGGCCAGTAGATGGCGCATGTGCTGCCTTTCAGACTAGTGCGTTATTATTTTCATTTCCTTTGGTGAATATGCCCTAAGTATCATTTCAATATAAGGATCTTTCTTCAGCTTTGAAGCAGACCATCATAATTGCTCTCGCCCAACCATTGTCCATTATTTGAACCTCACCATTTCTACAGAGTACCTCATAATATTCATTAGGGTCGGCCCGAAAACCAACACATAAAATATTTAATAACTCCGATAATTAACCCTTTCCAATTCAATCCAGCCGAAACTTTTCCTATTTATTTCTCCAGCAAAGCACTCAGATTAAGAACACCTATACAAATACTGGACTTATTAGCCCGCTCCTCTACCATCTCGTCCGTTTTAATTCTCTTAATTGCATTCAAACAAAAGGGATGAAAGCGAACTACTTATTTAATGCATTAATTTATTTTGCTTCCTTAATTCCATATTTGCATTTTTTCCAGGACATCGCGGATTCAACTGCGAGTGGAGATTATTAATTATACTCTTGCTGGGGACCAGACAAGGAGAACGAATTAAGGCCGTCTGTTGATTTGAAAAATAAACGTTTGGATGGGAGAATTAGTCGGATGTATTTGAGAGTCAGATAAGGGCTGTTTTTGGTCTCAGTTCTTTTCCTTTGAGCGTGGGTTTGTCTGGCGTTCACTCACTTAAATCAAAACGATCTCGAGTACAGTCTAATCAAGTCATTGTTCAGGAATTGAATTCGATATTAAGGATGAAATACCGCTGTATTAATCTATGGGAGAGGATTACTTTTCAGTAGTGTCATGTGGCGGTCTTCGAAGAACAGAAAACTCGAAAAATAATCACTTGGAAGGCCAGACTTGGTTTAGAACATCTTCCTGGCTAAAGAGCAAGATCTAAGTATTTTTTATCTCATTATTCAAGGTATTCATTCAAGAAGTTTGAATTTTCAATTTTGTAAAAACGGCGATATAGGTTTTTCCTTGGGCTCTGGAGTCATACGCAGACTAACATGGAACACCGTTTTGCACAAACCTCTGCTAGGATTTTTTTTGCTTCATGTATTGTATTTTGTTGGATCTTAATAATACTTCTGGCGAAGTATACCTACAGATATAAACAATAAAAGCAGAGAATAATACCAATTGATTAAAATCAACCAATATTAAACCCATACTTCGGAACTAATCCCGTCAACGCACAAAGAACATGCATGGTGGTAATATCAAACGGAGCATCCATAGATAGCTATTTCGCCCTATTTGGGGCTCATCAGTATGAGGAGCTCAGTCTGAAAGGCATTCTAGGTTCCCTTACTTGAAGAAATGTCGCCCAGCTCTGAGTATTAACAGAAACCAGACGCCATCTCTTGGGATCCTTACGAACACCTACCTCAATGCATGAACGTTGGACGAAGTTGCGAGATGTTTATCCGTTTTTCATCAAACTGGTGGCAGTCCAACTTTGTGGATTTTACCTTCAGTCGATGAAGTGGAAACGCTCGATTATTCGCCATAAACCAGACGTGGTGATAATAGTACGAAATGAAAATTATCGCGTTAATCGCAGGTATAATATAAACAATAAAAGCAGAAGAATAAACCAATTGATTAAAATCAACCAATATTAAACCCATACTTCGGAACTATCCCGTCAACGCACAAAGAACATGCTGGTGGTAATATCAAACGGAGCATCCATAGATAGCTATTTCGCCCTATTTGGGGCTCATCAGTAGGAGGAGCTCAGTCTGAAAGGCATTCTAGGTTCCCTTACTTGAAGAAATGTCGCCCAGCTCTGAGTATTAACAGAAACCAGACGCCATCTCTTGGGATCCTTACGAACACCTACCTCCAATGCATGAACGTTGAACGAAGTTGCGAGATGTTTATCCGTTTTTCATCAAACTGGTGGCAGTCCAACTTTGTGGATTTTACCTTCAGTCGATGAAGTGGAAACGCTCGATTATTCGCCATAAACCCGACGTGGTGATAATAGTACGAAATGAAAATTATCGCGTTAATCGCAGGTATAATATAACCAATAAAAGCAGAGAATAATACCAATTGATTATCAACCAATATTAAACTACTTCGGAACTAATCCCGTCAACGCACAAAGAACATGCATGGTGGTAATATCAAACGGAGCATCCATAGATAGCTATTTCGCCCTATTTGGGGCTCATCAGTATGGAGGAGCTCAGTCTGAAAGGCATTCTAGGTTCCTTACTTGAAGAAATGTCGCCCAGCTCTGAGTATTAACAGAACCAGACGCCATCTCTTGGGATCCTTACGAACACCTACCTCCAATGCATGAACGTTGAACGAAGTTGCGAGATGTTTATCCGTTTTTCATCAAACTGGTGGCAGTCCAACTTTGTGGATTTTACCTTCAGTCGATGAAGTGGAAACGCTCGATTATTCGCCATAAACCGACGTGGTGATAATAGTACGAAATGAAAATTATCGCGTTAATCGCAGGTATAATATAAACATAAAAGCAGAGAATAATACCAATTGATTAAATCAACCAATATTAAACCCATACTTCGGAACTAATCCCGTCAACGCACAAAGAACATGCATGGTGGTAATATCAAACGGAGCATCCATAGATAGCTATTTCGCCTATTTGGGTTTGATGAAAAACGGATAAACATCTCGCAACTTCGTTCAACGTTCATGCATTGGAGGTAGGTGTTCGTAAGGATCCCAAGAGATGGCGTCTGGTTTCTGTTAATACTCAGAGCTGGGCGACATTTCTTCAAGTAAGGGAACCCAGAATGCCTTTCAGACTGAGCTCCTCCATACTGATGAGCCCCAAATAGGGCGAAATAGCTATCTATGGATGCTCCGTTTGATATTACCACCATGCATGTTCTTTGTGCGTTGACGGGATTAGTTCCGAAGTATGGGTTTAATATTGGTTGATTTTAATCAATTGGTATTATTCTCTGCTTTTATTGTTTATATTATACCTGCGATTAACGCGATAATTTTCATTTCGTACTATTATCACCACGTCTGGTTTATGGCGAATAATCGAGCGTTTCCACTTCATCGACTGAAGGTAAAATCCACAAAGTTGGACTGCCACCAGTTTGATGAAAAACGGATAAACATCTCGCAACTTCGTTCAACGTTCATGCATTGGAGGTAGGTGTTCGTAAGGATCCCAAGAGATGGCGTCTGGTTTCTGTTAATACTCAGAGCTGGGCGACATTTCTTCAAGTAAGGGAACTAGAATGCCTTTCAGACTGAGCTCCTCCATACTGATGAGCCCCAAATAGGGCGAAATAGCTATCTATGGATGCTCCGTTTGATATTACCACCATGCATGTTCTTTGTGCGTTGACGGGATTAGTTCCGAAGTATGGGTTTAATATTGGTTGATTTTAATCAATTGGTATTATTCTCTGCTTTTATTGTTTATATTATACCTGCGATTAACGCGATAATTTTCATTTCGTACTATTATCACCACGGTCTGTTTTATGGCGAATAATCGAGCGTTTCCACTTCATCGACTGAAGGTAAAATCCACAAAGTTGGACTGCCACCAGTTTGATGAAAAACGGATAACAATCTCGCAACTTCGTTCAACGTTCATGCATTGGAGGTAGGTGTTCGTAAGGATCCCAAGAGATGGCGTCTGGTTTCTGTTAATACTCAGAGCTGGGCGACATTTCTTCAAGTAAGGGAACCTAGAATGCCTTTCAGACTGAGCTCCTCCATACTGATGAGCCCCAAATAGGGCGAAATAGCTATCTATGGATGCTCCGTTTGATATTACCACCATGCATGTTCTTTGTGCGTTGACGGATTAGTTCCGAAGTATGGGTTTAATATTGGTTGATTTAATCAATTGGTATTATTCTCTGCTTTTATTGTTTATATTATACCTGCGATTAACGCGATAATTTTCATTTCGTACTATTATCACCACGTCTGGTTTATGGCGAATAATCGAGCGTTTCCACTTCATCGACTGAAGGTAAAATCCACAAAGTTGGACTGCCACCAGTTTGATGAAAAACGGATAAACATCTCGCAACTTCGTTCAACGTTCATGCATTGGAGGTAGGTGTTCGTAAGGATCCCAAGAGATGGCGTCTGGTTTCTGTTAATACTCAGAGCTGGGCGACATTTCTTCAAGTAAGGGAACCTAGAATGCCTTTCAGACTGAGCTCCTCCATACTGATGAGCCCCAAATAGGGCGAAATAGCTATCTATGGATGCTCCGTTTGATATTACCACCATGCATGTTCTTTGTGCGTTGACGGGATTAGTTCCGAAGTATGGGTTTAATATTGGTTGATTTTAATCAATTGGTATTATTCTCTGCTTTTATTGTTTATATTATACCTGCGATTAACGCGATAATTTTCATTTCGTACTATTATCACCACGTCTGGTTTATGGCGAATAATCGAGCGTTTCCACTTCATCGACTGAAGGTAAAATCCACAAAGTTGGACTGCCACCAGTTTGATGAAAAACGGATAAACATCTCGCAACTTCGTTCAACGTTCATGCATTGGAGGTAGGTGTTCGTAAGGATCCCAAGAGATGGCGTCTGGTTTCTGTTAATACTCAGAGCTGGGCGACATTTCTTCAAGTAAGGGAACCTAGAATGCCTTTCAGACTGAGCTCCTCCATACTGATGAGCCCCAAATAGGGCGAAATAGCTATCTATGGATGCTCCGTTTGATATTACCACCATGCATGTTCTTTGTGCGTTGACGGGATTAGTTCCGAAGTATGGGTTTAATATTGGTTTATTTTAATCAATTGGTATTATTCTCTGCTTTTATTGTTTATATTATACCTGCGATTAACGCGATAATTTTCATTTCGTACTATTATCACCACGTCTGGTTTATGGCGAATAATCGAGCGTTTCCACTTCATCGACTGAAGGTAAAATCCACAAGTTGGACTGCCACCAGTTTGATGAAAAACGGATAAACATCTCGCAACTTCGTTCAACGTTCATGCATTGGAGGTAGGTGTTCGTAAGGATCCCAAGAGATGGCGTCTGGTTTCTGTTAATACTCAGAGCTGGGCGACATTTCTTCAAGTAAGGGAACCCAGAATGCCTTTCAGACTGAGCTCCTCCATACTGATGAGCCCCAAATAGGGCGAAATAGCTATCTATGGATGCTCCGTTTGATATTACCACCATGCATGTTCTTTGTGCGTTGACGGGATTAGTTCCGAAGTATGGGTTTAATATTGGTTGATTTTAATCAATTGGTATTATTCTCTGCTTTTATTGTTTATATTATACCTGCGATTAACGCGATAATTTTCATTTCGTACTATTATCACCACGTCTGGTTTATGGCGAATAATCGAGCGTTTCCACTTCATCGACTGAAGGTAAAATCCACAAAGTTGGACTGCCACCAGTTTGATGAAAAACGGATAAACATCTCGCAACTTCGTTCAACGTTCATGCATTGGAGGTAGGTGTTCGTAAGGATCCCAAGAGATGGCGTCTGGTTTCTGTTAATACTCAGAGCTGGGCGACATTTCTTCAAGTAAGGGAACCTAGAATGCCTTTCAGACTGAGCTCCTCCATACTGATGAGCCCCAAATAGGGCGAAATAGCTATCTATGGATGCTCCGTTTGATATTATCACCATGCATGTTCTTTGTGCGTTGACGGGATTAGTTCCGAAGTATGGGTTTAATATTGGTTGATTTTAATCAATTGGTATTATTCTCTGCTTTTATTGTTTATATTATACCTGCGATTAACGCGATAATTTTCATTTCGTACTATTATCACCACGTCTGGTTTATGGCGAATAATCGAGCGTTTCCACTTCATCGACTGAAGGTAAAATCCACAAAGTTGGACTGCCACCAGTTTGATGAAAAACGGATAAACATCTCGCAACTTCGTTCAACGTTCATGCATTGGAGGTAGGTGTTCGTAAGGATCCCAAGAGATGGCGTCTGGTTTCTGTAATACTCAGAGCTGGGCGACATTTCTTCAAGTAAGGAAACCTAGAATGCCTTTCAGACTGAGCTCCTCCATACTGATGAGCCCCAAATAGGGCGAAATAGCTATCTATGGATGCTCCGTTTGATATTACCACCATGCATGTTCTTTGTGCGTTGACGGGATTAGTTCCGAAGTATGGGTTTAATATTGGTTGATTTTAATCAATTGGTATTATTCTCTGCTTTTATTGTTTATATTATACCTGCGATTAACGCGATAATTTTCATTTCGTACTATTATCACCACGTCTGGTTTATGGCGAATAATCGAGCGTTTCCACTTCATCGACTGAAGGTAAAATCCACAAAGTTGGACTGCCACCAGTTGATGAAAAACGGATAAACATCTCGCAACTTCGTTCAACGTTCATGCATTGGAGGTAGGTGTTCGTAAGGATCCCAAGAGATGGCGTCTGGTTTCTGTTAATACTCAGAGCTGGGCGACATTTCTTCAAGTAAGGGAACCTAGAATGCCTTTCAGACTGAGCTCCTCCATACTGATGAGCCCCAAATAGGGCGAAATAGCTATCTATGGATGCTCCGTTTGATATTACCACCATGCATGTTCTTTGTGCGTTGACGGGATTAGTTCCGAAGTATGGGTTTAATATTGGTTGATTTTAATCAATTGGTATTATTCTCTGCTTTTATTGTTTATATTATACCTGCGATTAACGCGATAATTTTCATTTCGTATACCTACAGAATATCAAATATACAAGGGATATCCGAGTTTGGGTAGATTCCTTATCAGATTGTAAAATAAGCATGGTTCGGACATTTATGATTCTCTCTAATATTCACAACAAACTTTTAACGATCAAATAAAAGGAGTATCTTGAGAATTTAAGAATGGTTTATCCCAATACTTTTTGAAAGAATCCGAAAAAATAACAGAAAAATTCTCTCAAGATAAATCTGATGATCAATTCTTATTACTGAGCTAATATGAATAACTGGATCCCATTATAAGAACCCATATGTTTTTGTTATATCCAGATGTAGACTACTGGAATTATCGGTGATTAACCAAAGAAAGTAATTGGTCGCATTGAATGAGATGAAGCTGTCATATTATCGAAAAAAATGAAACATAAAAAATGAGAGAAGTAGCCTTTTTACTATTTAAATGTGTTTGATGGAACATAAAGACGAAAGAACGTTTGAACCCGACAATTTCAGCAGAAATATCTCAATTCATCTAAATATAATCGTATAATTGACACAGAAAACAGTTGTACCAACTAACACTATTAGAGAACACTATGCAATGATTATGAAAAAATTAGAATATTTCCCTCAATCATGCCCTAAATGAAAAAATCGCCCAAGATCCAAAACTCGTGGATCAAGTCAGAAGTTTGAAAATTTGGAAAGGTATCAATGCGCTTTTCAGTTGTATTTAAAATAACTCATCTTGAAAATAATCGTCTCACTGTCAAACGGATTATCAGAACAAAAATAAAAATCTAAAAGTTATACTATCCAATCTTTTTCAACTCTCCAAAAAAATCCAGACACTTGGAACGAATGCTCAAAAATCGAAGACAACAACTCAAAGCGAGATAATCTTCATTTAGCAGTCCTCAGGACTCTCTCCAGGACACTAATTAATTGCGAAGGACAATGAACGCTTCCAGTTCCGATCAGGTGACACACTGTAAACAAATTACAAATAGCTCCATCCTTTTACCCTGGAAACCTGAAACTTCCAACTATCAAAGTATTTTTCAGGGAAACGATATTTTTAATTGAAAGGTGCCGAATTAGAGTCGTGGTCCTGGGCTCCTTCGATCTTTAGCAGTCTTTGGCTGGTCCGCTGCGTACAAGGGGAACCTCCAATTAGTGGCATTAATTAGCAGACACTTGAATCCTTGCCGCCAGAGATTGCAGGCATAGTATAAGCCCCATGGCGCGACGCAAGACGGGTGCTCTAGGTGTATCTAGCCAGAGACGCAGTGAGCTCCAAAGGCATACAAGAAATTTCTGACGCATGTAAGACATTCATTTCGAAAAATTTCGTAAATAAAAAATTTTAAATATTTGAATTTCTGTGACCAGAAGATATCGACCAGAATTTGTTGTCACTGTATCGATTGCGTCTTCCTCAACAACAACAATTACACAATTAATGAAACCAACAGGTGGCGGTCTGTCTTAGTTTAGAAAATATGAGCCCCCAAAGTTCCAAAAATGTTTTATTTTCACGTCACTTTTTTCACTAAAAAAACACGAATTCACTGCTCCATTTTAGTCCATAAATCACCTTCGAACATTCAAATAACTATTCGATCCGTTTCATTTTAGGAAAATTCAATAATTAATGCAGAAACATCGAAATTCTAGATGCACCACTTATCCCCAAATTCTAAAGAAAGCACGCCGTTTTCAATGGTATATTTGGCACTGCCCCAGATTCTTTCGCGTGAATGTGATACGATGCTTTCCCGTAATTTCCGCCATCATTTGATATGTCACTCGCCGAAGGATGGAGAAGTGGTGCCAAACTTACCATGAAAAACGGCAGGTTTTCCTTAGAGTTTGTGGATATGTGATACCTCTAGAATTTCGATGTTTCTGCATTAATAATTGAATATACCTGAAATGAAACTAATCGAATAGTTATTTGAATGTTCGAAGATGATTTATAGACTAAATTGGAGCAGTGAATTTGTGTTGTTATAGTGAAACAAGTGAACATTTTTGGAACTTTAGAATACAATGACACCAAAATCTGGTCAATATCTGCTGGTCACCGAAATCCAAATATTTATCAAAATTTGTCTTTGGAACGTGAAGATATGGTTTCCAATTTTCGCCTCAGTGAGATCTTATCTCTACATGTTGATCTTCTACGTTTCTAGTTGTTTAATCATAAAAAATAATGGAATCTTAGATGAGATCAGATAAGGCTAAGTAGAGCACCTTCACCTGACGATATATTGTGCAACTTTGAGCAGTTTAACTCTTTTATCTTCCTGGGTGCTATGTCCATTATTTACTTCAGTTTCAAGAAATACGAATGCTTTCCCTATTCATATTCTTTTGAATAAGGAGCTAAAAATTCAATACATGAAAAAAAAGTCCCTAGCTGAGGTTAGTGCAAAACGGGCTACCATACTAGTCTGCGTATGATAGCAAAGCTCAAGACAAAACCTCAGTAGAAAAAATCCTGTCTCGCCGTTTTTACAAAATTGAAATCTAAAAATACTCGAATAAATACCTTCAATATTCAGATAAAAATACTGAATTTTTGCTCTTGGGCCAGGAGGGTGTTCTAAACCAGGTCTGGTCTTCCAAGTGATGATTATTCGAATCTTCTGTTCTTGTGAGACCCCTACAGGACCCTAGTGAAGGGTAATCATCTCTCATGATTTAAACAGTGGTATTTCATTCTAAATATCGAATTCAATTTCGGAATATTGATAAAAACGTGTGACAAACTTATGTCAAAATGACAAAAAAATGATTTCTTTATGGACAGATAAACAATTGAGAAGCAAGTGTTGAATACAGTATTCGAAAAACATTCTCATTAACAGAATGTTTAGCGATTAGATGCAAAGAGTGTTCGGTATTAGGAAGTGTTAAAAAAGGAGAACATTTCTTTTGAGAATATTCATAGTATCAAGAGTTTCTCGAGGTTCTTAAACTGATGACAAGATGTGAACAGAGTATCTCAAGTAGCAAAAACGGGCGGCTGTCTTCAAACTTACAGATTCTAATTCCGATAATAGTTCATTTAATTTCATGAATTCTGAGTACTCCAACAGGAGAAGGAATGAATTCGAAACACGAACAATAACATTAACAAAAAACTGATTATTGAGATGTTTGAGTCAAAGATTCACTGGTTTTCTTGATCTATACCAGAAAAAATATTCACAATTCGTGGCCAAAATTCATTAGCATAGGCAATTGTGTTCCGTTCTTACGAAGAAAACATTTTTAATTAATTAAAAATTTTTACTCTGGATTAACTAGGAGCCAGTACAGCCCTGCTTCTACTTGTGGGCGATAGAATTCCATTCTAGCGTTCTTTCAATGACGCTAATTTTGATATCTGCCTAAAAGAACCACTCGAAACTTTAATTATTCAAATTGCATTGAAAAATGAAATTAGAGCATTTCCAAAGCGGAAAAAGGAAATCATTTAAACTACCTCTTTAACTCCGGGTAAAACGTAGATGGCTGTGCTGCACCGTCTAGAGATCGCTTCAATTAATCAGCTGTGATTATTAATATCGCATTTCAGGCTTTTTGGATGAAAAACCTGCAAATGGCAGAGATTTGATATGATTACCTAGCTAGCTCTCAAGCCTCTTTCATAGGAATAGGTATGATTTTAATTCGCGAAATATTCTTCATTTCGTTGTGCATCAGACGAATCCTTCATTTTGAATATTCATTTATTTGTATAACGGTGTAATGATATTTGGGGCTACGCCAAATTTTGGAATTAAAAGAAATGATTCAGGTCAGAGTTATTCGAAATGATATCGATTGAAATATAATCGGGTAGGATTCTGCATTTCTAAATAACTTTTTAGGTTTTCAGTCCCAGTCTCTGAACAGAAATAATTGAAAAAATTTCAATTAAGATGAAGTGCTCCTGCGGAAATATTTGCACTTATTTGTCAGGAGCAAATTGGTTTTAAAAAAATGGTTGCCTAATAGTAAAACTAAAAAAGGAAATAAATGAAAAGGATCATGTGACGTTTCGGCGTCTATATCAGACACCTTCTTCAGACCAACTTGTAAATCTTCGGTGTTTTTTCATTTGTAGTCTAATTGACGTTGAAAGTTGTCAACACATATATGTTGATTTATTGAATTTTAAAATTTCCTGATGTCACTTCTTTCTTCAATAAGTCAATCCAAATACGATATATTCCAACAAAACAATTGGCCAAAACATCTACTTCATATAAGAATTACATGTGGATTCCTTAATTCTCCTTATATAATTATCAGGTTCTGTCATTAGGATCTTTGTGTTGTTTCAGTTCATCATATTATGATCTCCACTTTTTGAACATACATGATCAGCGATTTGTGATTTTGTAATGTCCCTATTTTTGATGTTGTTCTTATGTTCCCGTTTTCTATTCTCTGAAGGTCTTGATGTCTTTCCTGTATAAGATTTTTCATATATACAGGGAATATTGTAAACACAATTTTTGATTTTTGTGCCTCATTCATTGGTTCGTTCTGCTTAGAATGTATCTCAAATCATTTTGTCTTTTGAAATATTTCTTATGTTGAATTTGGAACCAATTCTTTTTACTTTTTTTGAAATGCCGGACTCTAAGGAAGGACATTCAACAAATATGATGGTTCTTGAAGGTTTTCTGTTTTAAAAAAATAATTATTGAAGTATTTGGTTACATAATAAGCTGAAAATGTAATTCAAGTCATTTTCAATATGAATATTATTGATGCAGAGGAATTGAAGTACTTTTCGGATTATGTATATTTATTAATTTTGCGATACATCTGTTAATTATGCTTAGCATTCAGATCAAAATTGTACGATTGTATTTCAATTCTACGAAGCTTCCATGTTTCATGGTCTATCGTTGAATACAATTGAAAAATTCAGTCCTTTTTTGTTCTTCAATATCGGCCACATTCAAGATACTCATAAAAAGCCTCATACGAGTTTTTGTGGCCATAATATGAACAGAACCATAGAAAATTCAATCGAAATATTGAAAAAAACGTTTTATTTCTACACTGAAATATATGATCGAGCGAAATTCATTTTGAGGCTGATTATCCTCACCAGAACCATAGAATTTGATCAATCTATCTATAATAATCATGTATGTATAATAAATGTGTGTACCTATGTTTAAGTTTATATGGTAAACGGAAATTCTTACCACGGACAAGTGCCTGGCACTTTTGTGGTGTTTAAATGTTTGTTAACGTTATGTTATTGCCGAAATTTTCTTTTGTTATTTTTCCTTGTATTTACTGGTTAATAAACATTGTCTTATTTGTTCAAGACCAATTCAGAGCAGTACGCAAAAATTCGTGAGAGTTGCGTTAATAGAAAAGTTAATGGAAAGTCTATAGTCATTTCAAAAAAAATCTTTATTACCATAAAACAACTTTTTTTTGTTAAGACAATATGGGATCAGAAAGTTTTTGATCGAAACATCCTCTTAAAAATATTTTGATTTTTAAAGACTTCAAAAACTAATTAAATACTTCCGAGTTAATATCAGATCACCAAAGTTGAGTTGACCTAATTAACATTATTCTTGGTGTACGTTCAAGTGTTGGAGGGTATTTTATTTACTATTTGCACGACATTGGTTTAGTCCAGAACAAATAGAACAAGTTGAGAGTTTCTTTATCAGATTAGCGTGCTGATTCCCTGAGTAAAATAAAAAGAATTTATCCAAACTCTATCTGGTAAAGTTTTCATAGACTAACGAACTTATTTGAATGTAAATTGCTGCTTCTCACTATATCGTTAATTATCGATTTGAAACCTTAGTAAGGAGTAAGTTGGGATATAAACTGTTACAAAAAATTATTCTAGTTGGTCTAGTTGTATTCGGAAAATTATTGTTAGTTTGGTTTTTACGAATTCATGAGTGTGCATCAAATCAGTTTGGGTGATTTAATTAAATAAGGGCAATTTTGATGTTTTGAATATTAGACTCTTTCTCTTCGAGTTAATCATAATAATATTTCATTCTACATATTATGAACTCAATTTCCTAGAAAACACACTTGCAAAATGATAACATGAAGTTGGTTTTTCCTATCATCGTGCTATTTGTGATAATGGCGTTCGTGGAATATCAAAAAATGTTCCTCAGAGTTTTGATAGTGCCGACAGTCTATTCGAATGAAAGAATGTAAGGGTGATTGGGGGAATGTCGACTACTTAAGCTCTGATCAGAATGTCACCGTCTAATCTTTTTATTAAGATGATCAAAACAGACAAATTGTTGGATTACTTCTTATGAAGTCGTTCTCTCGGTTCTGCAAATATATGAATGATTTTTCCATAAAACAGACAAATAAGAAAAATTCAGGTAATTTTGACCGGTAGATTAATATCGCGACTACATTGAAGGTTAAAATCTACCATGCACATATTTAAACTGAAGCTCTTTCAGCACTAGTACTCTCAACATGGGCCCAACTCAAAATATGGCATTATCATATCCAAATGTTCACCAACGGAGCATACTTCTGTTTTTTTTTCTATTTTCCTATAACCTGTTATTTTTCTCGTAACCTTCTTGCTGACATGTTTGTTTTTTTATTTCCTATATGATGAATTCATTCGATAATAGTCTACTTCTGTAAATTCGAATTATTCTTCCTTTTTGATATATCATGAAATTTGCTTGTCTCTGAATTGTATCGACCGCTTAAAAGCTAAGACCAGCACTTTGGAAGTTGTGCCACGAAAAAAAGTGTACATTATACTTGCTATCCGAAGATGCATAACTAGAAACCAGAAAAAACCCTATCGAAGGTGCAACATCAAAGCTTCAAGTTCTCGTTATATGGACTACAATGACAACTTAAGGAAGTAGGCAAGAACTACAAGGTTTCTTCAGCCTGTGTTCCTGCTCACTCAGGAATCAAAGGAAAGGAATACGCTCATAGACTAGCTAGAAGAGGAGTACAAACGCCACTTACTGTCCCAAAGTGCTACTGTATATTATGCTAATGCCCCACCCATAAGAAAGAGTTTTTGGAGATGAAAGTACAGAAAGAGAAGCACTCTGGAAGAGTTTTCATTCCAAAAAGTTCCTTGAACTTGAAAACTGCAATGTCCATACGAAAACCTTCATCCATAGCATGAACCCTGAACGAAGTAGAGAGACGTCCACCATTTGTCGCATTGCCCGAAACGTTCTTGCATTTCGCAAATAATACGTCTTCAGTCCACGAGCGGTGCGCTTAGGGTATCGTCCGTTCAAGGATCATGCTATGGAGGAAGGTTTCCGTATGGAACTAGAGATGGCGTCTTTGGTATATTTATACCTCAAAGAATATGCCATTTCGCTGTAAGTTCCAAGAAATACCTTGTATCATTCAGAGCTATCCTGTGCTGATGAATCCTAATAACGACGAAATGGCCATCCATAGGTGCTCTGTTTGATACCACTTCCTTGCATTTTGTCTTGAACTAGGACGAAATTATCTCCGAAGTATGAGTTTAATATTGGTTGATTTTTATCGATTAATATTATTCTCTGCTTTCACTTTATTGATATTCATGGCGATGTTACGCGTTAAACCTCTTTTTATTATTTACTACTACAGTGTCATCTAACGTTACCCGAGCGCACCGCGTTTTGGATTGAAGACGGAAAATTTGCAATATGCAAGAACCTCTTCAGTCAATGTAACAAATGGTAAAAATTTCGCTACTTCGTTCAAGATTCATGCTATGAAAGAAGGTTTTCGTATGGAACTGGAGATAGCGTTTTCGGTATATACAGGGTGCGGCAGAGAGGACGGACGGTTTTCAAAAAGTCATAAAAGAGTTTATTTCTACTCAAAAACAAATTTATAGATGCAATAAGGTTCACAAGGAAATAGCATTTGAGACAGTCAAGTGTGGAAAATAACCTCAGGCATGTGGTGGCCGGAATCGTTGATGCAGTGCTAGAGGCGTTCTTGGAAGTTCGCATAGACTCTCTCCAACATTGCTCCTTCAACTTTGGCGACTTCCACGAGAAATGCTTCCTTCATTCATCCAGAGTTCGGTGCTTGTGTCCGTATACTCTAGCCTTGAGGTGTCCACAAGAAAAAATCGCATATGGATAAATCTGGGGACCGAGGAGGCCAATGAACATCTCCAAATCTGGAAATGAGGCGACCAGGGAAGAGAGGGCGAATAACGTCCATTGTTGCTCTGGCTGTTTGGGAGGTCACCCCATCCTGCCGGAACCATACACGTCGGGTTGGAACACGACGCCACGCCGTCTTAATTCAGGCACAAAGAAGTTAGTTATCATTTCGATGTAGCGCTCTGAGTTCACGGTAACAGCACTGCATCAACGATTTCGGCCACCACATGCCTGAGGTTTTTCTACACTTGACTGTCAAATGCTATTTCCTTGAGAACCTTATTGCATTAATAAATTTGTTTTTGAGTAAAAATCAACTGTTTTATGACTATTTAAAAACCGTCCGTCCTCTCTGCCGCACCCTGTATAATACCTTAAACAAGATGCCATTTCGCTGTAAGTTCCAAGAAATACCTTGTATCATTCAGAGCTATCCTGTGCTGATGAGTTCTAAATAGGACGAAATGCCCTTCCATAGGTGCTCTGTTTGATGCCACTTACATTTTGTCTTGAACGAGGTCGAGATTAGCGCCGAAGTATGTGTTTAATATTGGTTGATTCAATCGATTAATATTATTCTCTGCTTTCACTATTGTGATATTCATGGCGATGTTACGCGTTAAACCTCTTCTTAGTAGTAACTTATTACTATTAAAAAAAATCTGAACAAAATTCTAAGATATTTCGTAATGACATATCTCCTTCTCCACTTTGCAATGAACATTCATATTTTTTTCTCGAAATGAACTCGGGGTTTCTAATATCAATGTGAAATCTTTTGTATTAGATATTATTTCAAGTACTATCGAATCTCCTGCAGGTTCCCCTTTATTTTCTTCTCCTCGCATGTAACAACCGAGTTGACCGATGTAATATGAGGACCCCCATTTTAATTGCTCCGTCTCCCCCCGAATCACCCGCAATTTCACCTCGACAAACTAGTTAGCCGGAAGCTATGTCGTTCTTTGTTAAACACGCGAAGTCCGATTGAATATATTTTCTGGAATTAATTGCGTGATTTTAAACTTGACACTGGTTTGCTTTGTGTTGCGAAAAACTCGGGTTCGACCGGCGCGAATATTTCATTAGCAATTGTGTTTTTATATTTGGGAATTTGGTTCGAATTTTTATTGAAATATTGGGAAAATTAATGGCGAATCGATGAGGGTTGGATGATGCTGGGCTATTTTCACAAGAAAAGTAATGACAAACTGTAGGCTGATTGATGTTTGGCTTGACTATTTCAACAATTGGGTTGCTCGTCCATTGGTGTAGCAATAAGCCTGTTACATAGAATTTTTTGGTACACAATTTCGATGTAACAGGCTTATAGGACTTGAGAGGGATACTAAATATATGAGTGAAAAATCTCAGTACTATAAAAATTATATTCTGGAAGTTACTGAAAAAAGTAAATATTTATCGATGATTATTGGAAATATGAAAATTCCATGCTTCAATTTCAATCCATTTGAGAATTTTCATGATATTTCACTCACGCCAATCGACATTGTCAAACATGGGAATTTTAGAAATATTTTCGATATATAACGATAGACCGAGCGATATACTTTTCCATAGTTGTGTTATGGTTTATAGTTTGAAAAGGGGCTACAGTTCACTGCGACCTCAAGGTCTATTGTGCCTCCTTAAAAAGCTGTTCTGACCACATATTTCACAGCTCGCCTACCAGTTCTAAAGATCTGATGAAATTCAGTATCTGTGTAGGCTTCAACGAGGCTAGTTCTTCACTCTAATGGGGCCCACTCACTAGGAAGGAAGAATGCGCAGTTAAGTCTCTGCATGTTTGCTGTAACGCAAACGTGTGCATTCATATTTCCCATACACATACACTTTTGCGTGTTGGTTTGGATGTGCGACAAGCGTGAGATGACGTCGAAAAAAGATCTGATGTTAATGGCAGTGGCGTGTGTTGTTATTTAGGAAAAAATTTCTAAGGTATAAATATCGAACCCGACACTGTGTTGCTAAACATATGAAACGTGCAGAGACTTGTTGCCCATACACGGTCGTTTTTGGTCATTCTTCCACGTACGGGGAAGAATGCACACGCCACACGACGGAGATGAATGCGCATTCCAAATTTACGCCATACACACACACTTTTAACTGTACCACGTACAACGTGCATTCAAGTCTTCGCGCTTCCCTCTTAGTGAGTGGGCCCTTTTACAAGTTTCTCGCCCAAGGCATTTTCTCCTTAGGCTCACAATGCCAAAGCATTGCGTGACTAAGTGAATGGGGGTTTCTTCCTCCTCCTCACAGAACCTACACTCGTCAG
Source organism: Propylea japonica (assembly GCA_013421045.1). Lineage (NCBI taxonomy): Eukaryota > Metazoa > Arthropoda > Insecta > Coleoptera > Coccinellidae > Propylea > Propylea japonica. Next base: position 93,093,109 of record CM024241.1, read on the forward strand.
TGCCCGACAATACCATCCTCAACAGGTACTTTCTAAGGCTACAGTGTCCTGTAAGAAAGCCAGTGAGGAGGTGTAATTTTTTCTTACCAAGATCCAGATATCTTCTCGATCTTGCTGTTTCAAAGTTCCGAAGGAACTTAGTGGAATTATCCATCCATGGAAGATTCCGCCAGAGTTTTTCCTTCTCGGCTTTCTCCTTCTCCAGAAACTCCTTCTTATAGGTACATTTACCTATACCACAGAAGGGTTCTGGGCCAATGAATGACATTCGTGCATTTGGCAAGTGTATTGGCCTCTTCGTTTCCTTTGATTCCCGAATGACTGGGAACCCAGGTTAGAAAGACCTTATTTTTCTTGCCTACCTTGCCACACGGCACTCGTGTTTACGTGTTAAGGCAACTGCCACAAATTTTGCGTATTGCTTAAAATTGGCATTGGATTTATACGAATATATTCTTGGTTTTTTCCATAAGTATTCTATGTCAGAGAACAGAAGGTTCGTTCGAATTTTTTTTAATCAAAAACTCGAATATTTTTGCTTTCTAACTAACTGAAAGATTGAATTTAACTCCTGATATGTGTGAAAAAAATGGGTTTTTGATCTCAAGAATCTTCACGAAATTTTTGTAATACACTTAGTTCCTATGATCGTAAGTTAGAGTGAGTACTGCAGGCCGGAAAGAATTGTTTTTGACCTCCTCACCCAACTGAGTCGTTCAACACCACTCACAGCTCAAAATAGGTAATTTACTGACATTTTAAAAAATCCATAGCATTCGGCGCGAAAAGGTCTAATAGGATAACAAAATCGCTATCGTGAAAGATCGCTTAAACTTTCAATAGGAAATTATATGCGAATTTAAGGTCAAATTGAACCCTATCAGTTCGATCGACCATTTGGTCACAAAACGAACAAAAATAAATACTCATAATATTCGAGGAAAATCGAGAACCTAGACATCTCAGTCAAGGTAATCCTCTCATGCATAATTTGCCCATATGAAGACCTTCTATTTCAAATCTTCAGAATGAACGATACTTAAATTGATTGTTAAAAAGTTTAGGAATCATCTGGATCAATCAGTCTCAATGAATCAGTTACTTCGAAAACATCGTCATTAAGGGATTTCTTCAAAAACGACTGTTGTGTTGGTTTTCTCATAAGAACAAGAAGTCACACAAAGTTGAAATTAGCATGTAAAGTAACACTACAAAGACTAGCACGAGAATGAATGTGTACTTTTCCTTTTGGATTTAAATTATACAAGTTCTAGCAAATCTTGTCGAGTTGAGACGAAAAAAATGAGTTCCTACACAACACATAACATCAAAAAACAGAGCACGTAACTTCCTCCTCCACATCTCCAAACTTCAATCCTCCTTCGACACATCAAAACAAGATAAGAAACCTCAACTTAAAACTCCCACATATCATCCATATGCAAATCAACCGATAAGGAATTCTTCCAGCAAAACGTCCCATCAGAAGACCATCCCTCTTCTTTATCTCCAAACCTCCTCAGGTAAACCCGGAAAATTCCCTCTTAATTCCCGTTCCGTATCCGGAACTCGACTCACGTAGTTAACTCGTCCTGAACGGGACTTGATAAATTTAAAAAAGCACCTTAAAGTCGTTAAGACGATCAGCCCGCGGCAAATTGAGCCGAAAATATGCGTGAAAAAGTTTTCGGCCCGCAAGACGGAGTCTATACTTATCCCCCTGATTTCGTCGGACCTTCCTTTAATCCAGTTTATCCCGGATTCGGTCGTTTTGAGGCGTGTTATGAGCCGTAAGTTGACGGGAATGGAGTGATGATCAGCGGTTTTAGAATTGATGGTTTTCTTCTTGTGAAATACTAGAATGTCTCTTGTTGTTTTGGATTATTCGTTGAAAACAAGATAAAAGGAAGATGTTGTAATGAGTAACGCATATTTTTTCGATTTTTCTGACTTGTTCGTCTACACGGAAAAAAGTAAATGCTTATTTTAAACCAATACCTTTCAATTTAAGCTGATGTTAGATTTGTATATCCCCTAGAGGATATCTATTTCAATGAAGAATATCAAATTTTCAAAGCCTCAGCTTTCAATGTAGCAAATGATTTTTTCAATTCAAGGATATTTATATGCACCTTCCAACACTAATCTACTACTCAAAATGAATAAAACGAATACATAATTGTAGTATATGGGAAATAGAATGAAGTATAGCATTGGATCATGTAGAATATTTGGTAGGATCATATTCAGAATATGATTCATCAAAAGAAAATCATCAACATTACATTCAGAATTTGAAACGCTTGTGTTGAGTATATGAATTCTTGAAGTAAATCTTTGTTCTTCTTTGTTTTATTTGGCTTATGATTGATTTGAGTATATTGTTATATCCAAAAGATTCAAATGAATCTTCGAAATGAGATGATTTTATTTTAATTCAATATAATTAATAATTTGGAAATGAAGATACTATGCTTAAATACAAATTACTTGATATTTGGGTTGATATTTTCATTACGTTCATTCTGAAATGATAATAAACTATATATAATTATGCAAATTCTCAAAATATTTTAACTTCAATCTGAGCTTCCGATCAGAAAAATATCTTTATACTGAACATTGCATATTACATAAAGAAGAATATTCAAGGTTTAATTCGAGTTGAAGTGTTTCATTTTCAAATGAAACAGTTTTCATGTTAAAATATGGGATGTTATGAATCGAATATGTGGAAAACTCAGATCGAGTGAAATAATATACTCAGCATAAGTTGTTATAGCCTCAGACAAAGAGCACGCGATGTTTGCCCTGAAAAACATTCATATTCCTGAATTGAGATAATCATTATTTGAATGAAATAATGCTTCAAGTTCGAATAGAAAATATTTATTCAAAGTGAAAATTTATGTTGACAAAATCAATGTTCACATTTGAGCATTTCAGAATTTTTAATGCGAAACTTTTTTCATCAAATAAGAATAAAAACTCTTGAAACAAAGTTAAATTAATAAGAATATTGAAATAATCCTTTTGAGAATTCACTTTTTTCTGTGTATCAGATGAACTCGAAGATCCTTGCTTTCCTTCAATCACCCTATAACTATAGAAAGATAGATAGATAGATAGATATTTATTAATCCTTTGAGACATAACATTTATGTATAGGACAAGTCAAAAATAATACATATATAATATTTGTACATACATGCTTATTCATTAAGTTGACATTTTTCGAAGATATAACTGTAATATTCCTGGACACTATATTTTAATAACAAATCTTTAACTAATTTTGAATTCATTTTTTTGAAGACGTTTTATGTAACGAGGAAGATTATTGAAAAGTTTGGTACTTTGATAAAATGGAGACATTTCAAATTTTGCAGTTTTATGAATCGGAAAATATAACTGATCCTTATTTCTCGTATTACGAGAATGGAAACTTGAGAGTTTAACAATACGATCCTCATTTTCTTTCACATACATAAGACACCTGAAAATGAACAAAGAGGCAACAGTAAAAATACCATTTTCTTTGAAGATTGGCCTGCAAGAGGAACGCGGATGACAGTTTAGCTTACTATAATTTATGTTCTACTTTTATACGAAGAGCCTCAGTCATAGCTTGAACAATATTGTTTCAGTGATATTGTTTCAAAAACACCCGGTACATTCATAAAATGTAACTTTAACTATGACAACAAACCTTGATATTGCGTAAATCGAAATAAAAAACATTCAAGGTAAGCCCTGAGCAGTTAGTTGCTTTTATAAGGATCGTTCATTGGTAGAGCAATTAGACTATTACCTCAAAATATTGTATAGGACTTGATATTGATCCTTAATATATGAATGCAAATCTCAGCACGATCGGAATTATATTCTGGAATTATTCAAAATATAAAATAGAGTGGAACTTCCCTATAGCGAACGGCTGTATAACGAATTTCGTTCAAGACATTACACCTTAAATCCAAATTATATGTTGAAAACACCCTCAAAAACGAAGTAAATTCTCTCTATAAGGAAATATTCCAAGAACAAGAACATCACTCTTTGAATGGGTATTGGTAAAAAGGTATAAGGGTGGGTTTTTTCCATAATTATGCCGGACGTAGGTAATAAATCCCGACCATAAACTGAACCATTACGGTGGGAGGATAGATCCTTCCGAAACGTGGGATTCAGCTGAAAATGTTGATAAAATGATGGTTACTTAAATGATTTCGTTGATGTCGATATCAAATTGTAACAAATGAACTTCCAACTGAAAAGGACACGTTGAACAGTGTCAAATGCGGTATTCGAGATCACTACGATAGCAGTGATGATACCGATAGCGTTGATTTGGAGGGGCAACCGGTCGAAAAACCAAATTGTGAAGAGGTACTTCAAGCCTTTAAAACGTGTCGTCTCGCTTTCCGTTTTATTGAAGGGGTTCCGGACAATATGTTTGATTCTTTGAGAAAATGCGAAGCTTTTTTCATTGATAATAAAATGTTTTTTAATTGTTACACTCAGTCAAAAATTACGAATCATTAGCCCAAAAAATCGTGATGTATACGTCCCTACATAAAATGCCTATAAGCTATTATGAATTTACTTACACACCTTTTTGACTATGAATTCACAATAAAAAATGGAATTGCTTCTTTCGATATTTGACACAATGAAAAAACTTCTGTATAACGAAATTTCTGTATAAAATTCGAAAAATTTTAGGCCTCTAGCCAAAACCTTCCAAAAGTTGAAGTGTTCACGGTAGAACGCACAAATAGAACTACTAGTGACCTCAGATTTTTCGTCAGTCGTTAGAGACTACTTTCAGCTCGAAATTTGAAACTCATTAACATTTGGGATAAAGTATGGCAAGCTGTTCTTTCATAAACAAGCGAATAAAAATACCTTAAGAACTTCAAAACGGTCCCTTCTTTCATGCCAAATATCCAAGGACAGAATTTATATTCCAGGATATGGTCCTTCGCCTCGGATCCCGCATAAGTACAAAGTACACAGCATCTCTAATCCCCATTCTTCAATCCTGCTGTAAACTTCAGGATAAACGCTCGAAATGTCACTAAACACTGCTTACTCCATGTTATGTTTGAACAACACGTGCTACTTGACGCTTATGCTGAAAATACGGCCTTATATTTCACGTTTTATGTCTTTTTTCACCGGAGAAATTGCGAAAATTGTGCGATCCGATATTGTTAGTTTTGAGTTCGAAAGCTCGGAAATACCCTGGTCCGAAGGCTGTTATTATTATCCGGATTTTATATCCGGTAATATATGTCTCTGGAGTCCAGATTGCCATAGGAATTATTAGAATTATGTCCCGTGAAGCAGTGTATTATGTTCGAATAAAAAGGGCGGTATGGTGAAGTTCTCGTCCTTAGGGCAATAAACAAAAAACTGGACGTAATGCAGTGAACGCAGGTGTTGATCGCCTTAAGAATGTACAGGCTGGTCTCAACGGTCTATTATGTTCATATAGTCCATTTCTTTGATGATGTGAGGAAAATTTATAATTTTTAGTAAACTATTGCTGCCGTGACGGACAGCTGTGGACACAATTCTTTCTGTGAGTTTTTTTTATATAATCGGTATCAGTATTTCGATAACAACTGCAATATTTCATTTGAATAGTCTGCAATACACTACTTTGGTCGAGCGTTTGGAAATTCTAAGCTTTTAAATTGCTATAACCTAAGAAAATCCTACGATTGATGTGGACTAAATGAGGATTTCAAGTATGCTTAAATGTAGGGTTTTTTTATGTTACAGCATCAAGAGTACCTAGTGTCAAATATATACTTAAGTTATTCACTTAAAGTTTCAAGTAATGAATTTTCATAGAAATATTATTGTTGAAAGATTTGCATTAACAAAACTGTAAAAGTCGACTTTTATACGGAGACAAACATCATCAGGTACCATCGTCTCAAAGTAAATGAGCCATGACAATGTGCACAAACTGGAAAGCTCTTTAAACTAACTAATTTTTAAAAAAAAATTTTTTTTCTTGAAAAAAAGTACCACATGATCCACTCTCTCTATTGAAAAATTTCGGAGGGTTGATTTTGTTGCCAAATATTTTTCTTCTGAGAATAGTTATTTTTATTAAGTGCGTAAAATGAGTGTTTTTTTCATGACCAATGAGAAGGTCAATTTTTGGTCGAGACCGCAGGTCGAGGCCAAAAATTCACTCGATTGTGCCATAACGAATTTTTTAAGCACGAAATACAAACAACATTTTTTGTACAACTGTGAATGTGAATTTACATCGTCTGAAATATAAAATGACTGAGACAATGCAATGTAATATTTCTAGGCATACAGTCTTTACTTTTTTTCACCGTTAAAAAATTTTTTAACGGTGAAAAAAAGTAATCATTTACGCATCCATAGTGATGAAGAAAAGTCAAGTTTTTTTGACAGTTGTACAGAATAGTTATTTTTGTAGAAGTGCGTAAAATGAGTGTTTTTTTCATGGCACATGAGAGTGTCAATTTTTGGCCGAGACCGCAGGTTGAGGCCCAAAATTTACTTAAATGTGCCACAAAACACGAATTTTATACGCACGAAATACAATCAAAATTATTTGTACAACTGTGAATGTGAATTTACTTCGTCTGAAATATAATTATTAAAGATAATGCTTCAAATACATTATTTCTATGCATCCAGATACAGTGTTCTTTATGGGTCGTTACTATAGAAACTTACTTTTTTTACCGTTGAAAAAATTAATCATTTAAGCATCCATAGTGATGCAGATGAGTTAATTTTTTTGTCAGTTGTATAAAAAATGAATTTGTTTGATAAGCACCGTATAACTATTTATAAAGGATTAAAAAAAAATATTTCATTTCTTCGTTGAAGGAAGATACATTTTCAGAAATAAAATCTAATCATCTTCTGTATTGGTTTGGCATTGAATATTCCTGAAGAAAGCTTCATTCTGCCTTTTCTCGAATCCAAAACTATATTCGAAATTTTATCAACTGTGAATCGAATTTTACTGGATTTTATTGAATTTGTTGTATAGTTTTCGCTCAAATAAATTCGATGAACTGCTTTAAATGCCATTATTAAAAATAATAAAGTTCCTGGATTTGATCTTCCAAGGAAAATATGGACTGTTCTTAATCGTATAAGAACAGGTCATGGACGTTGCAATAGTATGCTTTTCAAATGGAATTCAGTTGAGAGTCCTAGTTGCGAATGCGGAGAAGCAGAGGAGACAATTGAACACCTGATAAATAATTGTCCAATATATAAATTTCAAGATGGCTTGAGAGCTGTACATGAAATTACCGAGTCGTTTTTGAATTGGGTTATTAATTTTAAATCGATTTAATAGAGTTTTAATCATTTAATTTTTTCTGTTTTTTTTCTGCTTTGATTTTTTCGTTTCAGTTTCAGAATTCCGAAGGCATCCTGGAGAGGGTTATCGTTCATTTGGACTAAGTAAAGAAGAAAACCTTCAATATTCTAATAGTTTTTAAGTGTTATTTTTGTTGAAACGGCGAGACAGGGTTTTTTCTACTGGGGTTTTTCCCTGAGCTCTGGTATCATACGAAAAAATAGTATGGTACCCCGTTTTGCACCAACCTCAGTTAGGGATTTTTATTTTTGTTTTATGTATTGTATTATGTTAGCTCTTGATTTCAAAAGAATATATATATATATTAAAAATAGTCGAAAAAAAAAGTTTTCACCAGATTCATTTTATGAAATTCAAATATCTGATTAATCGTTATTGAACTTGTGGAATCTCCAGATTTCAATATACAATATATACATATTTTAATTTCAGGAAATCAGTTAGTACGTTGTGAAGTTAAGTTATTATGCAGCACCCCATTGAAACATACCCGAAAACACTCAAATGAAAAGTGGCAAAAAATATGGAAATAGAAAGTGACTAGCCAAAACAGTAATTTGAGTATTAAATGTATAATGTGTAATTTGTGGTTGCTTTATTGGTACCTAGGTACTGTTTGCAACCTAAATCTCTAAATAAATAAATAAATAAAATAAATAAATAAATAATCGACAATGTTGCTCAAATTTCGAGTTTCGAAAAATCTTTACTGAATAAGTAAATCAAAGAATTCGGTGTGAACAAAATAATCATCGTATCAGTTCAAATTGATCATCCCCACCATCAGCAATGAAAAACTACCTTCAGTGCATTTCATTACAGGGGTGGATGAGGATGAACGATGCCCCCATCCAGCAATAATAATGCCATCAGATAACAATGATTGAATGATTAATGAAATTCTTGAAGTTTGTCAAGGTTTTTAATTAACGATACCTCCCGGAATTATACAATCGAGAATTTCTCGTCAAGATATTTCAGTCTGCAATAATTGCCGCAAACACGGCTCAAAAGTACCATAAAGAGCGGATACGCCATTGTGTGTTTTGCGAATTTGAACGGGTAAGCGGGCAGGACCGGATTCACGCTTGTTTGGATTTCGCGCCAGAGTTTAACCGATCGTTGTGTTTGGTTATGATTTATTCGTTTGCTGTTTTGAAGAGATTCACTCGTTCGTTAGATTACTCAATTGGAATTTTGATAGTTGTTTACTGTATATAAGTACGGTTTGATTTTGCCAAAATTTGTGTTATTTGAGAATTTCAAACCGAAACGAGAATATGAATATTCTTTCGAAATAGAGCTTCACAAAATGTTCCGTATATCGAACAATACTGTATGTTTATTCTGCAGTATGAGCCGAGGAAAATTTGTACAGGATACCATACATTTCTGCGTATGATACAAGAGCTGTATAGTTTAAAAAATGGTGTTACAGTTCACTGCGACCTCAAAGTCTATTGTGCAGCCTTACAAAGCTGTTCTGGCCACACCCTTCACAGCTCACCTTCCAGTTCCAGAGATCTGATGAAATCCAATACCTGTGAAGGCTCAACGAGGCTAGTTCTTCACTCTTACAAGATTATCGCCCAAAGCATTCTGTCCTTTGGTTCGCAATTGCGAAGCATTCCGTGACTAGGTGAATGGGGGCTTCTTCCTTCTCCCCACAGAACCTACACTCATCAGTGTCCGATAATCCCATCCTCAACAGGTGCTTTCTGAGCCGACAGTGTCCTGTAAGAAAGACAGTGAGGAGGAGTAGTTGTTTCGTACCAAGATTCAGATATATTTTGGATCTTGCTGTTTCAAAGTTTCAAGGAACTCAGTGGAATGACCCATCCCTGGGAGATTCCGCCAGAGTTTTTCCCTCTCGGCTTTCACCTTCTCTAGAAACTCCTTCTTATAGGTACATATACCTATACCACAGAAGGGTTCTGAGACAATGAGTGACATTCGTGCGCCGTCTTTGGCAAGTGTATTGGCCTCTTAGTTTCCTTTGATTCTCGAATGGCCGGGAACCCAGATTAAAAAGACCTTATTTTTCTTGACTACCCCATTGAATTTGTTCCGGCAATCCAAGATCATCTTTGAGTCGATGACTATCTGAGTGTATGGCTATATGGTGAGGGTTAGATGGTGGAATTGGGGGTTAGATGGTAGAATAGGCGCATGATTTAGGGTTTATTTCACAGAATTGTACACAAAGTTATCTCACCCAGAATCGTGCGAGCTAAATCTCGCCCTCAATGTTGTAAAAAAACTATAATTGTAGTATCATAATAAAGACCTTATTATTATTATTATTATTATTATATCGCACTTCTGATAGTTTCTTTCTAGATTTATATCTATAGACATCCTTCAATAGCGAAGATTTCCGCTAAAAAGACGCTCATACAGGAGCCAAGCGACAGTGCACAGTTGGTACTTGGCCCGTATATCGCAGCGCCAGCTCCTGTAGTGATTTTGGAACCATCTGTATACCATTTTACAGCATTTCCCTTATAATTATGAACGATCGGACTCAATATGGAATGTTTTTATAGGATATTCGCAGTTTCACATTTCATGCCTTCAGAAGGTACATTTCGTCGTATCATCTACAAATAGAAGGTATGATCTAAAGAGAACACACCTTTTCCAATGAGATTCTCATCTCGTTCAGGAATATTATAAACAATATCGGATCCAACATAGAACCTTGGGGGACTCCGAATTTAAACTCTCTTTTTTAGGTTCTTTGTTTTCATAGCATTTTCTTCAGTTTACCGGGTTTTTCACTATAACTTGACCCCCCCTTCAACTTTGTTACTAAAGGAGATACAAAAAAATGTTTCGTATAAAAGTTTTACGAAATCAACTGAGGTTTGTTGATATGACTCCACAAACTGAAATATACACAGGGTGACCAACATATTAATGGCAACTTCATTTCTTTAAATGGAACACCCTGTATATTTTTCCATATTTGCTTACCTCTTTTCCCCCTGATTTCGAATATGTAACATATGTTGGTCTACCTTTCTTATTCTGAGCACCACCGAGTTTCAAATTTCAAGAACCATCTGGAATTTCGTGAATATTTGAGTGGCCAATTTGATCTTTAGATTGGTAATGGCGCACCCATTTTATGGCCACCAAATAGTCCCGATTTAACACCGTTGGACACGTTTTTATAGCCGTTCCTGAAGGGAAAAGTTTACTTCAGCAATAATGATAATCAATGAAAGCGTAGAATAATATTAATGATATAAAATCAAAAAATATTAAACCCATAATGCGGAACTAATCTCGTCAACGCACTAATGATAATATTGTAATGATTAAAAACAAATTTTGAAGCTTTAATTTCTGACTTGAATCAGAGCCATAATAATGCTATCAAAAATGGTCTAAACAACTTGAGACAACCGTATGAACTATGTCTATTGAATGAAGGTGGTCATTTCGAGCAATTTCTTTAGTTGATGTTATTCTTAACGTACTACCATAGTTTATTATTTTTCATTGGTTAAGTATTTGTTAAGTATTCCTTCTAAAATAATACTTTTAAGTAGATTGTTTGGATATAAAGAATTTCGTAGGTATTTCACATAATGTTTATTCGGTATCATCATTTCAAAACTTTGAAACTCCGAAAATTGAAGAGACACATCAGGGCAAAAAGAGCTAGCCCAACATGGAAAAATATGCAGGGTGTTCCATTTGAAAAAATGGAGTTGCTATCAATATGTTGGCTACCCTGCATATATTCCATTATGTGAATTCATATTGTAAAACCTCAGTCGATTTGGTGCAATTTTGGTTTGAAACATTTTTCTGTAACTCTCTTAGAAACAAATTTAAAGGGGGGTCAAATTATAGTGAAAAACCCTGTACAGCGCTTCTAAAACTTAAAATTTTCACATACGTACCTGTGCTCGAGTAAGCGACGTTAGTAGTTGAATTGGCTTTTCTAATTTAACCCCCTGAAGCGTCGGCGGTGGCGGCGAAGGGTTGCCGCCGTCGACGCGTATGCGTGAGCCCTCGAAATTGTCCCAAGCCCTTTCCACTGCTTATTACTTGTTTCACGTTATTTAAGCTGGGTTAACACGGGCCCACTCATCGGAATGCTTTAATTAACTGTGTCTTCGATATTTATTCAAATATTTTGATTAAAATACCTTTCGTTTCCGACGAACTTCATTCTTGCCCCAGACTCTAGGAAATTTGAACGTAGAACTCAGTTTACGTGTATCTGATATCCTTGTAGAGTTGAATCAGTGGCGTTCTGTTTAGAGTCTGTTGCTAGATATGAATTAATGAAGTTCATTATTCATTTCAGGTAAAAACCATTTGGGCCATAATCAGTTATACACACAGAACACATTTATTCATAATATAGCGATATACTGAGTTATTGTCGATAATTTCCAAAATAACTTTAATTATCACATAGAAAATCCTGCACGTTTTCTCCATAGTGAATTTTTGATATCATGCAAATTTATTATGAATCCAAATTGAATGTCACAGAACGTATCGCTTATACAGAAGACGATTTTTGCTGAGAATTTGCCCAACGTAGATATTCACAAACCAGTTGCAGAGGGGAAGTAGAGGGTTTTCCAATAAGAAGTGTTATTTTGATATTCAAAGAAGAAAACCATTTTTCAATATAAATGAGCCAATGTTTATTTCATTATAAAGAAGAAAATAACATCAGGCAAATGACCACCACGACGATGCTTGCAGGACCATATCCTTTTAATGAAATTGTTCATAACCCAATCGCAAAGTAGCTGCCCTATGTCCTCGGTAGCCTTTCACGTGACCCCGAAGGAAGAAGTTTCGATGGAATTCCGGATCATTTTCATGCATTTCAACAACCTAATCATCGAAGACACGATGTTGTTGATGATCGGCCGGCTTGAGTTCTTGTGTTAACTGAACTTTATAAGCCTTAAGACCCAAATCTTTATGCAAAATACGGTGTAATGATGTCTGTGGAATGCCTTATTCCAAAGAACGACGAGGAATGGACAAACCTGGGTTTTCTTCAACACTTCAGATCGGCTAAAGCAGCAATGTTCTCGGCTGTTCTTGAGCGACGTGCACGGGTTTTATTCTTCATATCACATTCTTGTCCCAACAGCTCGAATTTTTCTAATAATTTCATTATTGCGGTCCGACAAGGTGCTTCACGACGATCAAAAACTGTTCGAGTTTTACGAACCGTCTCTGCCGAATTTTCACCATTTTTATAGTGAATTTTAATAATTTCAATGCGTTCTTGAAGCGTGTATCGTTCCATTTTTATTAATGGCGTAGTTTCTACTTTTCCAATGTCAAAAAATGTTAGCTTCAAACGTGACATCTACCGAAATAGCTGGCTATTCAAAATAATTTATATAGGATATTCTTTTGAACTAACATAATACAATACATAAAACAACAAAGTACCTAGCTCAGGCTAATGCAAAACGGTGACATGCTATGTTTCAAAATGGAAACTTGAAACTATTTGAATACATACCTTCAATATTCATATACAATACACTTTATTCTTGCTCAGCGGTATTTCGTCCTGAATATCCAATCCAATTCTGGAAATATGATGAAAAACGTATGACAAACTGATGTCAAAATGACTCAGTATTATTATCGCATTGATTTTGTATGAGCAACCTCCTACCTAGCACCTGTCACAATGAAAACTTCACCTTCAAAGACACTCAGTATAATTGTAAGAAACATTCTAAGCAAGGCCCTTGTATCATTGCCAGTTCGAAACTGAAGGAGATAATGAAATATCAATCATTTAATTAAGTCATTAATTGAATCACCCTTGTCAATTTCAAGTAACTTCAGTAGGCATCAATCAATTTGCCTAACAGAATCGTTGAAAGTTAAGGATGACTTTTCTCTCGATCATAATCATTCACGGGAGTTTTCCATCACACTGTGATTAGAGAAAAAAGAAAATCAATACTATTCTTGGAATGATTTGTTATTCACCACTTCCCTACAGTTTATTTTCTGTACCTATATTTTCCAAGGCGAAAAGGTGCCAAAGTTTTGAGCAAATATAGTTTCAAATTTCGAGCATTGAGTCTTAAACGAGTCGATTGGGCCGACTCGAAAACAATTCTGTCCGACCGAATGGACTAGTTGAATAGTTCCTGACTTGTGATGATTTGAAAGTTTTATTTCGAATATTTCGACAACTATAAACTAGAAGTTCCGTCTCATAAAATTCATTTGTGGTCAATTGGCACAGTGACCACCCTTCTGCACTGTGACTTATGAGGTCTTTAGTGCGTTACTATACTAAAACTATATTTTGCCCAGAAATGTGATATACTTTGCAAACTTGATTATTTTATTTGGAGACTTCGCTCTTATATTGGCTGGCGTCAAATTCACGACAGCCATTAGAGTAAGTCTAGTTTAGGCCAATACATTGCATTAGCGTGATATGTAAAGGGTTTTTTCAATAAGAGGTATTATTTGATATTCAAAGAAAAATGCAATTTTTCAATATAAATGATCGGATATTTATTTCATTATAAAAAAGAAGCTTTGCCGTTAATAGTGGAAAATAACATCAGGAAAATGACCACCACGACCACGCTTACAGGACCATATCCTTTTAATGAAAATTTCCATCACCAAATCGCAAAGTGGCGGACCTATATTATGTCCTCGATAGCCTCACGAATTCCATCTTTGAAGTCTTGACTCGACGCTGGGCTATTGGCGTAGACCTTCTCTTTCACGTCGCCTCAAAGGAAGAAGTCGCAAGGTGTTAAATTACAAGATCTCGTCGGCTTTTCGGGAGATTACACTCTCCGGAAAATTTTCCCGCAAAAGATCAGTGGTTTCGTTGCTTGTGTGGCACGTAGCGCCGTCTTGTTGGAAGTGAACGTTGTCCAGATTAATACCATCCAATTTCGGCTATGATTCCAAGGAACGATGAGGAATGGACAAAGCTGGGTTTTCTTCGAAACTTTCGGCTACAGCAGGAATATTCTCGACTGTTCTTGAGTGACGTGCACGAGTTTTATTCTTCACATCACTAACTGCTCGAATTTTTCCACAAAATTCTTTATTGACGTCCGACAAGGTGCTTCACGACGACCCAAAATGTTTCGAGTTTGACGAACCGTCTGTGCCAAATTTTCACCATTTTTATAGTGAATTATAATAACTTCAATGCGTTCTTGAAGGGTGTATCGTTTCAATTTTATTAATGATGTAGTTTCTACTTGTCAAATGTCAAAAAATGACAGCCTCAAACGTGACATCTACAGACCGATACACATAACCTACAGATATTAGAGTTACCCTACTGATTTTGTGCAGCTGATATTTCACAAAAAAGTGATCTGTGAGAAGCCCAGTAAGCAGCCTTAACTAGTTCTCTAACAATGATAGAGCTTGTTGAGCCCTCTCTTTTGAAGTTGCAATCTGTCTGGTTTCTTGTCTTTGACCTGATGAGTTAACCCAGTAGGTAGAAACTAAGGTAATGGGAAGAAAACATATCAACCTGTCAAATTTGACAGGTTAATGACATATCAAATGCTGTATACCCAGTAAGTTAGCACGAATGATTCGAAATATAGTGAATATTTATTTTGTAGCTACTTTTTTAATGTTCCCAAAAACAGTAATAAAAAGTTTGCCCGGAGTTTATGATCAATAGCCGAAGGAATTCTCTTCTCTGGTCGAAAAAGCAGAAACGCACTGAATGAGCTGTTTAATCATCCCTCCTGCAGAGTTCTATGAAACAAACACAGACCTGAAGAATTTCATTAATTAATAAATCATTGTTATTTCCGGCTACTCTATACCGTCTTCAGTTCTTGAGGCATTCATTTTATTAAATCTGTGATGCCTCAAAATTAAATTAATTACACTTCGGAGTTTCAATTTATTTATTCGGAAAAGTTTCTTGAATACTTCGCGAATGAGAAAAGATTATTATACAGGAACTGCTCACGACCAAAATCAGAAACAATGTGAATAAATTTCTGTTCCATTGTGTTTTTGGAACGATGATTAATTTTTCGGTATTGCGGAGATGATGGATTGAATCTGCCTCAAGTTGTAAATAACTTAGTTGGAGAATAAGCGACTGGTATTTTCTGGCATCTACTGGGTGCGTTATATCTGAAAACTCTCATATTTCTCCCGAAATCATCAACATACTATCGGTATCTAATGAGTCCATTATATTGAGATACTCTACAAGCTGCTACTGAGCGAATTCAGTAGCTAATTGTAAATTCGCTCACTGTAATCGTGTTCACAAGCCAACAATCTGATTGTAAAAAAGCTGTGACTACAGTTGCTAAAGTTGAAGGCTTGGCTACTGTACACGCTGAGTCGGTGACGTTTTGGCTTGTTGACATGTAAACAAGCCGTGTGTAATCACAGTTGCTACAAAACAATATGTGAGTTCTCATCTACTATAGGTGGTTCCTGGTTCTTAAATTTGAAAATGTATTTGACATTCATCTTAGATCCTTGACAACAATACAAACATAAACCTCACGTGGATGGCTAGATTGTTGGTTTTGTGTGTAATCATCACAATCTCACCAGCTAATTAACTCGCTTCTGAATTCGCTCAGTAGCAGCTTGTAGAGTATCTCAATGTAATCGACCCATTATGAAAACTTTCCAAGTTACGAAAAAATACAATTAATTTTGAAATATGTTCAATAGCAGCTTAAAATTCAGTGAAATTATTACATACAGGGTGTCCGGGGAATAACTGTACATACTCTTACCAGAGATAGAGTTGCACTAGCTGACTACTGATTGACTATAAAGAATTAATTTCTGGGTTTCCCTAGAAAACTACAGGGTGTTTTTCCAACTCCATGGAAATACTTAGACCATCATAAAATCCAAACTTATTGACGGATATTATTAAAACGTGGGGGGTTATTGGCACATGCTAAGGTCGAATCAGAAATACATCAATTATTCCATTATTCCTGGGCCGGACTCATTAATCTTCATTCAAAGTGTTGAGGTTAAAAAAAACACTTTGTATTTCGAATTTCGAATAATTGATTCACGTTTTAGAAAGAAGATAAGTTATGCATTAATTTGTGGTATCGCTTAAAGTTGTCACATCAACAATCATTTTTTTATGAATTTTTGAATTTGGAAAAAGTTCGAAAAATTTAATTCATTTACCTGAACAGGACTCAGACACCTTGTGGAGGTTGAAAATAAATAAAATATTTTCTTAAAAAAGTCACAGAAAGTGAGAAAGCCTATAACAATTTGTTAATATACTGGGTGGCCACCCTAGACGCGGATCTCATTGCGATGAAGTGAATAACGGTGTATTGCGAAAAAAAGTTAATGGCGACATGTATGGGGTATACATAAGCATATTTCAAAATTATTCGTATGTATACCGAGTGTTCGACAACAAAGATATAGATCAAAGTGACACTTCTTCCAATGAACACCCGGTACACATACGAATAATTTTGAAATATGTTTATATATGCCCTATACATGTCGATAATAATTTTTTTTCGCAATATAGCTTCATTCACTTCATCACAATGAAATCCGCGTCTAGGGTGGCCACTCAGTATATCAACAAATTATTATAGTCTTCCTCACCTTCAGTAACTTTTTGAAGAAAATTTATTCATTTTCGACCTCCACAAGGTGACTATGTCCTGTTCAGGTAAATAAATTCAATTTTTCGAACTTTTTTCAAATTCAAAAATTCATAAAAAAATAATTGTTGATGTGACAACTTTAAGCGATACCACAAATTGAAGCATAATTCAGCTTCTTTCTAAAAAGTGATTCAATTATTCGTAATTCGAAATAAAAAGTGTTTTTTTTACCCTTAACACTTTGAATGAAGATTGATGAGTCCGGCCCTGGAATAATGAATTGATGTATTTCTGATTCGACCTTAGTATGTGCCAATAACCCCCCAAGTTTCAATAATTTCCGTCAATAAGTTTGGATTTTATGATGGTCTAAGTATTTCTATGAAGTTGGAAAAACACCCCGTAGTTTTCTAGGGAAATCCAGAAATTAATTTTTTATAGTCAATCAGTAGTCATCTAGTGCAACTCTATCTCTGGTAAGAGTATGTACAGTTATTCGCCGGACATCATGTAGATGTCTTGTTCATCGGAAATTCTGAGGGAATTTGAAGCTATGGTCTAGACTAGATGAGATTAGATTAGATTAGATTGTGGTCGGTGACTACCTTTCTGGACTGCGACAAATGAAGTCTTTTCTGCGTTGCCATACTAGAGCAAAATCTTTCCTAGGAATGTACTTTCCTTTGCTTTGATTATTTTTCTAGGAGACTTTGCTCTTATATCAGCTGGCGTTCGGGTTGAGTCATTCAGTAGAGTAATTCTGGTTTGCACCAATGCATTGCATTGGAACAATATGTGCTCGGTGGTTTCTGTGGCCAATCCACATAACCTACCGACATCAGAGTTTTCCTTACCCATTTTGTGCAGCTGATGATTCACGAAACAGTGACTGTGAGAAGCCCAGTAAGCAGCCTTTACTCGATCTTTGACAACGATAAAGCTGGCTTAGCCTTCTCTTTTGAAGCTGCAAGCAGTCTTCTGCCTTCCTCCAACCTGGTGTGTTGATCCAGTAAAAGTATTCATCTCTTTTTCTTTCCATTGTCATCAAGCGCTGTGAAGCTTCCGACATGTCAGTGCTTTCTTCAATGACGATATTTTAAGAAACGAACTAAATTGAGTAATCGTTGAGGTTAAGTCAAGATTCTGATTAATTGAGAAGAATTAAATGAGAGAATGACGATTGGTTCGAACATTTGTTGAAAACTTGCTCAATTGTCAAGGATATCAAGCCGAGTAAAATGTTAGAGATTTCTGACACATACGATGGAACTTCCCTATAACGAACTTCTGTATAACGAATTTCGTACAAGACATTGCATTTTGAATCCAAATTCCATGTTAAAAACACCCTCTAAAACGGAGTAAATTCTCTCCATAACCAAATAATCAGAGAACATCACTCTTTGAATGGGTATTGGAAGGAAGGTATAAGGGTGGGTTTTTCCCGAAATTTTTCCTGACGTACGTAATAAATCCCGAACTTAAACTAAATCATTACGGCGGGCAGATAGATCCTTCTGAAACTGTTTTTAAAACACCCCTGGTTTTAGGTTTCAATCTTCTTCATCACGCTAGTGTGAAAGTTGTGCAAAATGTCGAAGAAAGTGCTAAAGTCTGAATGATAAATTTAAATTTATCAGTGAAGTCGACCGCGACATTACCGACTATAGAAACAAATATCCTGTATAACGAAATTTCTTTTTAACGAACTAACTTTTTTTTGTGGATTTAGCTCTTTCGTTATGGGGAAGTTCTGTAATTCTTTGTGTGTTTTCAGACAAAATTCCATTGATAACTCTATCTATACCTCAGTCACTACTTTCCTAGGATCTTTTCGATGCATCCACAAGATTCCTCCCTGGCTCGAGCAAACTGAGTAGATACAGGTCAAACATAAATGATAGTTTCTCTTTGATCAATTGCAATCAGTGTTGTAGACTTCGACCAGTCCTTTGAACTATTCCCAATCTCTCACAGCCCAGATATGTATGGGTATCCGCTATTTGAAATACCAGGAACTTCCTAACATAACAACAATTCGGAGATATCGTATCCTATGAAACACCAGGTAAGCAACAATGTTCACATTCTGTTCGACATAGCTCACAGTGAATTCAAGTTAACATAACTGAATGGTCGGCCGAGAGGTATCGTTATGTTCTGTGTCCGAGAGCATGGACAGAAATTTCATTAAATGCATCTGAAGCAGCAAGTAATTGGCTCGGTGTGCAAGTGATTCATGATGTTATGTATATTTGCGATTCCCGGTTCAAATGCTGAGCTTGCCGAAGTATTGGGACGGTGATTGAGCGATTCATTAGGCCGTCGAACGGAAATAGAAATGAAACTTCTGGATAGGGGAAGACATGTCAGTTAATTCCAATTTGCCAATGGCGTTTCCGTTGGAATATGAAATGATGAAAACTTTACGTGGGTACTCTTATGAATGTGTATGGAGCTCAGAGTGAAAAGTAAACTTAGAGATGCCTTCGCGCATTTGTTATGCAGCCAGGTAGAATCTGTTTATGCACGCGAACAATATTCCGGCGTTGCGAACTCGTGCCGTATGTTAATTCCGTAATGGGATAATTGGTCTACCGCTCCCCTATTCTGATACTAACGGTTTGCGTCTGTTAAAGACAATTCTGTCAGTTTGGTAACTTCGTCTGTTAGTGTTTAGTTTCTGGATGCGATGTGTTTACATTTTCATTTCGATTTGACGTTCATAAACTGAATTATTTCACTGATTTGATGGCAATTTATTGTTGCTTAAGGCTATTCCGGAAGTTAAAGCTGAGGCAAAGTTACGAAATGTCGTATTATATTCAGGAATTGTTGAAATGCAAATCTAACCGATTGTTTACTTACACCCCAGTGTACTTAAAACGCGAAAAGAAATGTTTTTGATGAAAACATTGAAATTTCTGCAACAAGAAAAAAAAGATCAACACACTCGAATAATTATGAGGAAGTCAGAAAAAATGAAGATATAGTGGAGGGAAACTATGATATCGATAAGGACGTCAATGAAGATATTTCTGGTGAGTGCGGAGAATTTGGAAAGAATGAAGAAGTTTGGTGTGTTATTTGTGGCCAATGGATACTCGAAGCCTGCTCCAATACAACGAAAGAAAAAAAATTATATGCGATTTTTATTCGTAAATGATTACCGGTATTACCCCATCTGTGCGGGAGATCAAGGCAATCGCAAGTTTTTTTTATTTGAAGGCTTGCCTTATAAAGTTTCTCACAATTTAAGTGAGGAAAACTTATTGTCCTTTTAATTTTTTTCATATTTGGTCCCCGATTTTATTACCAAATATCCTTAAGGGTATGTGATTCGCCCACTCTACCCTAATAAGTATATATATTTTATTCCTTTGAATTCAAGAGCTAACGTAATATAATACATAAAACAAAAACAAAAATCCGTAACTGAGGTTATTGCAAAACGGGGTACCATACTATTTTTTCGTATAATACCAGAGCTCAGGGAAAAACCCCAGTAGAAAAAAACCCTGTCTCGCCGTTTCAACAAAAAATAACATTTAAAAACTAATCGAATATTGAAGGATTTCTTCTTTGTTCAGTCTAACCAATAACCCTCTCCAAGATGCCTTCGGGATTCTGAATCTGAAACGAAAAAATCGAAGCAAAAAAAGGGACAGAAAAATGAAATGATTGACACTCTATTAAATCATTTTAAAATTAATAACCCAATTTAAAAACGACTCTATAACTTCATGTATTGCCCTTAAGCCATCCTGAAAATTAAATATTGGACAATAATACCCAAAACTAACAGACTTGAGAAAAATTTTGAACCACATAAAAAAAGTAGTTCAACTATTGTTTTTTATTTTTCTGAGTATGCTGAATGACATGAAAGAATCAAAATTGCTGAAAACGGCTAATCGAGACGTTGAAAGATACCTATTAGAAAACATTTCAAATGAAAATGTAATATGTATTTCAACATAAATTCAAATAGCAGAATCAACATCAAGCTCAGAAATATAAAGACAATAAGACAAACAGTTGACGTCATTACGAACTGAAGCATTAATCACTGCAACAGTGGAGTGAAAACCTCTCATTAAGCTGGCAGAAAGGACAGAAAAGACCGGGCTCTGATATTGAAATTCGAGAAAGGCCAGAACCGCGACATTAAAATAAACGACATGCCCTCAAATTTGAAAAGGATTGGAGCCATAAAAATATCGTACAAAGCCTCCGGAAAATGCATTTACATTTAAGCAATATTAATGGCGAGCGAAAGGGTGAATCGGGGAGGCTTATTCATATTATATTTCTCACTCATAATTCCTTTGTGAAATGATCTGGATCTTTTAATGCCAAAATCTTAACTACTGCACGCTATGACATCTCGACAAAGAGGACGGTATAATTGGAGACGATGCCTGTGGACAGGGGGGTATTCGGAAGTTTTGTATGGATTCTAGATGACGGTAGATTGCGTTTTCGAATGAAAAATTTACATCACATTCATTGGTGATCTTCAGTTTATTTTGAAGATAGCATTTGCATGGTTTCAACGAATTTGCGAATTTTATTTTTTTTCTGGAAAAAACCAGATTGTTATTATAAAATTTAAGAAAAGCTCGAGCAGTAGCTTTTGAGCGCTCATTCTTTGGTGCAGCAATAGGACTATAACCTCAGAATTTTATGTGGGATTTGAGATTGAAACCAAATATACAGGGTCTTTCACGACTAACCTCACCCATATTTATACAGAAAACTACTGAACGTATTTTCATGAAATTCAGCACTTATAAGTATTTCAGGATGCTGATGAAATCTAAAATATTTTCAAAGCATGAGCACCTCCGGTTTTTCCGGAAATGACGTCAACTTCCGTTTTTCAAATTAGAACACCATTTTTTTATTGCAGAAATAGATTCCTTAGAAAATTTCAAGTTATTTTGATATAACATTTTTCAGTTTTGGTTGGAAAATTCTCTCTGAGCGGGAAAATACGAAAAAAAAATCGAAAATAGAGCTCCGCTGAAACAAGAATAACTTCGAGGTTTTTGATTGGAAAATTTTCATTTTTGGGATTTTTCAAGATGTAAGATTGATGTATCCACTTTAAAAATCGAAATCGCGATTCATGATACAGGGGTGAAAAATCGCTTTCAAAGTTAGGGATGACAAAATCATGAAAAATCAATTTTTTCAAATTAGAACCCCATTTTTTATGGCAGATATTGAATCTACGTTAAAAAATAATGTGAGTGTATGCATCACACCCTTGCCCTAAAGTGGATATTTTCTGAGTTATTCACAAAAAACTGTTTTTCGTCTTGAATTTTCAGCTATTTCTTTTCCCTTCACGCCAAAAAGATGAAATTTTCAGGAACTGTTATCTAAACCATGTTTTAGATTTTACTACCCTAATATGAAAGAGAAAAAAGTAACAGGTTGTTCCTAAATAGATGGCGAATTTTGATTCGAATTTGTATCGGAAACCTCTTTATTTCAACTAATCGGCCATCGGTATTTTAGATTTCATCAGCATCGTGAAATACTTATAAGTGCTGAATTTCATGAAAATACGTTCAGTAGTTTCCCGTATAAATATGGGTGAGGTTCCTCGTGAAATACCCTGTATAAATGCGGAATCTCAGCACAATCGGAATTATAGTCTGGAAATTATTCAAAAAATAAAATGTTTGAAAAATAAATAATTACAAAAATTATTGTAATTTCTATGGTTCTGATGATGCAATCCTCTTGAAATTTCGTGAGAACATTCGGTATATAAATTTTGATTCACAAAATAAATTTCACTTGAATCGGTTATCCTGTTATGGAAATAAAGAATTCTCCTTTTAAATATTCCAATTGAAATTTCTTTAGTTCTGTTAACACTATGGCCACAAAATTTTGCATTAAGATTCAATATAACAGTCTTCATTCACAAAAAAATTCACTTCAATCGGATATCCTGTTATGGAAACATTTATTTTATTTTTTTCAATATTTCAATTGAATTTTATATAGTTCTGTTAACACTATGGCCACAAAATTTTGTATGAACATTCACTGTATTAATCTTATAAAATAAATTTCATACGAATCGGACATTTTTTCATGGAAATATGAAGTTTATTCTTTTCAATATTCCAATTGAATTTTCTATGGTTCTGTTCACACTATGGCCACAAAATTTTGCACGAAGCTTATTATGACCATCTTTCATATGACCGCTACAATTCATTTCGATGGGTTTTGTTTTGTCTGAGATATTGAGCAACAAAAATTTTGACTAGCCATATGTTATGGAAATCCATTTATGATTGAATTGAACTTAACCGAGCCATCCTGAAAATTTCAAGTTTCTAGGACAATCCTTCCGAACGTTATTGTGCTAACGGACGGACGGCCCCACGGACAGAATTGAATTTTATCACGAATTCGTCATCATGGAGTCTATCTTATCAGTGAGTCTAACCCTATCGTTTGAGACAATTTTTTGCTCAAAATTCGAAAATTACAGACATTCGGGCAAAACGATATAGCATTCGTTTAAGTAGAACGAGCGCTCAAAACGACTTCCAGTGATTTCAAAAACAAATCATTTTTTAAATGAACGACTCTCAAATTTTAATAGCGACTAGCAACCCCGGCGAACTCCGTTTCGCTACCAGATGGCTTCGTTTTCTGTAACATTTCGTTTGGTGATAAAAAAATGAAGAAAATTTTTTTTAATATTTGAAAAGGAACAACAGTAATAAATTCATTTCGATTACAAAAATGAAGTGTTACTTAGTTAAACTTCTCTAAGTAAATGAAAGAGAATCCAAAGTAAATACTGAATCGAAGCGTTATACGTTTCCGCAAACTATCCGTTTTTTTGAAATGCTCTTTGGTAAACCATATTTTCGTTTTTTGGCCTGACGTAAACACAAACAAAGCGGATGGTTTTCCAACTCGTGAACACGTATAAAGTATAAGTGCCATGTAAAAAACAATGATTTTCTAGTCAGGCCAGTAGATCTACCTTTTTAAGTAGATTTGTGAAACCGGTAGATCTACCTTTCTAAGTAGGATAATTTAACCGGTAGATCAATTGAACCGATAGATCAGATGAACAGTAGGTCTTTCGAACCGTTTTGTATACCTCGATAGATCATCATTGGTTATTGATGTTCATAGATATTTGATATATTCCTTGGTATCTGTCTGATTACACTACACACCCTGTATATACTCAGAGCGTCTATTGAACATTTATGGGAAAAGTAATACAAATGTTCGTGTTAGGAAGTAGAAAATTACAATATTTGGCATTTTTATGAAGAGACCCTGTATAAATCAAACCACCATCGATAGTAAATCATTTGAAATTCAAAAATTTCTTCGTTTCTGTGGAAATGTCCCTGTGATAATGCAGAAATTCAAAATATTCGACATGTTTATAGGAGCACCCCGTATGAATTCGAAGCATAGTATCTATATTTAAAATTCCACCTCCTATAACGAATCACTCGAAATTCAAAAGCCCCTTCAATTTCATTGAAAGCTTTCTGTTATAACGTAGAAATGTGAAATAATTGATAGATTTATAGAAACACCCTGTATATATCTAAAACGTACCTGTATAAAACATGCACATAAAAATTTTGAATTATTTTCATCAGCTTTCTTTGAACCTGGAAAAAATACTTTTTATCCAGAATAAACAGAACATGCCAACATGGGGTTTCGAAACCGGTACACTACCAGGTCCACACACCTAGACGTTAGTCGTTACACCACTTGCCTTGTTACTGTTTATCTCAGACTTCAACGGGTTTTAACATGTAAACATATCAGGAAATCGAAAAAATATATTGAAATATCGATAATTATCATAATACATACAGTTTGATATCATTTCCTGGCGTATTTTTTCCTAAAATACGAATAATCCCCGAATTTTGTTCTCATTACGTTATTTGTCAGGGAAATTCGGTTTAGTAAAACCTCAAATATCACTGCGACCTGAAATGATGCTTTTGATCGCTGAAATGTTAGGAATTCGTTGAATGAACGTTGAAGTTGATGATTTCATATGGACTTACCTATTCAAATAACGTTTTCCACTCGAAACGAACAAATGTTCACATGAGACGTACCTATGTCAAAAATATTTCTTCTTCCTGGTTATTTCAGAATTCCTGCAACGAATATCTTCGTTAATTAACGTTATAGAACTACTCGAAAACGATATTCGTACCTTTTTTGATTCGGATCTGGCCTTTTTCTTCTGAAATGAGGAAATTGTTGGAAGCACTTCCCTCTCGAAAGGGGACTTGACAGTTGTCATTGAATTCGATGTCATAAATAATGAAATTTTCAGAATGTACCAATTTCCTACGTTCTTTTCGATATCTTGAAATTTTTCCTGAATTTTCTTTGCTACAAACCTCGCGGAGCCCGAGACCTTTCCAACGAATGCAAAAACGTTGAAATCGGTCCGTGCGTTCTGGAGTTAAAGCGTCAGGGAGGAAAACCCGACTTATTTTATATAGTAGATTATCTATGTTTTATATCGTACTCAGGTGTTTCTGAGTGCTTGTTGTTTGTGGAACAATGGCTATTCCTCAAAATTCATTAAATAACTTGAAATTGATACTAAAAATTCAAATACAGCACTATCGGAATTACGAGTTTATTCTGGAAACTGAAATAAGTATTATAAATCATTACCTAAAAATATCAAAATTTTAAGGTCTAATTTCACAAACCTTTCGAAAGTTCCCTTTGTCAATTCACACCCTCGAACTGGAATGTTTTCTTCATGGAAATATTTGAATTTTTTTTCGATATTATTTTTTACGGTTGTATTAACGCAACCCATACAAATTTTCGCGTACTACACTACTGGAAAAAATTAAAGGATCAAAAAAAAATTCCAAATTTTTCGGAAATTTTCAACATGCCGTAACTTTGGGAGGAATGGTGGTACAAGGAATTTAAAAAAAGGAAATTGTAGCTCCAAGTGTCTAGTTTTTGGATTAAAACTTCAAAAATTTTAAGTTTCAGTGGTTTTCGAGTAATAATAGAAAAGACAGCCACAAAAAAATTCACAAAATTTCACCACTTTTTTTTCTTGTCTACGAGCGTGGAAATTTTATTTTTGCATAATCGTTATAATGATGAAATACTTTGTTAATTCAGCTTCAATTCATTTTTTTATTGACCTCAATAAGTTCCCTTCTCGCCGAGATATCGGTCTTCAAATGGAAAAGGATCCATTTGTCTTTGATTATCGATTTCTCAGCAACCAATGATCGCGCAGAAAATTGAAGGAGGGTTTCAAGACCTTAAATGAAATCCCATTAATGAACAACCATTGCTTATTCATAGAATTTTTTTTTCTTCATGTCGCATCGATATAAAAATTTAACACAAAAAGGGCTTTTGGTGGTTTCTTGGAAAATCTACCGCTGGATCGAAAATGTTTAGGAAACCAATAATGTTAAGTGTGACTTTCACAGTTCAATATGTTGATAAAAACCTTACGAGGAGCCAACTCAATCCAGCGAGCCGTTTTTTTGTTTGACTCGATTGAATTTTTGAAAAAAAATAAGGATCACGTTTTTTGCTCTGAGAAGCTCATAATCTTCAAAAAAAGCAAAAAAGATGTTTTTCGAGCTTTTGACACATTTTAATTGAAGATAGTACATAAATTGCAAAAATAGAAAAATAAAATAATCGAACAGATAAAATTTTTATTAATTTAATAACGATCGATAATCAAAGACAAATGGATTCTTTTCCATTTCAAGACCGATATCTCGGCGAGAAGTGAACGTATTGAGGTCAATAAAAAAATAAATTGAAGCTGAATTAACGAAGTATTCCATCATTATAACGATTATGCAAAAATAAAATTTCCACGCTAGTAGACAAGAAAAAAAAAGTGGTAAAATTTTGAGAATTTCTTTGTTGCTGATTTTTCTATCATTATTCGAAAACCACTGAAACTTAAAATTTTTGAATTTTTTATCCAAAAACAAGACACTTGGAGCTACAATTTCCTTTTTCTAAATTCCTTTTACGACCATTCCTTTCAAAGTTACGGCATGTTGAAAATTGCCAAAAAATTTGGAATTTTTTTTTGATCCTTTAATTTTTTTCAGTAGTGTATTACTAAATTGGTGTCGACTATTTACGGCAACGTTTAAGCGCGATCGAATTGAAAAATTCCGAATTATTCGAAAAACATTCGACGATTTGTGAAACTTTATCAGTGAGTACTTCTTATGGAATATATCCTGTCTATATTCCATATATCTACTTCATGAATAGTCATAATCTGATCTTAATACCAGAAAGAAAATCTGCAATATTTCAACTGGGTATCCTGATGTAGATGATCTTCCTTCATTTAAACCTCTAATTCAGAAACAGTCGACTATTGACGTAGCTAAATTCCTGAAGGAACTCGTCAATTCAGTAACCTTCAACCAGGGGAATCACACGTACCTTTATCCCACGAGGGAGAATAATAACAAGAGGACTGTCTACTCCAGGTTGTTATCGAGTTACAGCTCTGTGCTCATCTCTCATCTGGGGCGTGCGAAACGAAGCTATTTTTGGTCCTTGTTCAGCCGAATTGGACAGGAAAACCGGCAAGGACGCGTCACTATACTATTGTGTTAATTAAGAGAAAGAGTTAATTATGCTTAACAAGTTATTCCGTGAAATTTTCTTCTCTTTCGCCCGCAGAGAGTTGGATCGTTATTTTTAATGACATTGCTTGTCGTCTGAAGCAATCTCGAAGGGGGCGCGATGGGGAGAAAAATCGGATATAAAAAGTTATGCGTGCTTTGTTTTTCGTAGCGTGATTCCTAGAGTTGTTCTTGTCTATGTTGTATTTGATGGCATATTTTCAAATTCGGAAACTATTCATTTAAGAATTAGATTACGTTGAGAACTGAAGGTCATTATTTGAACTATTCCTGGAAAAATGCTGGTCCAGCAATGAAATTCACAATGAAAAAATAGATAACCCTAACTAAATGTAGAAAGATTTTGAGTGCTGATCGAGAATACACCGACTATAACCTCAAAGACAATACCGTAAAATGGTATACAGATGGTTTCAAAACCTCCACAGGAGCTGGCGCTGGGATATACAGGCCAAGTACCAAGTGTACACTGTCGCTAGGCTCTTGTATGGGCATCTCTCAAGCGGAAATCTTAGTTATTGAAAAATGTCTAGATATAAATATGGAAATAAACCATCAGAAGTGCGATATAGCCATACACTCAAATAGTCAAGCTGCCATTAAAGTACTGAGCTCCTATGTCATCGACTCAAAGATGACTTCGCAGTGTCGGAACAAACTCAATGAGGTAGGCAAGACAAATAAAGTCGTTTTAACCTGGGTTAAACCCTTCTGTGGTATAGGTAAATGTACCTATAAGAAGGAGTTTCTGGAGAAGGAAAAATCCGAGAGGAAAAAACTCTGGCGGGGTCTCCCAGGGATAGATCATTCCACTAAGTTCCTTCTGAACTTCGAAACAGCAAGATACAAAAGATATCTGGATCTTGGTAAGAAACAATTACACCTCCTCACTGGCTTTCTTATAGGATACTGTCGCCTCAGGAAGAACTTGTTGAGGATGGGATTATCGGACATTGACGAGTGTAGGTTCTGTGGGGAGGAGGAAGAAACCCCCATTCACCTAGTCACGGAATGCGAGCCTAAGGAGAGAATGTTTTTGGCGAGAAACTTGTAAAAGTGAGGAACTAGCCTCGTTGAAGCCTTCACAGATATTGGATTTCATCAGATCTCTGGAACTGAAAGGCGAGCTATGAAGGATGTGGTCAGAACAGCTCTGTAAGAGGGCACAATAGACCTTGAGGTCGCAGTGAACTGTAACCCCTTTTTAAACTTAAACTATATAACTATTCCTGTGACTTAAATGTCGTCGACAAATCGAATTTTCTTCTGAACAACATCATCCAAGTCAGAAGCTTCGAATGTTCTGAGAACTATTGCTTTCGTTTCATTCGTTCAACGTTCTTATTCAGCTAGCCTGAGAATAGTTCCCAAGGCATTCAAATTTAAATGATAGTTTCTCTCATATGTACAGTTATACCAGCTTCTTACTAGAATGATTTTGTTCAAAATCAGTAATACGTACGTCCTAGTACCTAAAGAAACATCATAGTTATTTTCTGAGAAAATTGAAGCTTCGAAAGATATGAACAACTTTAAATATTCTCTCAGGATTTCCCAATCTCTGGATGGAAACACTGTAAACCCAAATTCTCCTTCTCAAGTTTTCACCTCGCCTTGAAAATAGTTCTCAAGAAATTCAAATTCAAATTGAAGTCATTTCTTTGTGTACAATAGCGCCGAAGCTTCTATCTTGTAAAATGCTATTCATAAGAGAATTCTTTTTTTCATTAACACTTTGTACCTCCAAAATATCTCAGGTTTTCCGCTGCGGATAAAACTTATATGAAAATTCGAGAAATGAGCACAACTTGAAAATTTCTCCCAGGATTTCCCAATCTCCAATCTTCAGATGGAAACATCGTACACCCAAATTCTCGTTCTCAAGTTTTCACCTCGCCTTGAAAATAGTTCTCAAGATATTCAAATTTAAATTATAGTTTTTTCATTGTGTACAATAGCGCCAAAACTTCTGGCATGCTATTCATAAGAGAAATTTTTTTTCAGTAACACTTTGTACCTCAAAAATATCTCAGTTTTTCCGCTGCAGCTAAAACTAATACGAAAATTCGAGAGATGAGAACAACTTAAAATATTTCTCCCAGGATTCCCCAATCTCCAATCTTCAGATGGAAACATCATAAACCCAAATTCACGTTCTGAAGTTTTCACTCCGGCATAGTGGAATAAAATGTCTAGGGGGAGGTAGGCAGTAATAGCAGAAATGTCGGTGTAACTGCGAGTAATTACTACGAGTGTGGTACAGGTGTCGTTGAGAGCGATTCCTCATCATTTAAAATTACAGCGAAGGGACTACTTTACATCAGCCAATTTTCTTTATGTGCCCCGCTCCGAGATGGGATATTGAAAAACGCTGTCACGAAATTACTGTTATGTTGCCGGTTTTCTGAACGTGGCTGAGCAGGCAATTCGTGCTATTAGAATCTTTATTTAGGTAGGAGAAGAAAAACACTTCTTTGTAAATGATAATCGATTTTAAAAACTGAGTACGTGGAATCAGATCTTTTCGTTTGCTCTGAAATATAATTATTGACGTAAATATTCTTTGGTCATCTTCTTGATAAGTCATTGTACGTGCAGAGTGTATTTTCAATTTCACTAGAAGAAAAAAAGGAATTATTGATAAGTTCATATTAAGTCGTGACACTCTTCTTGAAATATTTATTCTATAAACCATAAATAATGACTTTCATGTACTTGATGGGTTATGTTATCGAGTATTCAATTATCGTCAATCAAGAAATTCAATGAAAATTTAGAAAGTGAAGACGGCAACTTCCGAACCAAAAAAACATGAAAAAATTTTCATGAAGGCTCAAGATTGGAACAGAATTGTTGGATTGTTTGTCATATTTCATAATATGCACAAACGAGCAAAGGCTTTTGACTTCATGTCATGACTTTATTCAAATTATGATAAAATCATTCATAATTTTTCAATAAACACGTTTATTAATCTAGCGATCTTTCAACGAATTGATTACAAAATTTTCTGTCGACCTCATTGGGACTTGAGAACAATTTCTCGATTGAAAAACACTTTCTGAGCGCTCGTTCTACTTAAACGAGTGCTATATCGTTTTGCCCAAATGTCTGTAGTTTTCGGATTTTGAGCAGAAAATAGTCTCAAACTCCCTGATGACGAATTCGAGGTCAAATACAATTCTGTCCGCGGTGCCACCCGGCCGTCCGTTAGCACAATAACTTTCGAGAGGTTTGTCCTAAAGACTTGAAATTTTCAGGGTGAGTTCAGTACCAGCCAAATCATACAGGGTATTCCATAAAATATGGCCATTCAAAATTTTTGTTTTTTAATATCTCAGACAAAACAAAACCCATCAAAATAAAATGTTGCGGCCATATGCAAGATGGTGATAATAAGTTTCATGCAAAATTTTGTGTCAACAGAACCATGGAAAATTCAATTGGAATATTGAAAATAGAAATTCCTACATTTCCACAGCAGCATAACCGATTCGAGTAAAATTTATTTCGTGAATCAAAACTGATATACTGAATGTTCATGCATCATCAGAACCATAGATATTAATTTTTGTAAATTTTTATTTTTATGTATTTCATTTTATGAATAATTTCCAGAATACAATTCCGATTGTGTTGAGATTCTTCATTTATATATTCGGTATCAATCTCAAATCCCACATAAAATTTGAGGTAATAGTCTTACTGCTCCACCAAAGAGCGAGCGCTCAAAAGCTCCTGCTCATGGCTTTTCCTGAATTCTTTTGCAAAAGAGGGTCATTTGACATAATATGAATTTCCATTTATGAAGTTTCAGTTGAGTTGTAACTTAAGTCGTAGTGTTTCTACTCTGTGTTAGGTTGCCTATTTAAATAGGAGAAAACAAGCATTGGAATGGATCATTATTGATCAATTTCGTGTACCTTAAACTGACGAAAAATATAAAAGTGTAGGTATATCAGATATCATCTTATTCAAATTAATTTTGAAATAATTTCGTCCTTATTGGTAAACCCCATATATCCCTAATACAAAACTGTCTGGTATTAGTTACCTAGGACTATGAAATGATGATCACACGAGAAAATTCCTTGAAGAAAAACACGAACACAAGAAGTGACATAACTCCAAACTTCACTGAAGAATTCGCCTTCTAGACTTCCTCAACATGATCGACACTTAGGCATTCGCTCAGCTCCACTATTCACGAAGTATGGAGTGCATACTTTGTTAGCAAATTTCAGATTCCTCTTGGTCTAATGTCTCGACTGAAGTTGTTCAATAATGAACTGCTAATTAATTAATTCGGTAAACAAAGTATTCTGCTGTCAGGTACTATCGAGCCCGAAATTATTCAGGGAGAAAAGTTACCACGGGTAACGGGATGTGAAGCTGCGCTCAGCCGACTGGGGGAACACTGAAATCTCATCAAGTGCCGGAAAGTTTTTCATCGACTGTGAGTGTTCACTCAAATTTCGTCAATATGAGATGATTTTTTTGTACGGAATTAAGAATTGAGGCATATTATTCGGGCTATAAAAGTAGAACAATTAACTGTTCCTTCAACTTTCCTGCACACTATGCTAAAAATTTAGTTTCCCAGCACACTTTTTGGACACGCAAATATTTGTTCAATTATTTTAATTGAAATACTTCTGAAATGAGATCAATATATCTGCTGCCTTCAAAAATTAGTTCATTACTATAAACTATTCAATTTCAACTATGATAGAGTAATTATTACCATAATAACCATCGAATTTTTAGAAATTAATAACTTTCTTCAGAAACTATAGATAGCACCCGTGGTACTAATTTATTTCTATATCATGGCCTACAATTTTCCATAACAACTGGGTCACTAAGCAAATCTATTTGTGAGATAGTATATTATGCAACGAGTGTATAATGATAGCTATTATTCGCGAGTTGAAGTTTAGGCCACGAGTCGTAGGCGAGTGACTCAAATCACCGAGTGAATAACAGCCATTATACGCGAATAGAACACTATACAGGGTGGGGCAGAAAAACCTATCCGATTTCAAATCCCTTTTTCTCAGAAGAGAGAGCAGGTAGAGTAGTGGGGTAAAAACCGTTAGAAAGCTGGTTTTATGCCATTTGTCAGTAGTCAACATGCCTTGGTCTGGTGAACATCGTGCTTTTGTTATTGAGCGGTTTATCGAATGCGGCGGTTCGATAATTGCTACACAACGTGCTTTTCGAATTCATTTCGGACTCGGGCGTCATGATCCTGTTCCACATCACGCTACGATTAAAGTGTGGGTGTCAAATTTTAGACAGACGAGTTCAGCATTGAAAAAGAAGTCGCCTGGACGTCCCAGGACAGCAACAGGACCTGAAATGGGCAAACCGTAACGGTCAACAGCGAGCGCTATTGTTTCATGCTGGAAAATTTTCTTAGACCCAAAATGGAAGAAAATGGCGTGGAAAATGTGTGGTTTCAACAGGATGGTGCAACCGCCCACACATCGCGACGATCAATGGACATTCTCAGGGAACTGTTTCCCGGTCGCCTCATTTCTCTGAGAGGTGATCTTGGCTGGCCGCCGCGCTCACCGGATCTCACTCCATGTGACTTCTTCCTTTGGGGGTTACCTCAAATCGAAGGTTTACCAGCATCGACCAAGGACCCTTCTTGCTTTACGAAGGGAAATTGCTCGGGCAATTGAAGAAATTCCTGTGGAAATGACGGTGAAAGTCATGGAAAGCTACCGCGAGCGCCTAAATAAGTGTATCCGCTCCCAAGGACGACATTTGAGTGATGTGCTTTTCAAAACTTGAATTTAAAAATGGCATAAAATTTGCGATATGTTCATAAAAAAATTTTTTTGACAAGCTGAGTGGTTTTAATTTTATAACGTTTTGAAATCGGATAGGTTTTTCTGCCCCACCCTGTACTTTATCCACGACTTAGGAATATATTTCTTGAAGATTTTAACATTCGGGGACCGCGAAAAGACCCTTCTATGACAAGCCTGGAAAAAGTCAAGTTGACATATGAGGAATTTTTTGAGAACTGGTCATTGTATATTTTGTAATAAAAAAGCTTTAATTGATATAATGAAAGTAGATTTTGCCCTCGATTGACAGGGGATGCCCATATTTGTTAGTTGGAGGATACGGAAGAAATACCAATTCAAAGAATATTATATTGAAAGCATTTGAAAGCAGTGATTCATAATCTCATTATCTCCTTGTGATTAATGGGTATCATTAAGGCCGAGCACAGAGTCATACAATGGACGGATTTTAAAAAAGTCGTGGGTAAATAAATATTTCAAAATGAGTGATCGACATTTTTTCAATTCATAAGAAGGTTGTAGGTTTATTATGAAAAAATTAAGAAAACCCATTATTACGTGCTTGTTATTGGCTTTGTGGTATGTCATTGGTAGAAAAACAATGAGAAAAATTAATTCTGTTTGATCCAGAAACTTTGCGTTTTGCTTTACCAAGTCAATTAAAAATGGAAATGTTGTTCACGAAGTACTTAATCTTGAAATCTTTTAAATCAGTTTTTGCGACAATATGAAGATGAGATATTGTCGTTAAAACAATAATTGATTGCAGTAATTTTGAAAACGATTCACTAGTACAGTTCTTATGAGATCCACTTGCGCAAAATCCTTAACGTTAGAACGATTAACTTGCTTCATTTATATCTTCAAGTTTCAACCTCACTAGACTACATAGACATTATATGAACTCTCCATCCTACTGTGGAAGTTGCATCAAATTCACTCTCAAACACGAGAGAACAAAAAAAATTTTATCTCTCCACGTTCTCCAGTCTCTAATATCAGAAAGACTAGCACGAAGATTCAAATTTCCATCAGATAACTATATCGATAACAATAATCGTTAGCTGAAGAAAACTCCCGAATCTGTCGTCGAAATTACAAACAGAAATGGAATTAGCTGCACAATTCCGAACTTTTACAACAGTCCTCATAACGAGGCGCTGTTATGACACGGCATCTGAAAAATGTATTCCCATACTATTCTACAGACTGTTCCAGATGGCAACACAAAGAACCTGGGAGTAATACGTAAAATATAATATCAGCTACTAAGGAAAAATGGATGAATATTGGTAATATGTTTGCTTTCCAAATACGTAAAGATAAAATCGGGAAAGAAACTATCAAGAGTGTGCCATGTGATCTTTTCTGATATTCAAATTACTATCTAGGCACTGAACTTTTAATTCAGCTAATATGGGGGTGCTGAAAGTCAATGAAGTAGGCATGAACAACAAGGTCTTTCTAATCTGGACTCCTAGTCACTTGGGCATCAAAGAAAAAGAAAACACACTAGCCAGAGAAAAAAAACAAACGCCTGTAGAGCTCTGAACAATTCTCTGCTGTATGCAGATGTACCCATGAGAAAAAGTTTTTTGGAGAAGGAAGAAACTTAAAGAGAAGAACTTCGGAGGAACCTTCCGGGAATGCATCAATCCAAGAGGTTCCTTCGGAACTTTAAAACTTCAAGATACAAAAAATATTTGGATCTCAGCAAGAATAAGTTAAGCCTACTCACTGGCTTTCCTGCAGGACATTGTTGCCTTAGAGAATTGGCTTAACATATAGTCCAGATTCTGTGGCTTAGAGAAATAAACTCCTATTCACTTAATTCCAGAATGCCTTGCCATTTTGAGAAGGCGCAAAGAATATCTTGGATAGGAGAATTATTGAAACGCAGATTTGGTCTCATTGAAGCTCTATCAGATACTGGAGTTAATTGAAGCTACGGAAATGTAGGACGAGCTGTTGAGCGGTTGCGAAAAAACCTCTCATGATCGAAGCAGAATGTTATCCTAAACAATTCTCTATTCACAACTTTTGATTTTCAGAGTAGATGTAGGATCAGATAATTCCTATTCAGCTCGTTAATCTGTTGACTAGTTTTTTAGTAATAACGATCAGGACCTTAACCTTGTTCTTTATCAAAACCAATCTGTTGAATCTAATGGTGTTCCAATCTAACGAAACAGTCGTTGAGATGCAAATAACATTCGGGAAAGTTAAAACTGTTCAATTTTACTCTGAACGATAGTTATGCGACAACTCTATCTGTGTTAATATGGAGTTTTTCATTCAAAAGGTATATAATTGGAAAATTATTGTGCCTGAAGATGCCTGAAGAAATACAGAGGTATGGACGAATTGACAGTGTTTCCATTACTACGAACAAACTATCTGGTGTTAATAAACCAAAGGTCCACGACCCACAACTGACATATCTAAAAACAATAATCGACCAAATAAATGGCCCTATCGGCAATATTCGTTTGACATTATTCAAACTTCGATCGCTAATTAAACCGAAGTTATAGTCAAAAAATTCCAGCCAGAATGTAATACAGGAGTTTCCAAAAAGAGGTTTTATTTCGATATTCAAAGAAAAATGCTATTTTTCAATATAAATGATCGTATGTTTATTTCATTATAAGGAACAAACTATGCCGTTAATAGTGGTAAATAACATCAGGCAAATGACCACCACGACCATGGTCAGGACCATATTCTCTTACTGAAATTTTCCATAACCAAATTGCAAAGTGGCTGCCCTATGTCCTCGATAGCCTCACGAATTCCCTCTTTGAGGTCTTGAATCGACGCTGGGCTATTGGCGTAGACCTTCTCTTCCACGTGGCCCCAAAGAAAAAAGTCGCAAGGTATTAAATCGCAAGATCTCGGTGGCCAATTGTAATCACCTCTTCGAGAGATAACACGGTCCAGAAACTTTTCCGGCAAAAGATGATCGGCCGGATTGAGTTCTTGTGTTAACTGAACTTTATAAGCCTCAAGACCCAAATCTTCATGCAAAATACTGTGTAATGACGTTTGTGAAATGTCTAATTCCCAAAAACGATGAGGAATGAATAAACCTGGGTTTTCTTCAACACTTTCGGCTACAGCAGCAATATTCTCGGCTGTTATTGAGCGACGTGCACTAGTTTTATTCTTTATACTTGTCCCAACAGATCGAATTTTTTTACCAATTTCTTTATTGCGGTACGACAAGGTGCTTCACGACGACCCAAAAATGTTTGAGTTTTACGAATCGTCTCTGCCAAATTTTCACCATTTTTATAGTGAATATGAATAATTCCAATGCGTTCTTGAAGCGTGTATCGCTCCAATTTTAATAATGTCGTAGTTTCTATTTATCAAATTCCAAAAAATGACAGCTTAAAACGTGACATCTACCGAAATAGCGGGCTATTCAAAATAACACCTCTTATCGGAAAACCCTCCACAACATTAAATATCTAGGCGTTAAACTAGATTCTTCTCTTAATTTCAAAGCCCATTTGGATGATTTACGTATGAAGCTGAAAACAAGGAATAATATAATTCAAAAACTGGCAGGTGCTTCATGGGGTGCGGACGCAAAAACTCTTCGTACGGCAGCTCTAGCCTTAGTGTACTCTACTGCCGAATATTGTTGCCCTGTTTGGCTCAATAGTGCACATGTACAAAAGATCGATTCACAATTAAATTTTTCCATGAGAATAGTAACTGGAACAATAAAATCAACACCAACTCCATGGTTACCAGTTCTTTCAAACATTAACATTAACATTACTCCTCCACATATCCGCAGGCAGGCCATTACTTCGAAAATTTGAAACAAATTCAATTCTTCGATAAATTCATATCCAATACTCTCCTATATTCCAGACAATAACATTCCTCGATTAAAATCACGAAAACCTTTTTGGTCAAATCATTTTCTGAACTCAAATGAAAGTGATAAAGCAATTTGGCAATCCGAGTGGAACTCATGTAATATACAGAACAAAGATTTAATAACTGATCCCTCGAATAAAGTTCCTGGATTTGATCTTCCAAGGAAAATATGGACTGTTCTTAATCGTATAAGAACAGGTCATGGACGTTGCAATAGTATGCTTTTCAAATGGAATTCAGTTGAGAGTCCTAGTTGCGAATGCGGAGAAGCAGAGGAG
This sequence comes from Propylea japonica, assembly GCA_013421045.1. Classification (NCBI taxonomy): domain Eukaryota; kingdom Metazoa; phylum Arthropoda; class Insecta; order Coleoptera; family Coccinellidae; genus Propylea; species Propylea japonica. The sequence goes on from CM024241.1 coordinate 93,130,831, forward strand.
ACAATTGAACACCTGATAAATAATTGTTCCATATATAAATTTCAGGATGGCTTGAGAGCTATACATGAAATTACCGAGTCGTTTTTGAATGGGTTGTTAATTTTAAATCGATTTAATAGAGTTTTAATCATTTAATTTTTGTGTTTTTTTTTCTGCTTTGATTTTTTCGTTTCAGATTCAGATTCCGAAGGCATCCTGGAGAGGGTTATCGTTCATTTGGACTAAATAAAGAAGAAAACCTTCAATATTCTAATAGTTTTTAAGTGTTATTTTTGTTGAAACGGCGAGACAGGGTTTTTTCTACTGGGGTTTTTCCCTGAGCTCTGGTATCATACGAAAATATAGTATGGTTCCCCGTTTTGCACCAACCTCAGTTAGGGATTTTTATTTTTGTTTTATGTATTGTATTATGTTAGCTCTTGATTTCAAAAGAATATATATTGGTGTACAAATAAGTTTCCGCGGTTTGTCAAAAGATGGGCCCACCAGAAGGTTATGGAGAAATTGTCAGATGTAAAACGTAATATACCAAGTTTAGTCATCTGGCAACACCATAACCTTAAAGTACTAGTGATTCCGTATCAGCATCACGTAATTTTTTTCGTGCAAAAATGTCAAGTTTTATTCCGAATAAGCATCATTTGCGGGAACTTTTGATTTACTTCTTTAATGTGAAAAAATCTGCAGCTGAGGCTGCTTATTGATCGAGGAATCATCTCCCAAATTTATCAAAGAAAAAAGGGTTCTTCCTCCAAGACAATGCTGCAGCTCACAAATCAATAAAGACGGTGGCAAAATGGTAGAATTACGCCTCGAATTGCTTCCTCATCCCCCACATTCTGCAGATTCAACCCCAAGTGATTATTATCTATTTCTAAACTTGAAGAGATAGTTCTAGGGAAAGAAATTCGAGAGGGATGACGAGGTCAAATGAAAAACCGCGGAAACTTATTTGTACACCTAATATATATATATATATATACATATTAGGAATAAACCAGAGGTCGCCGCAACGCATACGACTAATTTAAAAGCTATCAGGTGTTAATAAACCAAAGGTCCACGATCCACAACTGACAGAGATCTAAAAACAATCGACCAAATGAATGGCCCCATCGGCAAGATTCGTTCGACATCATCCAAACGTCGATCGCTAATTAAACCGAAATTATAGTCAAACAATTCCAGCCAGAATGTAATACAAGAGGACTGTCACAAGTTGTTAAAGTAGAACATGCCGGGCTCCTATTATTACACGAAAATCCAATTAGAATGTGAAGAGCGTGTCTGAGAGAATAGCTTTGACGTTAAATAATTAACTGAAAGAGAAAAATCGTCGATTATATTTGATCCGAGGTATATTGGCGGTGGGGCGCAAATTGCCAATCTTGTTAGAAACTGTTAATTGCTGGCTTACAGGTCTATTCGTATGCAATGCGGCCCTCCACGTTCTCCTTTCGGCCCCTTTTCGTCATTCCTCCCCTGTTCCCTCCCACCCCCTCGCTCTCACTCCTAACTATATGTTGCCTAATAACGTCAGATTACGTTTCCAATAATACCCATCCTCACGAAGCATGAATATAGATCATCGTCTAGATATAGATGATATTCGTTAATCTTGCCATTCAATTAAGGCTTGAAGGACATGCAAATACAATTTATCTGCATAATTGATCGTATATTGTATATACATATCTCATTTTACACCGATATAGACGGTAACGTATATGATATTGATCTCATACTTAGGGTATTTGATGATGAGTTAGGTTATACGTGGATGACAATGACAATTTTATGGGCCTATAGTCCTCAAAAGGCGATATGTTGGGATACGTTCATGGGCATGTTATTTCATTATTATTATTATTTAATTTAGGTCTGTTTTGTCTAGGTAAGACTTCAGGGAATTGCGACCACGTAGGTCTTTTGATCTCCACCATGCTCATTCATGGACTTCCAAGGAGGCCATCAATGGCGTTCATAAAACCGACAACCACATGAGGAGCTTTGGCTGTCACCTCATGGGTGTCCAGGACCGATTTCTCCATATGAATTGTTTTTATGATAGCAAGCTCTACAAATTTGCATACCACGTGTTTAGCTGTTTCAGCTTCTGATCCACAAAGCCTACAAATTTCATCTTCTGACCTTTCGATACGGTACGAATGATGTTTAAGCCGACAGTGCCGCGTCAGCAGTTCCACCATTACCTAAAGCTCAGCTCGTGATAGCTTCATGAGCATTTTGGTATAGGTATGTGAAATCATCACGAATTTTGTGAGCTGAGTAAGTCCAGGGCTTTTTTCCAAGCCCACAGAAAGGGTAACTTTCAGTAGGTGTTAACCTTGATCTTACTGAATTGATGCTATTAGTACGGTAACTCTCATGTTGACTATGGGGCTACTTTCTGTTCAGATCTTGAATGATACAGCAAATGAAAATCATATAACATTCCTCCTTGCAAATCTTTAAATACTTCGATGTATCAACTTCGACTTTCCTCTACAAGAAGCACAGGAGACTGATACTGGACCGATACTTTTGAGGTTAATGACCATCAAACACCTCAGAAAATATCAAGAAATATCTTGTAGGACAAAAAAATAAATATCTGACGAACTACTTGATCGACGACTTGAATGAGTGGCTTTTAGGGGGGTAGATAAAGTGAAATAGTGGCATAGGTCGAATGGTCTGAGAACGAATATCCAGAATTTCTAGAGATCAGAAGAAGATGGTTTGGCAACTTTCCCAGATGAACACCAAACTGGTATTTTCACGATGAGTAACCTTCATTACGTCCATCCAAAAGAAAGAAGAAAATGGTATAATATTCATCTTCTAGGGATAATAGGTTTAACCTCAACGCCATATTTTGAAATATACTAATAAATTCATTCAATGATAGGCTTGCGAAACCTTTTATTCTTCAGTGAGTCTTAAAGCAAATCCAGACAAGCCAGAATACTTTAATAGCCAAAAACCAACATATCCACCCTAATAAGCAAGAAAAATGGAGTAGGCCTATGTTCAGGAGTGGATTAGCAATGGCTGAGGAGAAAGAAGAAAAAGAAGCTGCTATTCACAAGTTTCTGGAGTTCAGATCTACCGGTTTCGGAAAAGGAAGATCATTTGAAAATTCTGATGTATCAACTTTGAAGATCCTCTGGAAATGTACAAGAGACGGATACTGAAGTATACCAGGAGAAACCTTGTTGGACAGAGGTAAACGAAGACATCAGAAATACCCGTATATCTGTAACAGAAGTGAGTGGGTTCAGTGAGGTTCAGGTGGAAAAAAAGTGGCATCTTATGGCGCAAGATAGATCAGAGTGGAAAAAAATGGAGGAGGCCTATGTTCAGGAGTTGATCAACAATGGCTAAGGAAGAAGAATAAAAAGAAGCTGCTATTTACAAGTTTTTGGAGTTCAGATCTGCTAGTTCGACAAAGGAAGATCATTTGAAATTTTGATTTATCAACTTTGACGATCCTCTGGAGTATTTATTGTAGGGGAAACCTTGTTGGACAGAGGCAAACGATGATATCAGAAAAACTGTATTTGTTACAGGACTAATGGGTTCTGGAGAGGAAAACGAAAAGGATTGGGCAAATGAGTCAAAAAAACGAATTGTTAATATCTAAAGATGAATCACTGCTGAGTAAGAGAACATTCGGAAGACCCAGAAGTAGATGGAGTAGAATATTGCCCAGAGAATAATGAAAATTGCATATTTCCATGATAAACCTCATGCCTATCTAGTAAGAAAGGGATAAAGATGTGGTATTCAATTTTTGGATTTATAGGTATAATATCAACCCTTATTCATTCGAGGGAAATGTATTAATTCATCCTATCAGTAGGCTTGCGAAACTACTTCCTCCATATAGAATCTCCAAACAAGTTCAGACAACCAAAATCCTACAACAGCCAAAAACCCTAAGAACACCTTCCATAAAACAATCTGACCAAACTAGCAGCCACAAATTCAGCCGCACTATCAGCAATGAAATAAAGGACGTATTAGGAAAACAAATGACGACCCGTTTTAATGCGAAGGTAGCCGGATGATATGTGGTCCTAACTAATGACCGGCAAGTCCGGTGATTTATCCGGGCCGCAGATTCCGGTATCAGCGACGCATCCGCGTCGGAGCTAGCGGCACCGTTAGGTTATGTTTTGATGCACGGCCGGCCCTTATTAGTTCTAATCCGCCGTTAACTCAATTACGAATGCCGGGCCCTACGAGTAATTTATTCCCAGGATGCATGTGCGAACCTTTTGCGACCATTTAGACCTTGTCGGGATACGAAACGGCCTGATAAGGACTGTGGTTTGAGTTGTACAGGATGTGAACCGAAGTACGAACTTGCGAGATGATTGCAGATTAGGATAACTGTGGTTTTTGCGTGGTTGTTTCTGACAGAACAGTATCACATTGATTTCATTTTTCCACTTTTATTTTGGAGGAGTTGTTTCGGAGTTGTATATGTATATTATGGAGTTCTGGACATTTCGGTTATATGCGCTCCGAACTTTCCATATCTTTGTCAAAAAAGCTCATTTATCGTTTTCGGTTAGTTTCGTTCTCAGTAGGTGTTTTCTGAGACCTCAATAATCTGTAGATAATTATTCGATGTAGTGTTGTAATGTCTTGTGTTGTGAGCTTGCCCTCTACCTCTGTTGAAGATTTCGAATAACTTTCTGACCAGAAAAGCCTTACTAGATCACCGTTCTTTCTACCCTCTCCTATGCCATACATTTCCTCTTATGGCTATGGTTTGTCATTTATTCATTAGATCTGGGATAGTTATTGTTAGTTCAGTCTTCCAGGAACTGCGATCATGTGGATCTTTTGTTCTCGATTCTACTCATTCATTTTATTTTTCTGTTCCTTTTTTCTGCTGCTGCATCTTGGAGAAGGTTATAGGTTGGACTCAATAAATAAGTAATACTTTAGTATTCAAACAGTTTTGGAGTGTTATTTTTGTTGGAACGACGAGACAGGTTTTTTTTCTACTGAGGGTTTTCCCTGAGCTCTGGTATCATACGAAAAAATAGTATGATACCTCGTTTTGCAATAACCTCAGTTAGGGATTTTTGTTTTTGTTTTATGTATTGTATATGTTAGCTCTTGATTTAAAAAAAATATATACAGTGTTGGAAATTGGATTTGTTTTTATTCCAATTTAAAAATCAGGGAGTTATCTCGACCACCCTGTATTAAGATAAGTCGAATTTTCGTTCATTATTTGTCTGTGTGAATTATTCTCTTGCATCAAGCGCGACAGCAAACCGGTTTTAATGGAAAGGAGCGGGAGTTGAAATCATAGTGAAAATTCAATACGCAGCTCGCCGTTACACAAATTAGGCATTTTCACGCATCTCAGTAAAAAAGGTTAAAAAACAATCGAGAAAGTTCTTATCACAATTGGTATCAACAAGGTTTCAGAAATAATTTGATGGTTTCGAATAAATGGTTTAGTGTATGGACATTTCTCCTTATTTCCAACCAAACAATACAATTTACTTTACATACAGTATCATGCATGATATTCACCATATGAATTGTTCTTTGGCTAGCCAGCTCCTACCATGTGTTCAGTTATTTCTGCTCCTGATCCACACAGCCTTCAATTCACCATTCCGTACAAATGAAATATATGACGACAGTGCCCCATTAGCAATCCCATTATCACCGATCAGCTCGTGACAGCATAAGGAGCTTTTTGGCATAAGTAGATCAGTAATCACAAATTTTTTGGCCAGAGTAAAACCAGGATTATTTCTCCAGAGGGTCATTTGTTATTAAATTCATATTTCTTGACCACTGCCTTATATTTGTCTTTTTCGAGCTCACAGAGAGGGTCAGGTCCAGATGGTGTTTGACATTGATGCACTTTTGCCAGTTCATGTGCTATTTCATTTCCTTCAATATCACAATGCCTTCGCAACCATATCAGAGTCTCTTTATTTTCTCTTGCAGCTTGCTAGTTGCTTCATGGTGTTACGGCACTTCTAGGTCAGAAGAGACCCCTAGCAGTACGATAAAAGGAATTCCAGGGAGTTCTATTGAATAAATGAAAATATTTATTGCTTCTCCGTGCCACAGTTCTTCTTATCCAGTTGATAAAATTTTTCTGGCAAGAATTATTCCAGATTTTAATATAATATTAACTGAGTTAGTTTTTTATCTCGATAGATAGGTTTGGCTGTTAAGATTATAATCGTTCTTTAAAAAAATGGTAATCTAATCACCTCAAGTGAACAAGACAATAGTCTGAAGAAAACATCTCAATAGAGAATAAGAAACCCCTGCCCAAAATGAACGCAATGAAATCGCATTAAGCCTTTAGTTAATTACGCACTGAAAGCTAAAAATGTTTCAATTTCCATTCCAATTGCATTTGAATACAAATTTAGCAGCATTTCAGTCGATTGTTCCGCTCCACGGCCAGCTCTATTCAAACCTCCTACTCTCGCCTTTCGATAAAGCGAATTTCTAATTCAGGCCCTACATGACAATTGCTAAGTTTAATCTGAAGATCTGACTCCCTCGAGTTAATGCTTCGCCAAAGGGGAAAATTGCTCGGAATACACTTTATTTTATTAAGGAAAACTTTGTTGGTTTAATTAGTCCGATTTTACTTCTTTCTATGCGGGAAAACGGAGTTTGCATATTTCACGAACGAGTGGGATTTTTGAAAAGGCAAATAGAAGAACTCAACTCTTTAACGCTTGTCGGTATTGCCATTAATTGGGGTGTTTATGCTGCGTTACTATAGAACGTGCAGTTTAGACGTTGAAGCTAACAAATATGATATAATTTCTCGCAAAGAAATACTTAAATTTCGATATGAGAATTCATTGAAAAATAACTTTCAGATTGAGATTAGAAACCGGCGCATTCGCCATTTAGTGATACTCTATCTATACAGAGGCTGAATGTATATGTCTTTGATACGTTATCGATATTTTTTAAAATACGAATCAATAATGAAGCTCTAAAAGTTCATTTATTTAATTTATATTTGTACTTTTATGTACTCTGATTGAATGTCACCATTATAAACTTTGGCACCTAAAAAATCATTTCATTTGCGCGAAAAAAGAATTAAGATGAAATTCCAAAACAAACTCTTAGTACTCAAAGGTTGTAAGAATGCCCACTTCACAAAGTTTTGTTTTCCTAGAAAACTACGCTCTTATATTGGCTCTATGTTCAGATTTGAAGAAAGGACAAGTGAAAATAAAGGGTTTTCCAATAAGAGGTGTTATTTTGGATAGCCCGCTCTTTCGGTAGATATCACGTTTAAAGCTGTAATTTTTTGACATTTAACAAGTAGAAACTACGCCATTCATAAAAATGGAACGATACACGCTTCAAGAACGTATTGAAATTATTAAAATTCACTATAAAAATGGTGAAAATTTGGCAGAGACGGTTCGTAAAACTCGAACATTTTTGGGTCATCGTGAAGCACCTTGTCGGACCGCAATAAAGAAATTGGTGGAAAAATTCGAGCTGTTGGGACAAGTCAGTGATGTGAAGAATAAAACCCGTGCTCGTCACTCAATAACAGCCGAGATTATTGCTGCTGTAGCCGAAAGTGTTGAAGAAAATCCAGGTTTGTCTATTTCTCGTCCAGAAATTATTATGATTTTTTATGGCCGAAATTAGAGAGTAGTATTGATCTTGACAACAATCACTTTTAACAAGACTGCGCTATGTACCACAAAAGTAACGAAACCATTGATATTTTTCATAAAAAAATTTCCGGACCGTGTTATCTCTCGAAGTGGTGATCACAATTGGCTACCGAGTTCTTGTGATTTAACACCTTGCGACTTCTTCCTTTGGGGCCACGTGAAAGAGAAGGTCTATGCCAATAGCCCAGCGTCGATACAAGACCTCAAAGATGGAATTCGTGAGGCTATTGAGGAGATAGGGCAACCACTTTGCGATTTGGTTATGGGAAAATTCACTAAAAGTATAATATGGTCCTGTAAGCGTGGTCGTGGTGGTCATTTGCTTTTTATTTTCCACTATTAACGGCTTCTTTATCATGAAATAAACATCCGATCATTTACATCAAAAAAGGTCATTTTTCTTTGAATATCGAAAAAACTTATTGAAAAACTCTTCATAAAACAACTACTGTCATATAATAACAATCATGTGAACAGAATCATCAACACTGATGAAAAATGTACTCAGAATAACAATTTTTTTTTATGCAACAACGTTTCAATTATCTCTACCGCTTTTAGAGAAAATGTAATAATATACACAGAGCCAGTAACGATGATTCCACGAATTGAATCGTAATACCATGGTTCATAGCTAGTGACATCTGTGCACGTCGACGTATTTCAATTGACGATTACCCATTTTCATACATCGCGAATACAGATATCAATTTAGCAATATAAACCTCCGGGTAATCTGCATTTGAATGCCAGACTTAACCGAAATATATTTTGTGACAATTTAATGCTGAAATTTAATAGGAGGGGATTATGAAAGTGACACTATCAGATTACACGACAATTTCGTCGTAATTGCTCCAGAATATAATAAATGAATTAATCTCGGGGACGTTTGAGGCTCACGATAACGCGCCCTGCTCTCACTATGCGAATAGAGGAGTGGGCAAATGATTTTGCCGCTCTAGAGAACGATTTTCAGATAAACATCCATTGATTCAGGCCTGTTTTTGGATTCTACGCTGAGTAAATTCATTTTCTGATGTTCAGGTAAGAGGCATTTTTCATTATGGGGACCTGAGACTGCAGATACGTGCTGATTGCTGTGTTCTGTCTTGAGGGCTTCAGGTTTTGCCTACAGCTTTGGCCAGTGGTTTCTTGTTAGAAGGCATCAAAACTATTAATATCGATTGAAATATAATCTTGGAGGATTCTGCATTTCTAAAAAACTTTTTATGTTTTTACTCCCAGTCTCTGAAACAAAAATGATTAAAAAATTTTCAATTAAGATGAAGTGCTCCTGCGAATATTTTTGCACTTATTTGTCAGGAGCAAAATGGATTTGAAAAATTGTTGCCTAACAGTAAAACTAAAGGAGGAAATAAATGGAAAGGATAATGTAACGTTTCGGAGTCTATATCAGACACCTTCTTCAGACAAACTTGTAAAATCTCCGAAATTGTGTATTTTTTTATTTGCAGTCTAATTGACATTGAAAGTTGTCAACACATAGACATGTTGATTTGTTTAATTTTGAAATTTCCTGATGTCACTTCTTTCATCAAAAAATCAATCCAAATACGATCTATTCCAACAGAACAATTGGTCAAATTATCTACATCATCTAACAGAATACATGTGGATTCCTTAATTTTCCTTTCATTATCATCTGGTTCCGTCATTAGGATTTTTGTGTTGTTCCTGTTCATCATATGATCTCCGCTATTTGAACAGACATGATCAGCGATATGTGATCTTGTAATGTCTCCATTTTTGATGTTGTTCTTATGTTCCTGTTTTCTTATCTCTAAAAGTCTTGATGTCTCTCCTGTATAAGATTTTCCACATAGGACTACAGGGAATATTGTAAACACAATTTTTTGATTTTTGTGTCTCATTCATTGGTTTCGTTCTGGTTAGAATGGATCTCAAATTATTTTTTGTTTTGAAAATAGTGTTGAATTTGGAACCAATTCTCCTTATTTTTTCTGAAAGGCTAGGAATATAAGGAATGACGTTCAACAAATTTGGTTGTTCTTGACGGTTTTCTGTTTGTACCTGATCATCATTAGAAAAAAAACTATTAATGGTTGCTCTTCACCTGCTACGTAACTAATCACTACATTCTTTGCATTTGGTTGTGGTATTGACTTGAATGTTGTTAAGAACCAGAAATCGCACAATGAAGAAGTAATGCATAGAGATGAAAAATTATATATTGAAAACGAAACAGCGGCTATGGGGGGGTTTCAATTATAGTCAAAGGTTTCTGCTTTCAACAAAACATGGTTTTTGTAGCAAAGTAATTGAAATATTTATTGATTCGGAAAATACTAGGGCGTTCAATAAGTTGTGAGCCTGACAAATAACACATGCGATTTTTGTCAAAATAACTGTTTATTCTTCAACATAGTCCCCTTTTACCTGGATATACTTAGTCCAACGATTTTTCAACAGTGCGATGCATTTTGAATAGTAAGATTTGTCAAAGTCCCCAAAATATGCTTCAGTTTTCCATTCGACCTCTTCATTCGTCTCAAATCTCGTTTTTTGGAGCAATCTCTTCATCCTTTGAAACAAGTAACAATCGCTTGGAGCTAAATCTGGAGAATACGGTGGATGAGGGAGCAATTCGAAGAGTAGTTCATGGATTTTCGCCATCGTTTTCATTGATTTCTGAGTGATTAGTCTTGCGAAAAAAAGCATTTTTTCTTCGATAAATGTGGCCGTTTTTTGAGATCTTTGTTCTTATTTGTCAGGAGCAAATTGGTCTTGAAAAAATTGTTGCTTAACAGTAAAACTAAAAAGGAAATAGCTGAAAAGGACAATGTAACGTTTCGGTGTCTATATCCGACACCTTAATCAGACAACTTGTAAAATTTTCAGAATTGTGTGTTTTTTCATTTCAAACCTGATTGACATTGAAAGTTGTCAATATATAGAGATGTTGATTTATTTAATTTTGAAATTTCCTGATATCATTTCTTTCTTCAATAAATTAATCCAAATACGATCTATTCCAACAGAACAATTGGCCAAATTATCAGGTTCCGTCTTTAGGATCTTTGTGTTATTTTAGTTCATCATATGACCTCCGTTATTTGAACATACATGATCAGCGATTTGTGATCTTGTGATGTATATATTTATTATGTTGTTCTTATGTTATGTTATATCTTATGTTATCTTTTTATAAGAACAACATCAAAAATAGAGACATTACAAGATCACAAATCGCTGATCATGTATGTTCAAATAGCTTAGATCATATGATGAACTGGTACAACACAAAGATCCTAATGACGGAACCTGATAATTATAAAAGAAAAGTTGAGAAATCCACATGTATTTTGTTAGATGAATAGATAATTTGGCCAATTGTTCTGTTAGAATAAATCGTATGTGGATTGATTTATTGAAGAAAGAAATGACATCAGGAAATTTCAAAATTAAATAAATCAACATCTCTATATATTGACAACTTTCAATATCAATCAGATTTCAAATAAAAAAACACACAATTCTGAAAATTTTACAAGTTTGTCTAAAGAAGGTGTCTGATATAGGCACTGAAACGTTACATTGTCGTTTTCATTTATTTCCTTTTTCAATATTACTGTTAGGCAACAATTTTTTCAAGACCAATTTGCTCCTGACAAATAAGTGCAAAGATTCTCGCCGGAGCACTTCATCTTAATTAAATTTTTTTTAATTATTTCTGTTTCAGAGACTGGAAGCAAAAACCTATAAAGTTTTTTAGAGATAGCTTTCTCATACCCAAAGCACTAGGCAAAATTGAAACCACCGACCTATCTAGGTATATGCCTACGGTCTTAGCTATCTCATGCACTTCTACTTTCGGATCGTCCAATATGATATCATGTATTTTTCCATTATTTCCTCGGACGTCACCTCTTTTGGACGACCTGGTGTGTTTTCAACAAAAAATGTATATGTATATTCAATTCTTGAGCTCCTTATAAGACATAAAACATATCAAGTTCTATAAATTGGATACTAACATAGTATGAATCCCCAAATTTGTTGAACTTCAGGAAATAAATCCGAACATCGATTTAAAAAAAAAGATCAAATCATATCTGCTATACCTGGCCTGCGGTTCTCAGCCATAATCAACTCGTACAATGACAACTCGTGCGAAGTACCAGAAGCACCCCATTCTTTCTCCTTAACCCATTAACGCCCAAATTATTTTTTTTTTTAATTTTACTCTGAAATTTGTATATGATGCGTAAAATATACCCTTCTCTAAGGTAAAAATAATTTAAATGAGAAAAAAAATGTATAAGTAGAAAAAAAAACGCTGTCCTCATTTGAGGACGCTGGGCTGTCACAGGATTCAAATTTTTTTTCAACAAAATAATACATTTTCATTAATGAATAAACAATTCTTTTTTTCTCAATAATATTTCACATTTATGCACGACATCACTATTTCGATGTTTTGTCGTGATATTCAGGAAAACGATAAATGCATAAGGCGACTCCTCATTTTACACAGAATGTCCTTGGTTTCCCAGTACATCTTTGAAATTGACAACGGCGCTGATTTTCCCGTTTTCTTAGAACATGTCCAAGATTATCATTTCTCACGTCATCGAAATATTGACTTTTTGAGGTGGTTAGGAAATGATAAATGATGCCCTTCAAAACTCATCTTCCATGGCCCAATTTGAGGTATGTTACGTCAACTTGTCGTCTGAAATCTTTTATGGAAATCGATTGGGTTCAATTTATTGGCCAATAAAGAATGCAGGGCAGGAATTCACAATTTTCATGTCAATCATCTTTGTGAAAAATGACCAGTACCACTTTTTTCTCTCCTTATAGCACTGGTATGCTTTTCCAAAAGCCAATCGAAGTGGTCGACAAGTCCCATATATTTATTGTAGTTGTTTACTACGAGTGGTTGCGGAACAGCTACTTTTTCTTTTTTTTTCTCGACTCCATCGTTGAACATTCACAAATGGTTCCATAACGTCGAAATTAGTTCCCAAAGAATCAACCCGAAATAATACGAACTAGTCAAAACCCAGCGTCCTATTTTGAGGACACATACTTTGTCATTACTTCATGAAAAAAGTTATGCAAAATAACTGAATACCATATTACCGTAATAATTTTACTAGTATAAAAAAACAGTTTATAAATATAAAACTACTCACCAGCAAAAATTTATAACAAAAATACATTGTTTATTTCGACGATGAATGGATCGACAAAAGTCTGAAATTCAAAGTTGCACAATTTCGAAGAAACGAAAATTTTTTCAGTTGAAATTGTAAAGGGTAACTGAAAATAGTTTCAAATGAACTGTCAAATATGCAAACATAAGGAGAGAAGCTCCATCTATTCCTTATCGCAAAAAGAAATAGCTGTCCTCAAATGAGGACGCTGGGCGCTAATGGTTAATGGCATTAATCCGTGATTAAAACTTTTATTGGTCGACCTAAGGAAAACAAGGAGGTTAATTCTCGACTTGTACGTCTTGTTTATTATGTCACGAGTCTGCGAGAAAATTGCGGGAAGACATCGAAGTCGGCACGGTGCGGTCATAAAGACATCAAACTCCTATTTCAACCCTCCCCTCCAACCTCCTAACCCCATCGGATTCAGGGCCGGACACTTTCTACTATTCAGCTAGAGAAATACCGAGTCATAGATTGCTGAATGGAGAATGATATTGGAAGAATGTCGGTTTGGAGTTATTGGACGCTTGTTTTAATTATTGGGAATATGACAATTCAAATTGAAATACACTGTCTTATTTTATTTTTGAGTGAATTGAACTTGTCTTTTCGAATGTTCAATTTTAATTGGAGTTGGAGGTTTGTCCATTCCTCGTCGTTCTTTGGAATTAGGCATTCCACAAACATCATAACGCCGTATTTTGCATTAGGATTGGGTCTTAAGCTTATAAAGTTCAGTTAACACAAGAACTCAAGCCGGCTGATCATCAACAACGTCGTGTCTTTGCTGATTGGGTCGTTGAAATTCATGAAAATGATCCGGAATGCCACCATGATCTTGTGATTCAACACCTCGCGACTTATTCCTTTGAAGCCACGTGAAAGAGAAGGTCTACGCCAATAGCCAGCGTCGATTCAAGACCTCAAAGATGGAATTCGTGAAGTTATCGAGGACATATAGTCCAGTCAATTTGTGCTCAAAAGATTAAGAACCCCTAGCAGGAAAGTTCTGGGGTAGTTTTGATTTTTTCGATTTTTTATGTTTTTTGGGGTGCAGAATCCGAATCTGAGGTTTGCTAACAAAATTTCGTAAGGGAACATTGAAAAAAATACAAAAAAAGAGAAAAAGTCTCATTCTCTGGCAGTTTTCTGCTTATAACTCGGAAACTATCAACTTTTCGTGAAAAACCTTTCTATACAAATGTGAAACGTGAAATTTCCTACAAATTGTATCACCACAGCTTGTTCTGCGACAACCCGTTCTGGCTCAAATTATAGTTGAAAATGAGGTATTTTTATGACTCAATAAATGAAAATAAATTAAATTCCGTGGTTCCGATAATGCGAACGTCTTGAAATTTTGCATGAACATTCAGTATATCAGTCTCGATTCACAAAAAAAAATTTAACTCGAATCGGATATCTTGTTATGGAAATATAAAGATTCTTCTTTTCAATATTCCAATTCAATTTTCTATGGTTCTCTTCACACTATCGTCACACAATTTTGCTTATTATGGGCATGTTGCATTTGGCCGCACCATTTCATTTCGATTGGTTAGTTTTATCTGGGATATTGAGGAACAGAAATTTTGAATGGCCATGTTTTATGAAACATAGAATATGGCCATTCAAAGTTTTTGTTTCACAATATCTCAGACAAAACAAAACCCATCGAAATGAAATGTTGCGGCCATATGCAAGATGCTCAAAAGAAGCTTCATGCAAAATTTGGTGGCCATAGTGCGAACAGAACCATAGAAAATTGAATTGGAATATTGAAAAGAAGAATACAATTTATATTTCCATAACAAGATATCCGATTCGAGTTAAATTTTTTTGTGAATCGAGACTGATATACTGAATGTTCATGCAGTATTTCAAGACGTTCGCATTATCGGAACCACGGAATTTAATTTATTTCATTTATTGAGTCATAGAAAATACCTCATTTTCAACTATAATTTGAGCCAGAACGGGTTGTCGCAGAACAAGCTGTGGTAATACAATTTGTAGGAAATTTCATGTACTTTCATTTTGTATGGAAAGGTTTTTCACGAAAAGTTGATAGTTTCCGAGTTATAAGCAGAAAACTGACAAAGAATGAGATTTTTTCTATTTTTTGTATTTTTTTCAATGTTCCCTCACGAAATTTTGTTAGCAAACTCAGATTCGGATTCAGCACCCCAAAAAAAAAAAAAAAACCGAAAAAATCGAACACCCCAAAACTTTCCTGCTAAAAACCCTATTTGACTGTACTAATAGGGCAGCGACTTTGCGATTTGGTTATGGAATATTTCATTAAAAGGATATGGTCCTGTAAGCATGGTCGTGGTGGTCATTTGTCTGATGTTTTTTCCACTATTAACGGCATAGCTTCTTCGTTATCATCCGATCATTTATATTGAAAAATGGCATTTTTCTTTGAATATCAAAATAACACCTCTTATTGGTAATCCCTTTATAATGGGCGGATTTACCTACCTTACAATTATGTAGTCTATATAGAGGAAATTTTCCATCGTCCAAGATATTGTCTACCTAACTGAATATCGAAGTAGATTATGTGATTATCAAAATTATTTCCATTGAGTGATAAAACAAATCGCACAAATACTTAATTAAACTTCAAAGTTCTTGTAGAATCAACGTTCCAAGACATCGCATATCAACTTCGAAATTCCAAACGAAAGAAACCGGATTATCTGAATCGAAGACTCCTCCTAGCCCATCTCTGGCCTCGCCCTCGTAACCGGCACTTTGATAGAGCTGTGAGCACAGATAATTGTGGAAGAGAATTAGCTCAACAACAATGTTAGCTTTTTATGTAGACAGCTCGGCTTGTAAAAACGTTCCAGTCAAACCGGAAACTAACTTTGTCCTTCCGGAGGCGATCTCTGATTTTACTCTGCTGGCATTTCGAGGCAAGGGTCTATGACTGGGACTTCAGATCTTGATAGGTTTTTTGTTCTCTGGACAAAAACTGTTCTGAGATTGACATGAAGGCGATATTTATTGGATTGGGGCGGATATTTGGCGCTTCATGTTTGGATTGATTTGTATTATCTGTACTGAATTGTTCTGAAAAGATATGGATGGAAAAATTTATGAGTGATTGACCGTTAGCACGATAACTTCTAAAACTGAATGTATGATAATTGAAAAAAACAATTATATTATAAATGAATGAAATGAACACGAATAGGCAAATTTAAGACAAGCTGCAGACGAGTCCTGAAAGTTTGCGAGTCAAAAAAACCCATTAATCACAAGTGAATAATGAGATAGTATTCACAGCTGTCAGATGCTTCATAGAGCGTTTTCGGATACTTACTCGGGTTAACTCGATCCCTAACCTTCGCGTTCGGTTACCTTACCCGAACATCCAACCCGTGTTCGGAAAGTACGGTGCTACTAACTCGATCACTGAGGTTGATCTATAGTAGCCCTACACGAGAGCAGGGTCGTAAAGTCGCCACATGCGCACTGCAGTTCAATTTTGTATTTGACAAATGCGGGAATAAGTCTTCGACTCTTTTCGTAGTAATTTCATATATTCTATTCCTAAAAATTATGGAAAGAGAAGTGAATTTGGCTCAGTGTAAAATGTGGGGTTCCATCAGCCGAGAAAATAATGTGAAACAACTTCTCCATAGCTTTGTATTCAGATCTTTCTGCGTTGAAGCTAAAGCCTTTTTTACTTTTTTAATATAGGAAGGTACTCAAAGATAACATTTAACATGCGAAGGCACACTAGAAATCATAATAAAGATTTTACAGAAGCCAATAAATCTAAGCAAAGCTGGTGACAATCATGAAAAGATAAATTATCTACTTCTTTAACACAGGTACTCAAAAATAACATTAATCATGGAAGGGCACAACATAAATTAAAAGAAATATTTTATAAAGCCATTAAATGCAAGCAAAGCTCGAGACAATCCGAAAATAAACCGGGACTGAAAAAACAAATGCATAAGATATTTTGTTATGTTATTGATTAAACTGTCACTTCAAATCCTTAACCTGATGTGTTTATAAATTTAGAACCCGGGTCCGTGATCCGAGTAGATCCGTCACATGACCCAATGGATCGAGTTAGTAACCCTGAGTAAGTTTCCGAAAACGTCGTCAGATTTATATTTAACTAGCTGACCCGTGCCCACTCCGTTGGGCATAATGTTAATAATCCTTTTTTAGTACATAGTGTTATGTTTTGATTTCTATCATTTGGTAGCAAAATATATTGTCTATCGGGAGTTCTAACCCGAGATGAGCCAACATATAACTGCCCATGAGAAAAATACGTCTTTCTCAGGTCGATGCCCACCAGAGAGAATGTTTGACTTTGGGACTTGTTAATAGAGAGGGCAACATAGATCTTCACTGGAAACTGTAGTCTTTTAAACGGTATGGGTAAATTAGTGGGAATCATGGGCGTCCGCGGAATATAAGCCAGTTGTCCCACTGCTGGCCCTGTGAGAATGGTCGCTAGTCTTCACGATTATATTGTCCCGTAACTCTTTTGTAAGCAGCCTTGTCCCATTACACATGTTGGGGGCTCAAGTTTCTTAGTAGCATGATAGGAATGCCAAAACCTTCGTGAGGATGTAAGCCAGAAGGGTTCAAAGAATTTAAATATTCTTGGGGATAGTGCACTGTATCCTCAGTACTACACACCGTATCAATAGACTTTTAGTGTTTGACCTGATCGGGAATTTTCACTGAAATGAGTTTATTTATTTCATTCACTGTATCGTTTCTGGGTGACAATATTGCTCTAAAACAAAGCCATTGATAGTCTCTCTCCAATAAATTTTTGAGACCGGGATATATTGCAACAATAAGATGTTCCAACTTGTGCAATATGTGTCCTCCTAATGTCTCGTCAAGTTAAATTAACGTCATTGCTGTTGGTGTTAAAAGAGACAATTTTTCCTTCGCCAAGATTGAGTAGTTGACGCGGAAAGTCGTCATCGTCGTTGTCGCTCAAATGGGCTCTCATGTTTGTTCGTAAATTAAGAAATGTAACCGAACTCCATAAGTGAGATGATTTTAAGCATACTCTGATGACATCGGTGCGTGTTCCTTTTGTTACTGCAGGCAGTGTTTGCCGAAAATCGCCCGCGAAAACAAAAGTAACGGTTTACTCCTTCAATATGAGCTCTATGACTCATGGTACCGGGTTTTTCACTATAATTTGACCCCCCCTTTAACTCTGTTACTAAAGGAGATACAAAAAAATGTTTCGTATAAAAGTTTCACGAAATCAACTGAAGTTTTTTGATGTGAGTCCAGAAACTGAAATTTATACAGGGTGGTCAACATATTGATGGCAACTTCATTTTTTCAAATGGAAACCCCTGTTATTTTTCTCTTTTTGGTTAGCTCTTTTCCCCTGATTTCGAATATGTAACATATGTTGGTCTATCTCTTTTATTCTGAGAACCACAGAGGTTCAAATTTTAAGAACCACCTGCCAAGTCTGTAATCATTTTAAAAGTAGCAGAGAGCGTTTACTGAAAATGCTCATTTTTGGAGTTATAATAACGTCAATTGGAAGATATACAGGGTGAACAACATTGAATGCAACTATATTTTTTCAAATGGGACACCTTGTCCTGTATATTCTTCCTCTTTGAAATGATGACACCGAATAAAAATATTTGTGAGATACCTACGAAATTCTTTATATCCAAACAATCTACTTAAAAGTATTATTTTAGAATGAATACTTAACAATTACTTAACCAATGAAAAATGATAAACTATGGTAGTATGGTAAGAATAACATCAACTGAAGAAATTGCTCAAAATGACCACCTTCATTCAATACACATAGTTCATATAGTTGTCTCAAGTAGTTTAGACTATTTTTGACAGCATAATTATGGCTCTGGTTCAAGTCAGAAATTAAAGCTTCAAAATTTGTTTTTAAACATTACAATATTATCTTTATTCTTTGTGCGTTGACGGGATTAGTTCCGAATTATGGGTTCAATATTGGTTGATTTTATATCATTAATATTATTCTCCGCTTTCATTGATTGTCATTATTGCTGAAGTAAATTTTTTCCAACGGTGTTAAATCGGGACTATTTGGTGGCCATAAAATGGGTGCGCCATTATCAATCCAAAGATCAAATTGGCCACTTAAATATTCACGAACTTCCAAAACGCTATACCAGATGGTTATTGAAATTTGAAACTCTGTGGTGCTCAGAATTAGAAAGATAGAATAACATGTGTTACATATTCGAAATCAGGGAAAAAAGAGCTAACCAAATATGGAAAAATATACAATGTGTTCCTTTGAAAATATGAAGTTGCCATCAGTATGTTGGTCACCCTGTATATTTTTCAATTTCTGGACTCATGTCAAAAAACCTCAGATGATTTCTTGAAACTTTTATACGAAACATTTTTTTGTATCTCCTTCAGTAACAAAGTTAAAGGGGGGGTCAAATTATAGTGAAAAACCCGGTACATTCGTCCCATATAATTAAAGATGTTTCTCGTAAAAGTTTCCCGAGTGGCCCATTTTTACGTATGGAACAAACTGACTGTTGCTCTAGTTAGACTGTCAGAGGTAGCTTAAAGGTGGAGTGTGCTGTTTTCCCATCATTTAACAGAGTAGCGGCAATCCCCGAAGAGGCAAGGGCTAGTCCATTTCTCCCGGATTGTCTTACTTTTGCCAATACCAAATTTGCAAGAAACGTTTTGCCAGTGCCTTCCGAGGCTTCAAGAAAGAAGTTAAACGTCTGTTATTTAGCACAAGTATGCTAATAACGTTTCGATATAGAGTATACATCTACCTATTCAAACTCAATGGTTTCGAAAATTTTAATTTCGGAGACGTCCTCTAAGTTTCTTTTACTTCGTTTTCTGTGCTCTGCGTAAGGAGTCGACCCCTCGACTGAGCCGCGCTCACTGCTCTGATGTAAAAGAAAGGCCACGCCCCCTTCTCCCGAAGCGGGCACGAACGCGAACCGAATTAAACCCGAAGTCATCGCGTGCCGTCTGCTGCTTTGGCTTTCATACGTTTTTTCTCCGATTCATTTGGAAAACGGACTACCACGTGAAAGCCTTTTATTTTTCGGTTTTTATATAACCGATGGCACTCATCAATAATGTGGCTTTCTATTGGTGAAATAGTTTTTAAAATCGGTACAGTAGATCTCGAGATTAGCCCTTACAATTTAACAAATATAAAAATATACAAACACACAAACTTTACCTCTTTATAATATAGTATAGATATAATATTCTTTAAATTGATATTTCTTTAGTATTCTAATGTATTACAACT
Organism: Propylea japonica; assembly: GCA_013421045.1. Lineage (NCBI taxonomy): Eukaryota > Metazoa > Arthropoda > Insecta > Coleoptera > Coccinellidae > Propylea > Propylea japonica. Next base: position 93,151,059 of record CM024241.1, read on the forward strand.
AAAAAATTTGGGTATACCTTTTCAATCGAGGGTCGAATCTACTTTCATTACATCAAGTAAAGCAATTCTTATGACAAAATATACAATTACAAGTTCTCCAACAATTTATCATGTGTCAACTTGACTTTTTTCACACTTGTAATTGAAATCTTCAAGAAATATACTTAGTAGTCGTGGATAAAGTATATTTTGCTACCCGCGTATATAATGGCTGTTGTTCACTCGGTGATTTGGGCCACTTATAATTATACGCTCGTTGCTTAATATACTATTTGCGGTAACTGTGTAAAATAAATACTATCCCTGCAGCTTTTTGCGTATTGCAAACTTTTGACATTTAATTTCATACGAAATGTCAGCCGTTATTGTTTAACATTCACTATTCTATTCAGTTCTGGAAACAGCGAAATTTTCACGGAAAATTTTTAATATCCAATGTTTGCCGGAACGGAAAAGTAGTTCAAAAATGATGTTAAACAAACGAACTCGTAATTTTCTTTCCAATTTTGAAGCGTATTTCAAATAACTCAAATCAATCCAAATTAATGAAATTTATTCCCACTAATCACCATCTACCTCTATTGTAGAAGAATCGCCCTTTTCAATGAAAAATCAATGTAAAAGCCTTACATTTCTGCGGCTTCCTTATAATTTCAGCAAATAGTTGTTTTGTATCCTCTTTTGTTTAGCTTGTTGTGAACACAACGTCGGCAAGGATTATCTCGGGTATAATGATTATCACGCCGTTTATTGTCTCTATTCTTCGGGGTGAAATAACCTCTTCAACGTTTCCTTCTAACTCTTCCAGATCTAGACAACTGGTCTTTTGTTTGGGGGGATGAAAGTTACGTAATTTTTCAGATTATCTTACTTCTATACTTAATTATTGGATTAAATTAGGTGTAAGAAGGTATGTTCCAATCCTCAATGAAGAATGAAATTTGAGGATACAGGGTGGGCAAAATTCGTCATGGTTATTGTGAGAAGATCCAGAGCACTGAATGAGCTGGAGTAAAACGGGTTGAATGAGGGCTACCGTATTTTTCTCACTAGTTGGCGCCTCTGTTGCGTGAGGTCCGGTCAAAGTTCGTTGTACTGTCATTAATCTATTATTATTATTACAAATTCTTATTTATTAGTGTTCGGTGTAATTAGTCGTGTGTAAAAAGTGTTCATACGATTCCTTTATCATAATCTTTGGATACTGTACAATATCGAGCATGCCGCAGGGTTGTGCAGTTCCGTATTGTTCAGAAAAAAAAAGGGAGGACTTAAGTTTCCGAACGATTAGACTATAGGTAATAAAGTGGATATTACCCCTTTAAAACATGCACGTGTTTGTAAAAAAACATTTCAACCGATGATAATACGTGACCTAACGATCCTAATACAGAAAACCGTGAGTACCTAAATATCTTTTACATTATGTTGTTTTAGACATTACACCTTTAAAATTGAAGAAATGAAGTTATCCTACATAGTTGTTTTTTTTGCCATCTACTGTTGAAATTTTTCAGCTTTTCCTAAATTAAAACTGAAAGCAATACCTAGCCAATATTCTGGGTACCAGGAAGGTGAGGAGAGATTTGAATGAAAATACTAATAGAGAGAGTTCTTGAATGCAGAAAGAAATTTTAAAATGCAAGAATCAGTTCAACTGTAGAGGAAAATCAATATGTAGTCAAGAGAGCTCAACTGATACTGCTTTTTCGTCGGAACTTGAAAGTACCAGAAACTAGATACACAAACACCGGTATGCCGACGCGCATCGAGAGTGACGTCACTGGTGAACATTTCCATAGCATTTGCGTAATAGAAGTGTTAGAACTCGAGAGAATTGATTAGAATTTGTTCCTAATATTCCCCCAATGACGTAGATGCTCGCGCCGGACGAGTTTAGACCACGAATCTGGCATACCGGTGTTTGTGTATCGTGCCAGAAACATACTTCGAATTGACAATCTAATTGGTACAATAAACTCTGGATTTTACAACTATAAACATCTGTTTGTTATCAATCAACAAACTAACTCGAGGAAAACATTTACTGTTAAAATATGTATCAAAGACCTGTGTTAGTAAATAAATTATCCTACTCTTGAATGAAAGTGATCAGTTAATATACTTTTCATTGATGTTTGAGTTTTTCCTTTTGGTACCTACTGTTTTTTCTATATATTCACTTATAATGATAAATGGAAGGATTGTGTGGGGATTTATTGTTCTACTCCAACTTTTATAGCTATTATTACAACTAGGGAAATATGAATAGTATATTTCCCGAGGTTGTCCTAGTTACATCCCGCGGGCGAAGCCCGAGGGATGTATTAGGCAACCGTGGAAATGTATTCATATTTCCCGTGTTGTAATCAATAGTTTTTTTCTGATCGATACAATATCGTTCTTGAAATGGAAAAATTAATATTATATTGTAATTATTGATTCAAATGGATTTTTAACGTTGCTATGGGCGTGTTTGTGAGAATCATGGTTGACTGGTTTTATTTTGACGTCTTGTCAGAAATAAAATTATTGAAATAATGTCGAACCACTTCGAAACTCAACGGCGAAAGCCCGTGAATTTTTGATTCCGGCCAAATCTAAAGCTGCTCATAGTAAAGAGTATGAAGGCTTACGGAAGTGAAAAAGAAAAAGTTTGGTGGACGGTGTCAGCGAAAATATTTTGCTAGCATATTTTGAAGATTGGTATGTTGCTCTATTTCTTGTTCTTTTCAATGTATGATTAATTCATTCGATCTCCTGTTGCAGGAATATTCACCCAAACACGTTATGGCCAAAATTATCTATTTTAAGATCCATGCTACGTTTGAAGGAAGAAACGAATGTCAAATTATTCGATGAAGTGGAAGTATTTGTTAAGAACAAAAAGAAAGGATCCGTTCCCAAAAAATCAGCAGTGTTGTCCCGGGAGCAGATCAAGAAATTTTTGATAGAAGCACCAAATGACTTTTTTCTTATGTATAAGGTTGCATAATATACTATTTTGAGTAAAATATGACTTGACGTTTCATATTTCCCTTGGGATAATAAGACTTGACGTTTCATATTTCCCTTGGGATATATGAGTGTGTTATGACATATCGTAACTAAGGCGATATTGCTCATTATTGATTCGATCAGAAAAAAACACTTTTTTTTCTGATCGAATCAATAATGAGCAATATCGCCTTAGTTACCATATGTCATAACACACTCATATATCCCAAGGGAAATATGAAACGTCAAGTCTTATTGTCCCAAGGGAAATATGAAACGTCAAGTCATATTTTACTCAAAATAGTATATTATGCAACCTTTTACATAAGAAAAGTCATTTGTGGTGCTTCTATCAAAAATTCTTGATCTGCTCCCGGGACAACACTGCTGATTTTTTGGGAACGTATCCTTTATTTTTGTTCTTAACAAATACTTCCACTTCATCGAATAATTTGACATTCGTTTCTTCCTTCAAATGCAGCATGGATCTTAACATAGATAATTTTGGCCATAACGTGTTTGGTGAATGTTCCTGCAACAGGAGATCGAATGAATTAATCATACATTGAAAAGAACAAGAATCAGAGCAACATACCAAATCTTCAAAATATGCTAACAAAATATTTTCGCTGACACTGTCCACCAAACTTTTTCTTTTTCACTCCCGAAAGCCTTCATACTCTTTACTATGAGCAGCTTTAGATTTGGCCGGAATCAAAAATTCACGGGCTTTCGCCGCTTGAGTTTCGACGTAGTTCGACATTATTTCAATGATTTTATTCCTGACAAGACGTCAAAATAAAACCAGTCAACCATGATTCTCACAAACACGGCCCATAGCAACGTTAAAAATCCAATTGAATCAATAATTTACAATATAATATTAATTTTTCCATTTCAAGAATGATATTGTATCGATCAGAAAAAACTATTGATTACAACACGGAAATATGAATACATTTCCCACGGTTGCCTCATACATCCCTCGGGCTTCGCCCTCGGGATGTAACTAGGACAACCTCGGGAAATATACTATTCATATTTCCCTAGTTGTAATAATAGCTATTCAGCTATCACAGGTATCATGTAAGTATGATAAAAAGCAATGACTCTTGAAATGATAACCTACTTCTGCAATAAACTTATTTCAATTCATGATAATGCTTTTCCACTGAAATTATCATTTCTATCATAGTATTTGGGTCTGTAACAAGAAAAACCATAAATGAAAACTCAATAAGTAAGCATACTTTCCATAAGAAATTCGTTTTAAAAACTCTGAACCAACTCGCCTTTGAATTAGCTTTCCTTTTGGTCCGCTAAATTTGGCCTATCTTTTGGAACTGCGTTTTCAAGGCAGTGATATTCATTGATCCGTTATTCCTATTTGCTGTTATTAATCTGAATATGTATGTGAAACTCCTCACATTCGCTTAAAGATTGAAAAGAAAAATACAGTTTCACAATCACGTTTGAATCTTTGACAATTCAAATTATCGTGGACCTCACGCAACACTAGCGCCTCTAGCGGAAAATTCATACGCGGTAGCCCTCATTGTCCTGAGCTTTTTTCACTTTATTCAACTCAACGCTAAAGTGAAGCCGCTGTATATCATTTTTAATTCAAATTATGACTGAAAATTGGAAAACTGGCGCTTCGACTATTGCAGCATCACTCGCTTGTTCAAAACAAAATGGGAAATCTATCCAAGGTTGTTCAACTTCCTCTGAATGAAGACCTTAGAATTTTGAAGGGTGAGCTTCCATAATATCAAAAGAGAAGAAGCTAAAGGTTGAAAATTAAAAGAAGCAACTTTCATGTCAATAACCGAAAATCAGTCAACCGTCTGTGGATTTTAAACCAATCTGGGCTGCAATAATGGGATCTAGCTTAATAAGATCAAATGAAAACTGGTTTAGTCAAAAATAGATCAAAATTATGGATGCTTATTTTCTGAAAAATTTCACAATAATCATTTTCGAAGAGTGATGGAAATGGCTTTTCTGAAACTTACAACTCTTAATGCCCGTTTGCATCGTTTCACTGCTAAGCATGGTTAAACTAAACGATGTTTAGGGTGTTGCCGATTGCACCGTCGAATCTTAATCGGTGTTTAGTTTAATCATCGATAGGTTTGGCAACACCGCTGATTTTATAAAAATTTGAGCTTTCAGTGAAGCACATTATAGGAGATAAAGAAAAATAATAATAATAATTCTCTTTCTTTATGGATAGAACGTATGAATTTCTTAAGTAGCATGATGTCAATGACGTCTGAGAAATTTGATATGAATTTAAAATTTCATTTCGAGTTTGGAAAATGGAAAACGTTATTTCTAAACGAAGTCGGAGTTTGAGTTTTGGACCTGAAGAAAAACTTTTAATAGCCAATATAATGTGCTAAGTCCAAGAATATTTTAGAAAATAAAAAAACGGACCACGTTTTACCCTTTTTTGTTTGGCTCTCTGAAATGAATTCAAATAAAAAAAATCAATGAAAATCAATCTTTGAAATAAGTCTTTCATTTGATGAATAGTAAGGATTCGGTTCTGATTTCACAATCAAATCAATCATCATTATTGTATTCAAATTTGATATATTTTGGTATAACAGTTCATCAGGTTTTTATTAGGAAATGATTTTTTTCTTTTATTTAGAGTTAAACGTATTTGTACGTTGCAATGTTCTAAGTCAAAATTGAGTTGTTGAAATTTCTAAGAAGTGTCCATATCATCGATTTGGTGGACGCTTTGGCCGATTCAGTAAGAAATTCGGTATCCTGCCGAATCACAAAAAAAAACGCTTCAGCGCATCCCTAATAAATAGCAAGATAATTAAACCATTGTTTAAACAATGTCATCAGGTAGTGAAGATCTTCACAATAAACTAACTTCAAATCCTTTTGTCAATAATATTTGAGGTTAATCGAGCTTTAAACGAGCAAATTTCTGCGTTTAGTTTAACCGACGTTAGAGGACCTTTTAATCAACGGTTATGAACGGTGCAACGGATTAAACGTTGTTTAGGATTTAATCGTTGTTTAGACGAACGGTGCAAACAGGCATAAGTGTTTTACTGACGGCCGACGGCTGGAGAATGCTGACCGAAACGTTGAATATAATAAGCCCAAATAATATTTCAATAAATGATTCATCATTGAATTTTACGCCAATGAAGAGCTACGTATTTGTATAATGCTTAATCTCGAAGATCAACAAAACATTAACTAACCTCAAATACAGCCTATAACATCAATATTTTTTAGTTATTATTGAGCGGCACTACCGTTGTCAAATCTTCAGATATTTTACTTGTCCCAAAACAATCAATGTTTTCTACTAGTTTCACTGTAGTTCACCGAGAAGGTGCAGGGTGACAAACTCTGTGATCAATTTGGCGAGCTATATCTGCTAAAGTTTTCTCGATTTTGTAGTAAATTTCAACTATTTCTATGCCTTGTTGAAGTATTGATCATTACATTTCCAATATGGCGTAACTTTTACCCAAATGTCAAAAGGTGACAGCTTCAAAAGTGCCACCTGGCCAGATAACGTGCTATTCTCAGAGCAAAAAGAAAACCTAAAGTTGCCTTACCGCATTTGTTATGCAGCCAAGTAGATTCTGTATGTACGAGCGAACAAACTTCTGGCATGCGAATCGTGCTTCTGTTTATTCCGTTTTGCGATAATTGATTTACCGGTACCCTACTCTGATACTAACGGCTTGCGTCTGTTTCAGATAATTCCGTCAGTTTGGCAACATAGTCAGCTAGTGTTTAGTTTCTTGATGCGATGTGTTTACATTTTCATTTCGATTTGACGTTCATAAACTGAATTATTTCAATGATTTGGTGGCAGCTTATTGTTGCTTAAGGCTATTCCGTTAATTATAGCTAGGGCAAAATCACGAAAATTTTGTTTTATGTTCAAGAATTGGAGAAATGCAAATCTCACCAATTGTTTACTTCACCCCAGTGAGGCAGTAAAATGCTTTTCATCCCACTTTAATGCTTGGTTGATTACAATTCAGTACTACTCTTGCATAGGGGCATCTCTATGTTTATTTCTTACTCTGGGGTGCTAGTCAACAAGCAACCTGTGATTAAAAACCCATTCAGTCAGAGATCTGAACTATTGTTTTAGAATCTGAGAAATATCTTGCAGCACCTCAGTTGATATTTTCAAACGTTCTAGTTCCAATCCCCTTATTTACCACATAAAAAGTAATTCAATAGACAAATCTCTTACAAAGTCAACTCGACCCGTCACCCCTGTATTTACGAGGAACCGTTCCAGGAGACAGACAACTAGACAACCTTTTTTTGTACGTCAGACTTGTGACGTCTCCATTTTCGTCTCATGTTAGTTTGTTTCCGCTAGACTTCAGTTGTCTTTTGTTGTCATATTATTGTGGATCGTTCAGATCTCACTCGGAAGCCGTTCTGAAGCATCCACGCGGGCAGTTTTGTATTCATTTATACGACTTTAGTAACTCATAATCGGTTTATGGTTTCTTTATGTCGATTTTCTGCGGTTTTCCCATCTTGAATCCCTTTCGGATGTGGTTTGGTTGATGTTATTTCTGTGGAAGTCGTCCAGTAAATGGGGTGGAAAAGGGAGACATAGAAGATGCACAAAGTTTTTGGGAATATAATTCGGTGAATAATAATGCCATTTATCTGTATTAAATCAGTGGTTAGGACAAGGTTTTGGAATGCTTCTTCAAAGTTCAGAAAGTTTGTTCGTAAATCTTCTGAAACTAGTGGTTTGCAACTTATGTCTTTTACCGATATTTTCATATATGTATTCATTAAATCTATTTGCGGACTATCAGAAACATTTGGATCTCCCAAACCATTTACCACTAAAAATAGAAAATTCAATAATAGAGCTCAAAATATGAATAATGCTCCGTAATAACTTTGGTCCTGAAATGATGTCGAGGACCCAAAGGACATATGTACCATCAAATGCACATATGTGCTTTGTAGGCAGGTGAAATGATCACGAATTACTTATTTCTAAACTAAAATACTATGGCTTTGATCTATGTGTTTGTACACTTCTTAAATCATACATTCGAGATAGATCACAATGGAAATAAATACTCGACCAACATGAGCATCTTAACTGGTATACCGCAAGGTTCGATTTTGGGTCCTTTGCTTTTCATTGTTTACACTGCTGATATCCTCCGTTCGGTTGCTTACTGTGCAGCGCAAGATATTCAATTGTATACTCATTTTGACTGTAGGGATGTTAAGGTTGTGAACGAAACTATAAATGCAGAGCTTGCCAGGTTGGCTTCGTTTTCTAGACAGCATGCCCTCAAACTTAATGCTGATAGAACTGTTCTTTTATGTTTTTCTTCCAAAACTAATGAATCTTATTGATAATTTGAATATAAAATTTAATGGTTATTGCGGTTAGTGATGCAGCTAGAAACTTGAGAGTTTACACAGATAGTAATTTGAGGTTCGATGATCATGTGAGCACCTCTGCCCAATAAGTATTAGTTTTTTTCGAGTCCACAGAAAGGCTACGAACCAGCAGGTGTTAACCTTAATGTAGTTTTACCAATTCATAGGCTTCTCATTCAATCTCATCTACGGTAGAAAGAATACGGAATACGTCGGCCAATTGACTAGGTACCTTAGCTGAGCTGGGAATCTAGTTGATCTCAATTGAAGTTGGTGAAAATAAAACCACTATTGGATACTGAGCATAAAAATATTCTTTTTTTGAACTCCCTACTCAACATCTATCCTTATCTAGTTAAAGTCTCAAAAACACACGATTTTCTGCAGGCCTAACAGCACCTCACTCACACACTGATGTGTGTTACTTGGCAGGAATGTGTGTCTATTCCCCTTTCATCAGAGAGATGGTCTTGAAGGGGTTATGCTGCGCGATGTGCAAGTAATCTGACGAGGACTGTTAATGTTGTGAATAGCATGATCTGATTTGTACACTCCGAGGCACTTTCAAGTTATTCATGGAAACCTTGCCGCCAAATTAAGCTGTATAGTTTCTGTATAGTGTTTCACTTAAATCAGGGGATGTCTGAGTTTCGTTTCTGTTAGTCTTTGGTTTAAATTCGATTGAATTCTTTGATATCTGCTGCTATTATGAGCTCTTGTACTTTTTATGAAAGTATTCTTTCATTAATCCCCCTATTCTATATCTATCCTCATCTGGTTAAAGTCTCGAGAACACACAATTTCCTGCAGGCCAAACAGCCCCTCATCCACACTCATGTCCTATTACCATTTTAACAACTTATCGAATCGGAAGTACAAATCGAATTACAGGCCGTTCCCTGGAGAGGCCATATTCCATGCCGGGCCGCAACATTCGGCATCAAACAGCCATCTAATTGCAATTCGACATAAAAAGGACAAGCAGGAGTTTCTTGACAAGAATTTGTACCTATTCCACTTATTTCAGAGCGACCGTCTCGAAGGGGTCTGGCTGCAAAATGTGCAAGTAATCTGACGAGAAATCTGTTAATGTTGTGAATAGCTCGATCTGCTTTGTGCATTCCAAGGCACTTTTAAGTGATTCATTGCTACCTTGCCGCCAAATTTAGCTGTAAAGTTCCGTTGTACCTCACACAATTAATTGTATGCCAGAGTTTCGTTTCTGTTAGTCTTTGGTTCAACATTCGATTCAATTCTTTGATATCCACTGTTATTATACGCTTTCGTTCTTTTTATGAAAGTATTCTTTCATTAAACCCTACATTCTACATCTATCCTTATCTCGTTAAAGTCTCGAGAACACACAATTTCCTGCAGGCCAAACAGCCCCTCATCCACACTCATGTCCTATTACCATTTTAACAGCTTATCCAATCGGAAGTACAAATCGAATTACAGGCCGTTCCCTGGAGAGGCCATATTCCAAGCCGGGCCGCAACATTCGGCATCAAACAGCCATCCAATTTCAATTCGACATAAGAAGGACAAGCAGGAGTTCCTTGGCAGGAATGTGTGCCTATTCCACTTTCATCAGAGAGACGGTCTTGAAGGGGTCTGGCTGCGAGATGTGCAAGTAATCTGACGAGGAGTCTGTTAATGTTTCCCTTGGCGGTCGTTATGCGGCGCTCTTATCGCCGACTGAGCCACTGATTGCTTCATTTCAGACAATTGCCTGTTTATATTCGGCGGACCGCAACCGCTCCTCCTTATCCTGATAAAACCGGGACCTGTTCCTCTTTTCGGGAACGCAGAGAGAGAAGGCAGTAGAGTTTGGAGGTGGGGAAGGGAGATGGGAGGTGTTCTTGGGGATGGTTTAGGGACTCTGATCATTGGCAGTAATCTGCGGGTTTAATCGAGGCAATCAGACATTTCTAAAGGCGGTATTGGTAAAAGTGACGTTGACGAGGGATAGTTGGAGTACAATTATGTATGTGGTGTTGGCCGAAGATGCTATGATTTGGAACTGAACTGGTGGATATTCGGTCTTTAATATTAATTGGAACTGTGATTCATTCAGTAGTATCAAAGAATCTTTCATAATTTGGTCAAATGAAAGAGATAATATTTATGATTTTCTTAAATATTTCATCAGTTTCTAGTTCCATACACCTTACCATGGGAAATGAAAACAAGCTTCCTTTCCTTGCTGCGCTCGAACATGAACTGGATGGTATTTCATGAAACACTGTTAATCGAAAAACCAACATATACTGGACAGAGCCTTCATTTCCAGTCAAATCATCATTTTCACGCCACATGAGGGGGAGCCAAAATATGTATGATAAACAATGACAATACCATATGTTGAAAGGAAATCAGAAAAAAAATAGGAGAATTTGAAATAAGTACAATGTGGAGAACAGCATTCAAGACTCAAGAAACTATCAGGGCTTATCTAACTAAAATGAACCTGATAATGAAAAACCAACTGAACAAAAATTGCATACAGGGTGTCCCGTAAATACCACGCGAAAGTGACACTGGAGATAGATTGACATTAGGTCTTCAGATAGCATCAACATGACCTCAGTAAAAGTCCGCTGGTTTTCGAGATACACCACTTTTGTGTATTTTTTGAAAATCTCCAACTTTCGGTCTTCAAACTCATGTTTTTTTTCACCTAGGCTATCCTGAATAGTTGCTTTAAACAATGAAGTAATAACTTCACCGAGAACTAGAACAAAATCCTTCAAAAAATGTCTTGTATTGTTGTATTTTATGACGAAGATAAAACGTTAACTTGAGGTTGACTGACTGATGTGAAAAAAAATTATATCAGACTGAATTGACAAATAATCGTAAAAATGGTCCATTTCCTGCACTTTTCAAAATGATACAACACTACCAATTTTTTTATGTCAAAACCTTAGAAATTATATTTTGTCGCGAGAGATGTGTTTAAGCCGACGAAATAATTAAAAATTCACCTGTTGCCAAATTACATGTTGCTTGATATTCTTTCCTCGCTACCGGTTCAAAAAACCATATTTTTGCTCTTCTTTCTCTTTATCTCACTTTCTCTTTCATTTTTTGTTTGCAAAAGTGGTGTGATATCTCGAAAACCAGCGGACTTTTACTGAGGTCATGTTGTGATGCTATCTGATAGACCTAATGCCAATCTATCTCCAGTGTCACTTTCGCGTGGTATTTACGGGGACACCCTGTATAACAAGTACATGTGATGACAGTGGTAGAGCCTTTATTGGGTAAATTAAATGTTCTATGAATATTCGAAACAGAGAATATAAAGAACTCGCTCAGAAGGGAAATACTGATAAGTCGAACCTTATCCAACATGCTTTGAATAAAGACCAAAGGATTCTGTGGGATGAAGCCTTCATAAAACCTGAGGAAAAGTGGAAACATATAAAATTTAAAGAAGCAGCTTTTTTTTCAATTATAGAAATCCTATCAGTCAACCGTCTGTTGATCTAAAAACAATCTTGGCCCCATAAATAAGATACTACAACAAAGAATCAAATGCAATGTTTGACAACTGATTCAATCAGAATAAGATCAAAGTCGACGACGTTTGTTTTCTGACAACTTTCCAAAATGACAGCCATTTTCAAACACACAGAGAGTTACAATTCTTTGGTGTTTTCCTGACGACGGCAGAGGAGTGCTGGCCGAAAAGATTAAAACAAGAAACATAAATGATGAAACTAACCAAAATAATAAGACGAGGTTTAACGCGTAACATCAACCAATATTAAACTCATAATTCGAAGCTAATCTCGTCCTTGTTCAAGAAAAAAATGCAAGGAAGTGGTATCAAACAGAGCACATAAGGATGTCCATTCGTCAGCACAAGATAGCTCTGAATGATACATGGTATTTTCTTGGAACTTTCAGCAAAAGGGCATTTTCTTAAGGTATAAATATACCTAAGACGCCATCTCTAGTTCCATACGAAAAACCTCTTCCATAGCATGAACCTCGAACGAAGAAGCGAGATGTTTACCATTTGTCGCATTGACCGCAGCGTTCTTGCATTTCGCAAGACTACGATTACTACGGTGTCAACTGACGTTACCCTGAGCGCACCGCGTCGTGGACTGAAGTCGTAAAATTTGCGAAATGCAAGAACGCTCGGTCAACGCGACAATCGGTAAACATCTCGCCACTTCGTTCGAGGTTCATGCTATGGAATAAGGTTTTGTATGGAACTAGATGCAATTTCACTGTAAGTTCCAAGAAATACCTTGTATCATTCAGAGCTATCCTGTGCTGAAGATCCCTAATAAGGACGAAATTGCCATCAATAGGTGCTCTGTTTGATATACCTTGCATTTTGTCTTGAACGAGAACGATATTAGCTCCGAAGTATGAGTTTAATATTGGTTGATTTCAATTGATTAATATTATCTCTGCTTTCATATTTTGATAACCAAAATAATGTTCCAATACCCTCAGAATTCAGAAATGTTCCTAAATGATGCGAATTTTCCGATACTCATTGCAAATTCATTACAGCAAACACCATTTCAACCCTATTTTTCCAAATTAAACACTGCCGCCACATGTACACATCCAGCCGGAACACAGAAAATCAATTTCCAAGATGGCCATGTTCGCAGATAGCGGCCACAGTATATTTCCGTTTGTCCCTCAAAATTGAAACGGCAAATCGAGTCTGGGGGTGGAAGTTACATCAGATAACCGTGTGAAATCAGCGCATAACAACGTGGTTTACCCCCATTATAAACGGTGGTGGCGTCGCTCCCAAACCTACTTGGTCTGAATGCATTCTAGATAAATCGACGCGATAAAATATGGACTCAGTCTCGTATTAATGCGGCCAGCCATTGATGCATGTGAGGGTGCGTGATATATGATTTTATAACAAGCGATTCATTTACATATACTCATTATTTTAAACACGTAGCGAGATATTACCTGAAGTCCAGGCATTGGCTGGGCTGGTTAGCTCATTGCAATTACTCGGAAAACTTTATCGATAACTTTGATTACATTACGTGCCAATTTGCGATAATTTTCCAATTCGTTTTCCTTGTACGTTAAATGTGACACGAAATGACGTAATGAAAGGTTTCATTCTGTGTTCGAAGAAATCTTGGAAAAATCTCAGGTGTTTATTAGGGGCTAAATTGCTTGAATGGAAATTAGTACTAGTTTTAATGTTGTTTCGTGAAAGAGTTGAGTTGTATACACATATTTTCCATATTTTTTTATGAAAACTTTGCAGAAATGAAAGTAAGAAAATTTTTACGAAGTCCATACTTAAAGTCAGAAGTTTTTGCATACTTTTTCATATACTAAAAACTCCAACATCTTAGGTGCTAATAGTTTCATTATTTTCATTTCTGATTCCAATTCTTCTAGTCATGAAATCTAACCGGTAAGTTCCAATTCAAATTTTCAAAGAAGGTTGAAATTTGAAATGGAACTTGATATCTGCTTCTAATACTTTTTCTAGAAATGTCTGGACACACGTAGCGAGATTTTACTTGAAGTCCAGGCATTGACTGGGCTGGTTAGCTCATTACAATCACTCGGAAAATTAAAACTCGTTCAATTTTCGATCGATAATTACTATACTTACGTGCCAATTTGCGATAATTTTCCAATTCGTTTTCCTTGTACGTTAAATGTGACACGAAATGACGTAATGAAAGGTTTCATTCTGTGTTTGAAGGAAATCTTGGAAAAATCTTGAGTGTTTATTAGGGGCTAAATTGCTTGAATGAAAATTAGTACTAGTTTTAATGTTGTTTCGTGAAAGAGTTGAGTTGGATACATCATATTTTTCATATTTTCTTATGAAAACTTTGCACGGATGAGGAGTATAAAAAATTGTACCAAGCCGGGTCTTAAAGTCAGAAGCTTTTGCACACTTTTTCATATACTAAAAACTACAATTCAAACATCTTAGGTGCTAATGGTTTCATTATTTTTATTTATGAATTCATTTTTCTATTATTAAATCTGACCGGAAAGTGTCAAATTTCATAGTAAGTTGAAATTTGAAAGGGACCTTGATATCTGCTTCTAATACGTTTTTCGGAATGCCTTGATTCATTACATATGCTCATTATTTTACTACACACGTAGCGAGATATTACCTGAAGTTTGGGAATCAGCTGGGCTGGGTTTTCTCATTGTAATTACTCGAAAATTAAAACTCGTTCAATTTTCGAGCGATAATTACTCTACTCATGTGCCAAAAATCAGTAGTAGTTGAATATCGTTTCATGAAAGAGTTGAGTTGGATACATCACCTCATTACTTATTTGTTATGAAAACTTTGCCCGATTCAAGAGCATGAAAAATTGAACAGAGCGTGGACTCGAAGTCAGAAGCTTTTGCAACCTTATTCGATTGGAAAAAAAAAAACTTCAAATCAAACAACCTGAGAGCAATTGGTTTGTTATTTTCTATTAGGAATTCAATTCCTCATATCATTGAACCAACCCTTAAAATTTCAAATCAAGTTTTCAAAGAAGGTTTAAAATTGGAATAAGAAACCTGGTATCTGATTCAAACACGTTTTAACATAGGTAGCGAGATATTACCTCTCCGGGTATTGGCTGGGCTGGTTAGCTCATTGCAATTACTCGGAAAATTAAAACTCGTTCAAATTTCGAGCGATAATTACTATACTTACTTGCCAATTTGCGATAATTTTCCAATTCGTTTTCCTTGTACGTTAAATGCGTCACGAAATGACTTAATGAGAGGGTTCATTCTGTGTTCGAAGGAAATCTTGGAAAAATCTCTGGTGTTAGGGGCTCAATTGCTTGAATGGAAATTAGTACTACTAGTTTTAATGTTGTTTCGTGAAAGAGTTGTAATGGATATTTCATATTTCCATATTTTCTTATGAAAACTTTGCACGGATGAAGAGTATGAAACATTGTACGAAGTCCGGAAGATGATGACGAAATGAAAGGTTTCATCTGTGTTCGAAGGAAATCTTTTAAAAACCTCAGTGTTCATTAGGGGCTAAATTGCGTGAATTTCGTGAAAACGTTGAGGTGGAAACATCGTTTGTTAGGGGTTGTAATTAGATAAAAAATTGTAACGGTGGACTCTGATAGAGTTTGAACTTGAACATATTGGCTGTATGGAACATCTTGGGATACCTGTATCGATTAACTTTCCTGTGTGGAAAAGTGTTGGGGTAATATCCAAATCGTCGCACCATCTGTGGTCAGTTTGAGAGGAAGGGCCCTAAAAGCAGAAAAATACTTTTGGTGCCTATTTCTCGAACCATATGAACATTTTACTACCCCTATACAAGAGACAGAGTTTTTTGCTGTGGTGGTTTTCTCTGTGCTCTAATACCATACATTGAAATTCATTGTGCCCTTTTTTCCGCTTGTACCGATAAGGTATTTATGTCAGGAAGGAGCAATAAAGCCACCAGACCGCACCTTGCAGAACTCCAAGAATCAGTTACTGCTGCTTACCGTTTTGCCTTCAGGTTTAGACAGATGTTATTTTCTGAGTGTCAGTTTCAACACTAACTAATATTCTGATTGTATTAGATACGATAATATGCTCTTCAGTTGCCACCATCTATGGTCAAGTTCTCCAACATGTAAGCGACGGCGTAATATCCAGCGATTTCAACAACGCAATCAGACCTGGCCATATTAAGCTGTATACACAACTGCCCTCTGATATCAACTAATAACGATAATAATGCAAATTCTACAACCTCATGCAATCACCACGCAGAGTGCCTGATCTAATTCGAAATTGTCCATTAATTAAATATTCCACTATCAATAGTCGCTGTGCAAAACGTGCTATCAAATCAGAGTCCGACTGCAGATATTAATTTGGGACCAATAAACCGTTAACTGGCGAATTTCTGGAATGGGGCAGGTCTGGAGTGTTTATATTCATGGCTTGTGCATGCAGTAATGGGTTAGGTGTAATTTTTTTGGATGCGTAATAACTGAGGTTACGTAACCTTGATTAATTGAAAACTCTGTTTGTATTAAATTACGCCCTTCGAAATTTCTACCTATAAAACGATATTATCGTAAGTTATTGCACAAGTCATCCAACCTTCGGTGTCGGGCTCTTTCTCAAAGAATGAAAATGAACTCATGCAGTTTTTTGATGCACGAGTGATTAAGTTCATTTTAATTTTTTGATAAAGAGCCCGACATCGACGGTGGAGGGCTCTTTCTTCAAAAATGAAAATGACCGAATGCAGCTTTTCAATGACAAACACACTGGAATACGAAATTATCATCCGGTTATATTGATGCACTAATATAATTTGGGTTAATATTTCCTGATTAACCTGTCAATTTTGACACAGTGCAGTTATAGCTGGGCTCTTTTGCTTCCTTCGATGCAATTATCGCTATTATTATGCACTATATTCGCATAGAATTTTTGACAGTTGTTAAATATTCAATTAAATCTGATAGTCCTAGATACCAAAGCTATAATGAGCAAACTTCGTTATACAGAAAATTTGTTTCTATAGTCGGCAATGTCGCGGTCGACTTCACTGATAAATTAGAGTTTATCATTCAAACTTAAGCACTTCCTTTTAGATATTTTCGCACAACTTTCACACTAGCTTAATGGTTAGATTGAAACCAAACAGCCAGGGGTGTATTTAAAACTGTTTCAGAAGGATCTCTCTGCCCGCCGTAATGATTTAGTTGGAGGCCAGGTTTTATTACGTACTTTACACCGCACCTCCTTACCAATACTCATTCGAAGAGTGATATTGTTTGAATATTTCGTTATAGAGAGAATTCACCTCGTTTTAGAGGGTGTTTTTAACATGGAATTTGAATTCCAAAGTTATCCAACCGTTCGTTATTGGGGAGTTCCACTGATATGGTATAAAGAAGTGTTCGTATGAGTGTAGGCATAATATCTTCTAAACTAAACAAACACGAGAATAATACACATTATCTTGAATAATCCTGATTGACTACAGATGATACTAAAGAAATTATTGATCACCACCAGCTGACCCTTGCCAACTGTATGACTCTTGTAATATCAAACTTTATTCATGTGTGAAACGTTTAGGAAACTACAGAAATCGTCAGAAGTCATGGCCTCTCTATGTCTCCCAAAAAATTAACTATTTATGTTCTGGATAAAAGCTTTGTTTTGATTTCGAAATAAGAACTAGCCCAAGACAGTTCCAAAATTGCGCAGAATTAATGCGCTTTACACCACGGTTTCAAGTAGAGATTTTGAATTTTCATGGTTCAATAACTCAGCTAATTCCGTTGATGATCCATTTCGGTTAAACGATGCCGTAGATATTTTATATTTAGCTGTTCTACAATGATCTAAAGGCATGAGCAAAATTGAGTAAATATCCAAAAAATCAAAAATTTCAAGATATTATGTTAGAAAATTTTCATACTACAGAAACTGATGGACGAGTATCGCTCAAATTTAAACGAATAAAGCCTCGATGAAACGTTTCTTTCTACAGTTATCACGTAAAACTTGAATTGAATTGAATTTGAATTATCCTCCCACCAGATGAACGACTTCACAGTCAAGTATCTCTCAATTTTTCAACGGAGGAACATGTGTTTTTCGAATTCATAAAATTTACATATTTGATATTTTAGTTATTCACATTAATCGAAATGAATTGACAAAATGAGGAATACAATAGTTTTACGTCTTCCATGTGAAACAGGAAACGTTTTTCACTTAGGTACGTATCTTACACGAATATCTAACCTTGAAAATTGGATATACACAGCATGACTTTAGTAAAATTTTAATTTCAATCCAGTTGAACTCATACAATTTAAAGGATCTTCATCCTACGATGTCAACTTGAAGCCTCAAGACATCCACCAGCCCAACCCTTTTTCAAGACCAACCCCTCATCCCTTTCCCCTAATAACTCCAGATGCGCAAACACAAATGATGCGAATTTACAAACCATCAATTATATTTCATCAGATCCTTTGATCCTTCCAGTAAATCTGAACTGATCAGTCTAATCCCGTACGTTCGTCTAAATGCAAACATTTCCAAATCTGGATTCCTCCGAATGATGAAAGGGTTGGAACACGGGGTGGTGGTGAAGAAGAACTGCGATACGGATAGTTGCAATGGCGGTGCCGTAATTAAGTGCATCATTAATAAAGATTAGCGATGCAGCGGGGAGACTTAATTCTGGGATCTACCGCCACCAGCTCATGAGGGCCTCTGGGTTGATCAAATACGGGTACCTACAGCGGTTTATATTGCAGCTCGAGGCTGTTTGATTGAACAATTGGAATGGACGAAGGATTTAAGGGGTCACCCTATAGAAAAGTTGAAGATAAGGAGGTTCGGAGAATGGCAGAATGGCTGGATTCAAGAGAGGAAGCTATTTTAGCAAGACCTGGTGTAAAGGAAATACATGTGGAACTATACTGAATCTATCGTCAAAATTCAGAATTCTGTCTATATGTCTGAGTAAATATGAAGGATGACAGAAGGAAAGAAAGTACTTGAAAATAATGGTTTCTTGGGTAAGAACCACTGCTCTATCTCCAGTATTTTCAGAGCAATTGACTGATTTTCTTATTTTTCTTCATAACTTCGGTACCTACTTATAATTCTGTAAAGCTGAAATTTGCTATTTAGATTAATAGATTACATTTTGTGAATAAAACACGTAGGTATAATAAAATGCGTTTGAAATTATTCAGGTTCTTTCTAAATCCGAGGCATTATGAAGACATTGTATATAGACCGAATCCAATAATGCGGACATACAAAAACTACCAAAACGCATTTTTTCAAATAAAATATAACAAAACGTAAGTTTTCGGTCGAAATGTTCCTTTTTAGATAGAAGCTACCCCAAAAATACTTTCAGCGTAGGAGTAATACTGCTGACATCAAAAAGTTATGACTATACTTAAACATTTCCAGAGGTTTTTCCTCGAGCTCAAGAATTATACCTAGAAATATGGAACTCCTTTTTCCACTAATCTCAGCTAGGAATTTTTCTGTTTTATGTAAGCTTTTGATTCGAAAGAACGCTATGGCATACGTCAAACTTCAACGCCAATTCTGATCATGTGAATTCACTAGCTTATTTCAGTGATTGCAATAATTGTTTTCTCGAAATAATGACAAAGAAACAAGAAACGGAATATCACTATAATTTTCTGAGAGACCATTATTTCTGAAATGATTTTTCTGGAAATAACTGGAAATGCCCTCTGATGATAAGAATTGAATTCATTCACATATGATAAACCGCTTGTTCTTTTCAAAATGAATGATATAATATAACCTTCTCTTGGCTTCATTAGTCGATAGGGAATAATAGGAAATCCTGAATTTTTCCACGTTGAGCGAAAATACCAATAGTCCCAAATTTCGATTCAATCATCTGGATGATAATTACCAACCCAGCCAATACTGAAAATGAAATTATTCGAAAATTCGATCAGACACGTTCATTGAAACTCGATTTAACGCTTTCCCCGAACTGCCACATCCAGAAATATAATAATTTATCAATTTCCATGAACTGACCCGATAATGGCCTGAAGGCTTAAGATATGGGAAGCATTAAGGGTCAGATTATTAATTGGCCCCCCCGGCGTGGTCAAGTCTGTACAGCGGCTTACGCTATCTACATTTGCGCAGATCTCTAATGGAATAGCAATGAAATTAGGAAAATAATGTCCTTAGTTTAATTGCTAAACGAAGTGGCCCACACTCTATGGTCAGTTAGAAAATTAGTTTTGATTAAAGACGGTGTTTAGGGTGGCCAACCTGGGTAGAGAGGTTGCGTTCACGAAATGTTACGAATTTTGGATATTTAATTATAGGAATTTAGAGCTTGCTGGGTTTCCACCCTCTAACATTGATTAATAACTAGATATCGTTGGTTTATGGCAACGTTGGGGGTAATGAAATGTAAAGATTTGAAACTCACCATATGACTGATTCATGAACTTTATTATTTAATGGGCATTTCCAGTATGTTAAGATAAATGATTTGACAGCATTTTGAGTGGTTTTTTTCCGACCGACGTCGAAATAAAATGTGATTTTAATGTGTACGAAATTGATCATTAATGACCCATTTTAATGCTCAATTTCGGCTATTTTAATGTGCAATACTCAGGGCAACCGTTCACAAAAGTATTCTGAAGTACTACGAGAAATGTCAAAACTCTACTGGAACATAGATTCATAGACGTCACTTTCAACCGTGATTTTAATCGACGAATCTTATTATCTGGAATATTGGAAAGTATTTGATATGAATTTGTAGAAGAATTAAATTTTTTCCAAATTTTCGAAGTAAGGGCCTTCCTGCGGATATGTGGAGGAGCAATGTTTAAAATAACTGGTAACCATGGTGTTGGTGTTGATTTTATTGTTCCAGTTGCTATTCTCATGGAAAAGTATAATTGTGCATCAATCTTATGTACATAAGCACTGTTGAGTCAAACAGGGCAACAATATTCGGCAGTAGAGTAAACTAAGGCTAGAGCTGATAAATATTGAGAATAATTTAGTTTAAAGCCTAGATATTTAGGATTGAAATTATGGTCAAGAGAAGAATTACCAAGAAGTACGTTCAAGTTTCTATATTACACACAAAATTGTCAGTTTTTTACAAGAAGCAGACAAAATTTCTTGAGCAACAGAGTACTTATTTCACCATTGGAATATGCTACCTAGCGAAGTTGTCAGTGCAAGAAGTGTCAACATGTTTTAAAATGGATGGGATTCTTGCAGATCAGAAAGTGTATTTTGATTTCAATTTTGTTTTTTGTTAGTACTACATTTGATTTTCTTATTTTATTTTGAAATGTGTATATCGATCACGTTGTATAGGTTATCCTCAACTCTGATTTTGTAAATAATAATAATAATAATAATATTAATTTAAATAAGTTCAGAGTTGATAGATGGTTTCAAGACTTTTGAAAATGAGTGTATTTTATTTTCTATACGAACATGAATGATGAGCATGCTTGCCACATCTATTACGCATCATGCCAATAATCCTTCGTAAATAGTACTTATTTGATGGCGGGTTTAGTATCGATGAGAGATTTCCAGTATTTAAGGCGTCCAGCAGCCTATAAACGTGACAAATATTGCCTGTAACGGCGCTAATGTCCGATTTCGCGCGTTTTGCGGTTGTATCTCGTTGAACCGACAGCCACAATAACGGTTTACGTGTCGTTTGTGGCAACGCCGGAATTAAAAGTTGGGGTAGTTTTATCCCCAACCCACGCTCGCGATCATGTACGCCGCTTTTCGAATAATCGGCGTTCGAAGTGCAATCCTTATCAAATATAATGATCGTGAGAATCGCGTTACTTTTGAATAATTTCGACACATTTGGAAATCATAGGAACAGAGATATGAATAAAAAAATTTTTAAAAAGCCTTGATCAGGTGCTTTTGAGCACTCATTTTTGGTGGATCAATAAGGCTATTACCCCAAAATTTTATATGGAGTTTGATATTGACCCCAAATATACAAATGCAATATCTCAGCACGATCGGAATCATATTCTGGAAATTATTCAAAAAATATGTAACAAATAAATAATTACAAAAATTAAATTCTATGGTTCTGTTGATGCAAGACTCTTGACATTTTGCACGAACATTCAGTATATCAGTCTTGATTAAAAAAATTTCACTTGAATTGGATATCCTGTGATTGAAATATAAAGATTATTGTTTTCAATATTCCAATTGAATTTTCTATCGTTTTGTTAACACTATGTCCACCAAATTCTGCATGAACATTCAGTGTATCAATCTTTATTCATAAAATGAACTTCATTAGAATCGGATATTTTTTAAGGGAAATATGAATTATCTTCCTTTCAATATTCCAATAGAATTTCCTATGGTTTTGTTAACTATTCTGTTAACTATGGTCACATAATTTTGCATGAGACTTATCATGAGCAACTTGCATTAGGAGCAAAATTTCATTTCAAGTGGTTTGGTTTTGCCTGGGATATTGAGGAATGGCCATATTTTATGGAACACCCTGTACTCAACAGCGGAATTTGGGAACTGAATTCACCCTAAAAATCTCAAGTCTCTACGACAAGCCCTTCTGTCCTTAGAAAGTTATCGTGCTAACGGACGGAATTTTACCACGGATTCGTCATCAGGGAGTCGAACCCTATCGTTTGAGACCATTTTTGACTCGAAATTCGAACATAACAGACATTTGGGTGAAACGATATAATAGCACTCGTTTAAGTAAAACGCTCAAAAACAATTTTACATATCGGTATGAAGAAAGATCAAAAGTATATCTTGCAAACAAATTCTATTTAGTACCTATATGGGATAAAATATGGGCAGTTTGTACCAATAACATAATTATGTTATTCAATTAAAAGAAATTCAAACCGGATTTTCCCAAAATCTGAATTTCGCAGATAGGATCATTCATGTAAAAGAGGGTCTACCAGTCAACCCCCAGCATATTCTGAATGACCGAAACCATACAGCAGCATTGCCCATCAAAATCAAAGATCAAAACGATGAATAGCTCCCCGTTCCATGGAAATTCCAATTATCAAAACCGAATTCAATTGTAAAATATCAATCTATTCGATGCTATTATTGCTAATGAGATGTTCGAAAAACATGGGAAAAACGATGATTATCGAAACAAATATCCCATCATTTCATCCATATTCAGCACAATATGCTATTACGGCAACAAAAAGCAATACAAAAATATTGCTTTTGTTCCGTTCTTCTAAACAAGCCCTCAATTATGAATCGAAATGGATGAAATATCGATACGTGTTCAGTCAAAATGTGTTATATCGAGCCAATTTTTAATTAACGAAATTGAAGTGGGCGTCATATGTGAAATGAAAATTTTAATTAATTGTACACATTTATATTCTCAAATAGCAAATTTAATTAAAAAGCTCCAAATGAATTAGTTTAGGTAAACAGCAAATAACGTAATGTAAATGTAATTACAAAGAACGCTTTGTTCGTCGACTGTTCGAGCAAAATATTCATATAGAGGGTGTTTTAACAACAGCACTCATTTTCAATTGATCGCCTTTTTCATTTTCCATGGTTGAAGCGTTTATCCGAACTATATTTAGTGCTCTTTAAAGTTCATTTCGTCTTGATACACTTTGAAATTCGAAATAAAAATCGAACTCTTTTCTCGTTATTGGTCTAAGGCACGTTTATGTAATTCTATTAATTTACATTCGTATTAATTCTGATTGTTTGAGTTGATCATGAAATGAATAAAATTTTCAGCTATATTTTATTTCAAATGTTTTTATGTTTAGTGTAGACAGAATAGTATAGTATCCCGTTTTGCGGCAACCTCAGCTAGGGACTTTTTTGTTTCATGTATTGTATTTTGTTAGCTCTCAATTCAAAAGAATAAATAAATAAGTGCCAAAAAACTGACAAAACTCGTTAATAATTCTTGTACGAAAAATTATTAAAGAAAATCCTGACACCCGTCGATTTCAATTTCAAAATCAATTCATATTCTGATTTTTGAGCGCTCGTTCTACTTAAACGAGTGCTATATCGGTTTGCTCAAATGCCTATTATTGTCTAATTTTGAGCCAAAAATGGTCTCAAACTAAAGGGTTAGACTCTTTGATGACGAATTCGTGGTCAAATTCAATTCTGTCCGTGGGGCCGTCCGTCCGACCGTTAGCACAATAACTTTCGAAGGGATTGTCCAAGAGACTTGAAATTTTCAGGATGAGTTCGGGTTTCAAATGGTTCGGTTGAGTTCGTTAACCAGCTAAATCGTACAGGGTGTTCAATAAAATATGGTAATTCAAAATTTTTGGTCCTCAATATCTCAGAAATTATGAAACCAATCAAAATGAAATGTTTCGGCTGAATGCAAGATGCTGATAACAAGCCTCATGCAAAATCTTGTGGTCATAGTGTGAACAACCATATAGAAAATTCAATTGGAATATAGAAAAACACTCTTCATATTTGCATGAATAGATATCCGATTCGAGTGATTTTTTTTTTGTGAATGGAGATCAATATCCTGAATATTCATCCAAAATTTTGTAGCTATAGTTTCAACAGAACCATGGAAAATTCGATTGAAATATTGAAAAGAAAAATCTTTATATACAATAACAAGATATCCGATTCGAGTGAAATTTATTTCGAGAATGAAAACTGCTATACTGAATGTTCACGCAAAATTTCAAGAGGATCGCATCATCAGAACCATAGAATTTAATTATTGTGATTATTTATTTTTTACATATTTCGTTTTTTGAATAATTTCCAGAATATAATTCCGATTGTGCTGAGATTCTGCATTTATATATTTGTCTCAATCTCAATCTCAGGGCTTTTCTTGAATTTTTAAATCACGAATCCACAAATTAGTAATAATAATTCTGGTCTAGGCTTTGGGTTCTTCTTTTACAAGTTATTGATGTGTTTTTCCTGAATGATGAAAAAACATTCGTTCAATAGAATTTTAATTCTCCCATATCCAGAAACAAGCCGCTTGAAGTTCATCTATATCGTAAATGACATGTTCGAGAGGAAAATCCATTTAACTCACTCTAAATAGGATGAGCGTTAAATAAAAAAAGAAAAATGTATCACTCGTTCCCATTAACATCTTCAAATATAGAATTCAATTAAAACATCCAGATGAATTAGTTCAGGTAAACAGCATATAACATAAATGCGAATGTAATTACAAAGAACGTTTTGTTCCAGGTTGCCAGCTCACAATACTCATATACAATTAATTTGGCGTGCTGTAATTTTGAAGTGGAGTGCAGCATTCTGAAGTATGGCGGGCATGTGGGGCAAAGAAAGGATACTAATTAGGAAGTGTAAATAAAATATGACCTTGTGCAGCGATATAACAAAGGCAGACACAAAAGTTGAGACTAACATTATTAATATGGAGTTATTGCCCGAAGGAACTTACTTAGTGCCTCAAACAATGCAGTAATGGTCTATGAATTTCTCTCTGCCTTCATTCTAATTCATGTACACATGTCCTGGGGAAGGATTATGTTTTTCCCTCTACAAACAGATGGATATGTTATGCTATTGTAGGGATCTGCACGACGCAATACAGCTAGGTGTATGTGTATACGGTCATGTGCTTTTGAGAGTATGTCGCATGTTAGTCCCCATGAAATATTTCAATCGTAGTGTTCAGATTTTGTAATTCACAATTGTTAAATTAATAAATGAGAGAGGTTCCAGAAAGTTGTCGTGGAAAGACATAAAACTTCACAGTTTTTATTACAACACAAAAATAAAGAGACATTGTAACAATATTGACTAACAAAAGCATTCTAATGAGATGACAATTTTATGAAATGAATTCATGAGCTGTATTTTTTACCCTATAACATACAAAGAAGTCAAATTGAAGAAAGCTGTCTAATAACCGGAATGCAATAACAGTGGACTGTATAAGATTCAAAGTTGATTACCAGTGAGTGTCCATACTGGACAAGATTAAGTTCAAAATAGAGAAGTATCTCATCGCTGAAAACATCTCTGAACAAGAGTTGATGGACAGACTAAAAGTTAACTAAGTTACTACCTATGACTAACTAAAGACGGGAATTCAGATAAACTCATGAAAAATTATCTACCGATGACAAGATAAACGAAGGCAATTTAGATTTACTCATACCGAGCTGTTCAGAAATTCACATCAGACGATGTAAACCCAAATATAATCAAATATAAAAGTACTGATCAGAATAAATGAACATAAATAAAATATACATCTTCCGATCAATGAGAGGTCTAAGGTAAAAGGCAAATTTAAATTCTGAGCTGACTAAAATGACTTCAGACCATATAAATTATCAAATCATTAGTACGCGGGCAACAAAAATAAAAACTAAATTAAAGTAAGTGATTGGGACAAGACAAAAGGCTTTAACGCAGAGCAGACAATATCACTTGAACAATGTACGAATCCGAACATTGTTCGTTGAACAAACATGTATTTCAAAATCTACGTCCAACATAATTGAGATACTGATGGTCGTTTCTAATCGATAATTTGAATCGAACTAAGTACCCAAGTTGAACCAATATCGATAAATAAATCTAAACTTTTGATTGTTGACTTGAAATTCTTGATGATGGATCATTTATTGCAGTATTATTCGGGTTATTTTCATCACTTGTGCTTCTTCTGTTTGAAGTTTCGGCCAGCATTCGCCAGCCGTCTTCAGGATAATATTTACTTAAGACTTGTAACTCTCAAAAATACAACTTTCGTCACTCTTTGAAGATGATTGTCATTTTTATCATAGATGATACTTGTCTTCCAAGAAATGAGGAAAACCAACTGCCGAAGATATCACTTTTCCCTCTGACAATACGCCGTCACATTGGCTCTTGGCTCATTAGCATCATACAGAAAGTAGATTCACCTTATAGTACAAATTTTTTTTACTGCCATACGTGAAAAAGTTGAAAAAATTATTATAATATTATTTTGATTCGAGATCAATTGATGACTTTCATAAAATTACATTGAGATTCAGTTACATTAAATACATCGAATGAGGTATTTTTTACTGAAAAAAAAACGTGTACGTAATTATTGATATTTCATCGCAAAGCCCATTGGAAAAATAGGACTAATTTTTTTGACTTCAGAATCGTGATATTCATTTAATTACCACGCCTGCAATAAAAGTGTTTCCTGCACACAGACTCTCTCATCTTGTAGCAAATTTATTGCCCTTTCCGAATATGTGATCAAATTTGATGAGACTATAAGGAAAACTGAATAATGATTATTTTAGAGAAAAAACTCGAAATATTTCGTGAAATAAAGAAATGTTAAGTTGAAGAATAACCGTCAACATTTCTACCATGCGTTATATGACATTTTTTGTTGCAAATGGCTTGTGTATTCACCCCTCGAAGTTTGTCCACTTTAAAAGTAGACAATTTGTATAGATCTTCATGGGGAATATTTTGAAAAACAATAAAACGATTTCCATGAATAATATTGGTTTTTCTCCTCCATTCCCAAAATATGAAAGGCAACCCTCGTACAGCTCGCATTCCATCGAAAAGCTGAGAGGTACGTATGATAGAGAGATCGGAAATCAGATATCCATTAGCCGGACAACAACGGTCGCGTACATTTCAGATGGAAAAATGGAAGAACTGTGTTCCAAGTCCCTGGTGACAAGCTGGTCGGCGTTTGTCATGATTACGACTTATTGAATATTGAACTACTCCGAGTTACTTGCTGCTGAAGCTGCTTTCGAAATTCCGATCTCTCGTATACGGGTATATGGTATTGATTTCAATGGGATATTACCCTCATTGTGATAATATTCGATCATACAGGAAAACTCAGTATTCTCGATGTTCTCTTGATTCTAAGTTTGGTTAACCTGCAAACAAATTTACCAAAATGGAAAGTAAGTTGATTTTTTCTGTAATGTGAATTATTGACAGACGAAGATTAACGAACATTTACGTATTGACTTATCTTCTCATTCTTCATTGATCATTTGCCTCTGTTTCAAATGCAATAATAATAATGAAGTTCTTAAGACTCAGTCATTCAATTTTATAACATTGATGGCAAAAATAAGTAGTATCAAAAGGAAATATATTGAAAGTCAGACAAACCATATGATTTTTTCGTCGAACCATATAAAAACTGAGTTTAACATATACAGAATTGATCAATAATGACCCACTCTATTGCGTACATTTTAACCGTATACCATAAGTGTAAATTCTGTGGATTAGAGGAGGAAACTCCAGAATATCTTGAGTCAGAAGGTAAGAAGGATGAAGATGTACCCCAGACACCACTCCAGTACTACGACTCTGAAACTGCTCAGGGAGCTTTAGGGTGAGTATCTTAGACAGCATATTGAATCTTAAACTTGTAAGGGGTTTACCAATAAAAGTTATTATTTTGGTATTCAAAGAAAAATACCAGTTTTCAATATAAATGATCAGATGTTTATTTCATTATAAAGAAGAAAATATGCCGTTAATAGTGGAAAATCACATCATACAAATGACCACCACGACCACGCTTACAGGAGCATAACCTTTTAATGAAATTTTTCATAACCAAATCGCAAAGTGGCTGCCCTATGTCCTCGATAGCCTCATGAATTCCATCTTTGAGGTCTTGAATCGACGCTGAGCTATTGACGTAGACCTTCTCTTTCCCGTGGCCCCAAAGGAAGAAGTTGCAAGGTGTTAAATCACAAGAACTCGGAGGCCAATCTTCGAGAGATGCATTTCAACGACCCAATCAGCACGTTGTTGATGATCGGCCGACTTGTGTTTTTAACTGAACTTTATAAGCCTCAAGACCCAAATCTTTTTGCAAAATACGGTTTAATGACGTTTGTGGAATACCTAATTCCGAAGAACGACGAGGAATGGACTAACCTGGGTTTTCTTAGACCTAATAAGAATGGAAACCGCATGAGAGAGAGAGGTCACTTGGTCGAATGTGATGGAGCGTTTGTGGGCAATGTCAAATCAATGTAGATGAAAACACCAATAGATCATTCCAAATGAAATATATCAAAAAATATATGACTTTAATTCAGAATTAGTATAACTTAAATTATATTCACCGCATCAACTTCTTGTGGGCAAAGCAAAGCCTAAATATTTGTTTACATCTTCCATATGATTTTGACAAGTTGCCCACAAACTTTCTTCATCTCTTTTCTTTTCGATAAGATCGCATATGTCTTTTTCTCTCTAATGTATCCAAGTGTTCGAACTTCTGTTAAGTCACGTGATTCTGTATCCATAGTAATTATAGATCTATGGTTTTCTTCAACAGCTTCGGCTACAACAGCAATATTCTCGGCTGTTCTTGAGCGACGTGCACAGGTTTTATTCTTCACATCACTAACTTGTCCCAACAGCTCGAATGTTTCCACCAATTTCTTTATTGCGGTCCGACAAGTTGCTTCACGACGACCCAAAAATGTTCGAGTTTTAGGAACCGTCTCTGCCAAACTTTCACCTTTTTTATAGTGAATTTCAATAATTTGAATGCGTTCTTGAAGCGTGTATCGTTTCATTATTATTAATGGCGTAGTTTCTACGTGTCAAATGTCAAAAAATGTCAGCTTCAAACGTGACATCTACTGAAATAGCGGGTTATTCAAAATGACACCTCTTATTGGAAAATGCTTTATAAGGATAATATCTTCAAATGTGACATCTGCAGAGTTATCGAGCTATTCAAAATGAAACATCTCATTAGGAAACAAATGAAACTTTTCGTGATAACCAAAAGGGCGTTCCAAAATAACTATCCGTAGTATGTAAATAACTCCAACAGCGCCATCTGTATTAGAAACCCTAGCTAACTTCACAGGGGCGCCGAAATTTTGGCTAGAATAAATTAGCGAAGATCATAACTAAATTCACCGATTCGGTTTTACAACTGTATATAAATTAGTTGTTGGGCCTCCTTCAAAAAGTTATACCTAGTGATAGTTCGGAAATTGGGATTCTCGCGAGCGTGTCGAGGTATAAACACAGGGGAGTTCCTAAGTAATTAGCATACTCGGATCCTAAATAATGGCCTGTATTAAGAAACGTTTAAATAATCTGGGAACAACCAGGTGGGATCTAACTTTATTCGCTAAATGCTTCTGTTCTTCATCGTAAACTTCCTGGAGTTTTCGCAGCCCTTTCGCGCAGGGCCGTATTCGCTGCATTAGCCATAAAGTTATTGAAAGGCACCCATTAAATACAATATAGAACTTTCTCTGCCATCTCTAAGATTTGACGCCCAATTCAAAATTTCAAATGAACAGAAACAACTTTATAGATTTAAGGATAAAATTAAAAATAAATAATTCGCACACTAAGCTCTTTTACTTTTATGAAGTCTATGAACGATCAAAAAAGTATGACAGTTTCTCCTACACATTTTCAATAAGATTTTTTCTGCCTTCTACATAAGAATACTATAATATAATATGATACTTTTTTTTTCACCACTATTGTATAATCTACCCATTTACCGTCTGCTTGCACGGCCATAATAATACCCATATGAGTCGCTAGTGAATAATTCACTGCTCTCAGATGCTTCATTGATTCGGCTTCAATATATATTCGTTAAAATTGATATTTCTTTGCCGTTTAAATGTTCCCTAACTATCGAATATGGCTGGAAATACCTTTTCAAACGAGGGCCAAACATAGACTTATATCGGGTGTCCCAAGGTGAGTGACCTATTAGATTTTGTAACTTGGCAAATTATGTTTTTTTTGGTCCATCCTGTATAACTGACAACTATGATTCAAAAGCAGTGGCATAGATCAGATCAATATCTAATGACTTGCTAAATTTTGGACTAAAATCCCAAATATTGAGAGAACTAGAGCATTTTGGTAACACGCCAATGAGGACTACCGTTTTTTTCCCCGCTAGTTGGCGCCTCTGTTGCGTGAGGTCTGTCAAGGTTTCTTGTACTGTCATTGATTTATTATTATTAATACAAATTCAT
The DNA here is from genome assembly GCA_013421045.1 of Propylea japonica. Lineage (NCBI taxonomy): Eukaryota > Metazoa > Arthropoda > Insecta > Coleoptera > Coccinellidae > Propylea > Propylea japonica. The sequence continues at coordinate 93,182,048 of CM024241.1, forward strand.
ATTTATAAGTGTTCGGTGTTATAAGTTGTGTGAAAAAAGTGTACATTCTTTTCCTTGAATACTGTACAATATCGAGCATGCCGCAGGGTTGTGCAGTTCCGTATTGTTCAGAAAAAAAGGGAACGATAAGACTGTCCTAAAGCAGCTGATGTTACCCCTTCAAAACATTCTTATTTGTGAAAAACATTTCAACCCTGGTTATAATACGTGACCTAACGATCCTAATACAGAAAACCGTAAGTACCTAATAATCTTTTACATTATGTTGCTTCAGACACTTTACTTTTACAATTGAATAAATCTAGTTATACATAGTTGTATTACTTGTAATATACTGTTGAAAATTTTTCAGCTATTCCTAAATTAAAACTGAAATCAATACCTAGCCAATTTTCTGGTACCATGAAGGTGAGGGCAGATATGAAAAAAATACTATAGTAGAGAGAGTTCTTGAACGCAGAAAGAAATTTGAAAATGCAAGAATCGTTTCAACTGTAGAGGAAAATCAATATGTAGTCAAGAGAGCTCAACTGATACTGCTTTTTTGTCGGAACTTGAGAGTAATAGGAACATACCTACTTCGAATTGAAAATCTAATTGGTACAATTTTACTCTGGATTTTACAACTACAGACATTTCATGTTTATTATCAATCAACTCACTAACTCGAGGAAAGCATTTACTGTAAAAATATATATCAAGAACTTGTGTAAATAAATAAATTACCCCACTTTGAATGAATGATTAGTGATTAGTTAGTATACATTGATCTCTGAGGTTTTCCTTTTCGCACATACTGTTTTTTCTATATATTCACTTATAATGATGAATGAAAGGATTGTGTGAGGTTTTATTGTTCTACTCCAAGTTTTAACACTTTTCAGCTATCACAGGTATCATGTAAGTAGGATAAAAAGCAATTACTCTTGAAATGATAATCTACTTCTGTAATAAACTTATTTCAAATCATGATAATGCGTTTCCACTGGAATTATCATTCCTATCATAGTATTTGGATCTGTAAAAAGAAAAACCATAACTCTAAACTCAATAAATAAGCATGCTTTCTGCAAGAAATGCGTATTGAAACTCTGAACAAACTCACCTTTGAATTAGCTCTCCTTTTAGCCCGCTTAATTGGGCAAGTATCTTCTGTAATACCGCTTTCAAGCAGTGATATTCATTGATCCGTGATTCATATTTGCTGTTATTAATCTGAATATGTATGTGAAACTCCTCACATCCTCGTAAAGATTGAAATTTAACAGAATACAGATTCACAATTAGGTTTGAATATTTGACAATTCAAATTCTCGTGGACCTCACGCAACACTAGCGCCTCTAGCGGAAAATTCATACGCGGTAGCCCTCATTTGATCTAATAGGCCACTCACCTTGGGACACCCGGATTTATGTCTATGGGGCCAAATCTACTACAAATATAACTGTATAACAAAATATACAATGACATCAAGTCATCGAAAAATTACTCATATATCAACTTGATTTTTTTCCACACTCGTAATACAAATGTTGAAAACTTCAATAAAATATTAAATAACCGTGGATTAAGTATAGTGTTCAACTATTACTAACTCGGTGATTTAGGCTTCACCTTATGAATAATATAGGAATCAATATAATGATGAATATAATAAAAATGTTTTATGTGTGTTTTCTTCAATTCTTCTTTGAAATCAATAACTTTCAAACCTACCTTGAATTCCTCGTCTTTTTCAAGTGAAAAAAATTACATAAACATTTATAGCACGTACCATATAAATATGAGTAACCAGCATATACCATACCTGAAAAAGTCGTCATCAAGGTGTGCTCAAAACCAATTAAAGCTACGGTTTCCTCGGACAGATCGTCGACCGTCGCGTCCAGGCCGTCAGCCGTCGAGAATAGCGATTTCCGTCGGAAGTGGTTTCCTGGAATTATTAGTGGATCGCCTACATGTGCACATGAATTACCTACTTATTGTGGTTGTAAGAAGAAATTATCGAAAATGGACCCGACCAAATTAATAGTTCTGTTATTATTGGAAGAAGAAGACGAGAAGCTGATAATGGCAACTCTTAAAGATCCAAACAAGCCAGTGGATAAACTATTTTTGAGACGTCATACAGAAGGTGCCTCCAATGTTACTGTGCAAAGAAGGTTCTTTGGAAATGAAATGAAATTTAGGGAGTATTTCAGACTTTTCACTGAACTTTTCGAAGTTTAGACTTATATTAAATGTGACAGAACCAAGAAAGGTACCAATAGGATAAAATGTCCAATTTCTGTTGAAGAGAACATTGTATAACATTGAGATAGGTTCCGTTTCCGAATTAACTAACGTAAACAATAATTTTACTTTCTTTAAGACTGGAAGTTGAACTGCACTTCACCGCTCGAATCTAAACTCAGCTGATCAGAACCGCGAGTCGCGACGTCCAAGTTCGACGTTCAGGCGCCGTCCAGCTATGCGATTGCTAGAAAAGCGGTACCACTGAAATGCATTGGTTAGATAAAACCGTCACAACGCAGCGACTGGCGGCTTGGACGCGACGGTCGACGATCTGTCCGAGGAAACCGTAGCTTAAATTCGAGCAATCTGCCGCGAAAATCCAACTGAGCCAACTCTGTATTATTCATTGGGCAAGATTTCCTCTTCTTGAATAAGTATAAGCCTTTCTAGATTTGCATAAGATTAGTTTACGAACTGACAGTCTTAAATTCAAACTTTCCAGGCAGACACCTCGACGTATTAAATCCATTGAAAAGATAAGTTCACTGGGAACTTTCAAGTTTTCGCGATTTTACGCTTTTAGAGCCTGGAAGCTCTGAGGGACCACCAATTCGAAAGTACACATGACGAAGACAAAGACCACATTTATTGATTCCATGATTTACCAACAAATACAGGAGATTATGCGCCTGGTCCTCCAAAACTACTTTGTATCAGATCACCGGTGAGTGCTATATAACAAAAGGCTCCATCTTCTGGAACTGGCTGGTTCTGGAGGAACTCGTTCGCCATGGTACTCGTAGGATCGAGAACTGTGGTGTTATCGAAAGAGTCCTTAGCTAATTGAGCTAGGGGTGGAAGTGTTTTCCATGGTGGTTTTTCCATAAAAGGTCCTACTGCTCGAAGGTCAGATATGTATCTGAAATAATTCATATCAGGAAAACACTCTTTCACTCGTAAAATGAAATTGAAAATATGCATTCGTAGGAAATGGGAACAGAACATATAGTCCGTTCACGAAAGTTTGAGCCGTCGGTTGGCCATGACAATTCGACATATTCCACTGTGTATATTAAAATTTTAGGTTATGTTGTTTACTTTCTTGTCAGATTCATATGCAATGATGTCAATATAACATAGAGTTTTCTGTTGGTAGCTCGTCGTTCGAGACCGGGTACATTCGGCAACGTTGACTTCATTCTAAGTTATGACAGCAAATATTGCCAACTTCGGCAACTTTAGCTAAATAAACAAACACCAACTATGCGCTCGAACTTTCGTGAACGGACTATAAGTGGAATAAAAGACCAAATTCTGAAATTGTTATGATCATTTAAACCAATTATTCTGATTTAAGGAGCTGACGTTTTTTCGGTTTTCATTATTCCTGATGACAATACGCTCTTTTAACAGCATTTGATGTCTTCTGATCTAGATCTTATCTGGAAAAATGATTAATGAAAAAGTAGTTCAGATCGATTCCAGAAATCATTAGTTGAAATAGATATAAAGACTCTTTTTGATCTGAGTTTGTGTAATTTTTCTATTCGTTTTCAAGGGTCTTGCATGGCAGAGCTTATTAAGTTTTCTCGTATGGTTTTCATTTCATATTCAAGCTTGCACACAGGAAAACTCATTGATGCCTGTGCCTTTTTCCTTGAACTATTCTTACTCTTACTAACTTTGTCTATAATTGGATTTTATTGTTTATCGTGAATAAGAGATTGAATTAATGAATAAAAATAAAATGAATAAATGAATAAACCTTGAGCTCACCCTAGAAGAGCCATCATGTAATCATTTCTAACAGCTTTCATACTGGAACAACAATTTCCTTGTATGGTACATAACGTCTGAAGCCAACAAGCTATTTTGGTTCTATCTTCTGCGTTGAGCATAAGGGCAGCATAAGGTCTCGCCAAGTACAAATAGAATTGAAATTCTTGGTCCAACACCTATAAGAGTACAAAAAAGGAATATTATTTAAAAATCGCTACTGATACAAATTTTGCACTAACCCTATCCAACCTATGATCCTTCTTACACTCATCTTTGTTACCATGCACGGAACATTCTAAAGGTTTGAAGTCTTCCGGTAGGGACAGAAGGACGTCTCTCCAAGTGTCATCTTTTTCCCAAGAAGCTGCTTCCACCCTGAATTCTGGCAATGTACCCAGATCTCTGAGAACTGCATGTGGGGGCTCGGAAGCGAAGATTCCTACCAGTTCATCATTGAACATAGTGAGTGTTAAGTACAAGAGATATCTGTAAGACATTGAAGAAGGCATTACAACAGAGATGTTTGGGGATCGTCCAGCAATATGATTTTACCTATTTCTCTTCTCTCTGAGGGCATGAGTGTGATACTCAGGTCTGTACAATTTCCTAATCCATGGAATAACATGGTCTTGGTCAGCAACACTGGTCAATGTTGGAGCTATGATCTTCAGTACCGAGCTATAGTACAAAAACTCGGAATTGAGGGCTTGGCTTTTTCTGGTGAAAAGATCGATATTAGGTAAAGTTTTGGGAAAATTTTTATCACTCACTTTTCATCTAGAAGAGCTGTATTTTCGTTTTCTTCTGTTACCACTGGAGAATCTTTTTCAGCCATTTTTACGAAGAATTTTGAATGATCTGAAGGTAGGTGACAGTTGTTACGATGACTTTTGAGAAACAAATTATGCTTTGTGACTAACTGACAAATATAAAAAACTTGACTTGCATTAGATCATTGGGGTTGAAAGCTATTGGATATTCATCAGTAAGAAGGCTATACTTATTCTTGCTGAGTTCAAAATACTCTGTGGATCTTGCAGTTTGAAAATTGTGAAGGAACTTCCTGAAATAATCCATTCCCGAAAAATTACTCCAGTATGCTTTTCTTTTAGTCTCTTTCTTCTCCAAACACTAATACTTCCATATTGATCACTAGATGAAGAGTAATGAGATCTGTAATGACCTCAAGTGCTCCCTAAGCTCCCTTATACTATACCTGGGTATTCAAGATTACACTTCCTTTCTTGCATCAGAATTAATCATTTTTTTCGATTCATGCTGAAGTATGACAAGGAAATATCTATCATGATTTCAATTTCCCCCCTAACATATTATCAAGAAATCAAAGTTATTATTGGTGTCTACTTCCAAAGGGATTTCAACCCTCCAGTATGGACGACAGAATAACCTGCAATTCGATAAATGTCATTTCGGCAATTCCGTCCGTCTCCCAGACATCGAAGGCAATAATTGGGTTCGAGAGAGAGAATCCCAGCCTAAATTCGATTGACGTGTCCGCTTCTGGTAGAAGTGAAGGCAGGTGATTAAGTATTTAAGGTGAGTAAGTGGAGGATCAAGTTGACATCGTAGTCCGGGATATACCACGTCAGTCACCGATGCAGCGGGAACAGTGAACCTATCAACAAGAGTATCGGAATCTGTCCTACAGGTTACTACAGGGAAATGAGGGTGGATTTTTCTGAATATGTACTTAAGGTCCGATCACGAAAGGTTGAGCCGTCGGTTGGCCATGGAAATTTGGCATGTTCTACTGTGTATATTGAAATTTTAGGTTATGTTGTTTATTTTCTTGTCAGATTGATACAAAATGTTGTCAATATTGCACAGAGTTCTCTGATAACTCGCAAGCTCGTCGGACGAGGCCGGGTACATTCGGCAACGTTGACTTTATTGTACGTTATGAAAGCAAAAACTACCAACTTCAGATAGTTAAGCAAACGCCTACTATGCGCTCAAACTGTCGTAAACAGACTATAGGTGAAAAATATTCATTAAATCAACTAGTTTATTAACCGCAGACGCAAACCTAGTTCAAAATAGGTTTGACATGATCGGAATCCACTACCGCCGAAAATTACAGACATTAGGGCAAAAATTACAGACATTAGGGAAACGAGTGCTCAAAAAATATTGCCAAATTCATTTATATTTTATGACAGTGTTTTGAAAACATGTATTTCAATTTAATAGAAATTTTTCCAACTGTTCTGAAATTTTTTCAACCGCTTCGAACATTCACCAGTTTTTGAGAATTTGACAACTCAAAATTATACCAATTGTTTTGAAATTTGTCCAACTGCTCTGATATTTTTTCAACTGCTCCGAAATTTTGTCAACTGCTTCGAAAAACTACCAACTGGTTCGGAAACTTGCCAACTCTGATCAATATTAGGCCTGTATCAACTCCATTGAAATTTTTCAAACTGTATTTGAATGTTTTCAACTGCTTTGACAATTTTTCCAATTGGGAAACTGCTAACTCTGATCAACATTAGGCCTGTCCTTGTATAAACTCTATTGAAATTTTTCAAACAGTTTTGAAATTTTTCCAACTGCTTTCACAATTTTTCCAACTGTTTCGAAAGTTTACCGACTGCTTTGAAAATTTCCCAACTCTATTCAACATTAGTAGGGGGATCGAAAGCTGTGTGATCTGAAATTATTTCTAGCGATTCTACTGCTTGCAGTTATTCTCAACGAGAAGACTCTTCGAACGAATGTAGAGACTACAATAACATCTACAACCCCCTGTACATGTAAAATCTTATTGGTAATATGTTTCGCGCCCGAAATACCAATTACCAGGACAAACAAAATGGGCAACATCGGGTGTCATCTTTCGGTTACGTACGAAATTAAATAAAATGAAAAACGTCTTCAGTGCCGAGTCGCACACCAAGCCAATAAGGGCGACTTCCCGGCATTTGTACGAGGGAACGTGAACTTTACGGCTATAGCCCTTTCATGGAAATAACTGTCATCTATTTTGCAGATAAAATCGTAATTGAATCGGCCTGACGGCAGATTTGCACACGACTACTGCAAGGAAAATGGGTACACTATTATTTCGGTAGAAAGGGGATGCTTCAGAACTAGACGGAAAAAAATTGCTGTTTGGAATTATTGCAATTTTTCGGGGTTGCTACGTGAGACGCTGGTTGTTTGAGATCAGATTAGGCGATAAGAAAGGGGGATATGTCTAATAATGAAGCGGTTTTAGATTCGTGCTCAATGGGATGAAGTTTTCCCTTATTATCAATAAATACAATGGAAATTTTTAGGCTACGCCACTGGATTGTAGGGTAAATAATACAACAAAAATCATTCCAAACTGATTAAACTGATCAGTAAAGTGGATTATGATAAAAATAACAATTGGGTAGATCACTTAATCTTTTATCAGAAAAACTCCTCACGTTTTGATATCTTGAAGAAATGAGCAGACAAAACATTTGAAAAATTTTGTTACATATTTGGTATTCACCATATCGAATATTGAGAAATATTAAGAACTCGGGTCCAGTTAAACCTTCAATAAAAATAGCAATAGTAAGAAAGTACTTCATTTACGTATTGAAAAATTATGAACCTCTCATGGAAATAACTGTCATCTATTTTGCAGATAAAATCGTAATTGAATCGGTCTGACGGCCAATGGATCGTATAGAAAAATAATTTTAAACTAATAATTTGATACACAATTAAAAATTTTATTATTTGTTTTATATACCTACCTATGGTGTTATGTATTTTACATTATATTTCTTTTACTGCATTTTATTCAATTCAATTCTTCAACAAATTCATTAAATTATCTGTAAGTTACATGTTTGTGCAAACTTGTTATTCTGAAGCAATTCCAAAAATCAGAACAAGTTTGCACCCATCTGCAGTTGGTACAACGATATGAGACATGAATAAATTGGTTTTACGACAAAGCTGGTAAGAATTATTCAAGAGAAATTCGAAATTGTCAACATAACGCAAAATTAAAAATCATCGAAAATTGTGTGAAATCAAAAATACCTAATTTGAATTTGTATTGTGGGGGGATTCCACAGATCGTTTCATGAAAAAAGTTTCGATTAATGTAGGTATGGAAATACATTGTTTACGAAATACAGGGGGAAGTTTTACTTAACTAACTGACTGATGAAAGTGGTACGCCACTGAGATATTTTAAATTAACAACTATTTTCCAATTCTTTATTTAATGTGTGTGTGTGTGTTGTATGTTAAAAAATAAAACATCTCAACTTAGCGTTAAAGTACAAATACGCGTTAAGATGCTTATTTCTCACATCAAAACAGCCCACACGAAACAAAGACACGTGATTTTTGTAACAAATTGTGAAAAGAATCTATAAAAATTCTCAGTTTAAAATATTTTAGTGACGTAAGTTTTTTCATTCAGTTGCATAATGCATTTCTAAACCTAACATTTTTGGAAACCAAGTATGACGGCTCAAACCAAATATATTTCAACCTGTTCTGGCGCAAATAATTTTTCGTCCTAATCCTTGAAAATTGATAACGAATGCTTAAATGAGACGGCGCTTGTGAAAATGAGTGAAATATCTCCATTGAAATAAAACGACGAAACTAGGAATATATACCACCTGAAAACTACAATTCCAACAGAAAAATCGAACGAAAAAAAGCCATTTATCGAAAAACAGTAACTTTTTCAACTCTACCTATTTGCTTATATCCTGTTAATTTTGTTTAAAACGATTTCGGTGTACCGAATTGAACTGGACCAGAAACAGAGTAACGACTGAGGCTTAGGTGATCTCAAAAGTTGGTCCGATTGGCCGATTCAATGAAAGCTCGTATCTCAATAATCCATTAGGTCGCGTGAAATGCATTCCGTGTTCATTTTCAGGCCAGATATTCATTCTTGGCGGTGGCGTACGCGATTTGTCTCGTGTGACGGTGTTCGCGAACTTTTTCATTATGATTGAAAAATTTTTCTGCCTTTTCAGTGAGGTGTTCAGAAGAGAATACAGACTGGAAAAAATAATTGAAAAGATTTCCATAAAATACTCGTGTGCAAATCAAACTAGTATTTTCGCATTTCAGCATATTGTCATTGAAAAACTGTATTCGGTTCATTTTTGGGGAGAACCTCTAGTATTTTGATCTTTTTCCTAAAATTTTAGAGTCCTGAGCAGGTGATTTTGAGCTCTCGTTCATTGGTAGAGCAATAGGATAAACACCACAAAATTTTCTAAAAGCCTCGAGATTGATAGTTTATATATGGAAGCAAAATTTCAGCTTGAAAGAAATTCTGGAAATTATTCGAAAAATGAAATATGTGAAAATCGATTACTGAAGAAATCAAAATTCCATGGTTCTGATTTCACAATCTTTTTTAAAACGTGCATATTCATTTCAATCAAAAGTTCTTAAATGGAAATATTAGAATTTGTTTCGATATTACGATAGACCTTTCTGTAGCTGTATTAACGAACTCTCAAAAATTTTTTCGTGAGCTTTGATTTAGTATGGAACATTATTACACTGCAGAATTCCAGTTCGATCGAATTGACAAGTTCTGAATAATTCAAGGACTGTGTGTGTGATGTAAAAACTTTGGCCAATTTCAGTTATACACTGCGCAAAATAAACAAAATTCAAAATACTGAAACGCTGATAAGTGATTTAATACTTCGTATTTGAACCTCTTACGTTAATTGCTCGGCAACGACGGTTTATATTCAAAATGAGTGTCTTAAAATGTTCTGATCTAATCCTTCCCAGATTTCTCTGAGTTGGATTTCTGAGTCGGTAAGAGTAGCTGGATGATTTTCTGAACTTTTCAGCCTTCTAGTGAGGTTGTCCCAAACCTGCTCAATCGGATTGAGATCTGGACTTCTTGCTGGCCATTCCATTCGAGAGACTTCAGCCTCTTCAAGGTACTCCTGAACGATGCGCGCACGATGGGGTCTGGCATTATCGTCCATAAATATGAAATTTTCACCAATGTATGGGGCAAATGCCACCACATGCTCTTCAAGAATTTTCTTTATATACCTATCAGCATTCATAGCTCCATAATCAATGACCACTAGGTATGTGCGAGCAGTCAAAGATATTCCACCCCATACCATAATCGATCCTCCCCGAAACCAGTAGTATTCAGGAAATTGCACTGAGCATATCTTTCATGTGGACGTCTGTATATAAGAGAACGTCGATCACAATGGTAGAGGTACTCCATGAGTTTGCTCAAGCTGATTTTGAAGGAGGCGAGCGGTTGCAAACCGTTGTTTCAACGAAGGAACTCTCAAGTAACGTTCTTGAATAACAGTTGCTACCCGTGGTCTACCCTGTCCTGTTCTTCGGACATTCATACCTGTCTCCCTGAATCGCTGCAATATTCTGCACACACTTGTATGGGAAACTCCAAACCTTTCTGCAATTCTTGTGTATGTCCACCCTTCTTCTCGCAAACTACCGCTTGGGCACATTCCTCTTGGGTCAAATTGCTTGTTTAGCGATGCATAGCGATCGAGTGTAGAAAACCAAACGAAAGAAAAACTATTGATCACTAGAATTGATCGAGAACAACTGATATCAGAATGGAGCCAATACATTCGAAATCTGATAATCTCATCTTTTTTAATCCTAGTGGAAAAAAAATCTGCATGCATGCTTATTTCTGATTAAAATAATTATCATTGGGAACACCTTCAGTTGTAGAATAAATTGAGATTTCCATAATGTGGGTTAATTTTTTGCGCAGTGTATTTTACATTTATATTATATTATTTCTACGACTTCTTTCAAATCAGCACCACCACCTAACAACAACCCGATTAATGCTCTAAGGATATTCACACCTCCAGAATCAGAAGAAGAAGAAAGCGACGAGCGTCCCGACGGCGTGTACACTCCATAAAACCCCGACGAAATCCCGTGAAGTTCTCGAGACCGCACTATTTGAATTTTAAGCGGTCTTTACGATATTCGCGCGACGTTAAGGAGAACACTAAATCCCTTAGTTATCCAGTTTTCGGGTCATAAAGTAGATTTTGAAATAAGTCGGACGCCCGGGCGGTGTATCAATGCGAATTTAAACTCGTACAAATACCGAATACAAATACATATTTCACGGAAAACGACCATGTTGGGGTGGAAGAATTGCTACTTCGTGATCGCATCAAATGGGATGTAACAGAAGTTCAGGAAGATGTTTCTAGGGGATTTGTGATTTTTCATGTTATCGGATTGTTCCTTCAAGAAAGGGTTCGATATGTGTTATGATTTGCATGGTTTCAAATTATTTGGGATATGTAGGGTGAGGTATTGACGCTAAAAAGTTTGCCAGAATTTGGCTCCGGTAAAAGGTTAGTTTTGGATAATACACTTCACACTTCTGGACGAAGTTCTTTTATTTCTAAAACACTTTTTAGGTTTTCACTCAGTCTCTGAAACAAATATAATCAAAAGATTTTCAATTAAGATGAAGTGCTCCTGCGAAAATCCTTGCACTTATTTATCAGGAGAAAATTGGTTTTGAAAAAATTGTCGCCTAACAGTATAACTAAAAAAGGAAGTAAATGAAAAGGATAATGATTCGTTTCGGTGTCTACATCAGACACCTTCTTCAGACAAACTTGTTAAATCTTCGGAATTGTGTTTTTCATTTTCAGTCTAATTGACATTGAAAGTTGTCAACACACAGAGATGTTGATTTATTCAATTTTGAAATTTCCTGATGCCATTTCTTTCTTCAATGAATCAATTCAAATACGATATATTCCAACAGAATAATTGGCCAAATTATCTACTTCATCTAACAAAATACATGTGGATTCCTTAATTTCCCTTTTATAATTATCAGGTTTCGTCATTAGGATCTTTGTGTTGTTCCAGTTCATCATATGATCTTCGCTATTGGAACATACATGATCAGCGATTTGTCATCTTGTAATGTCTCTATTTTTGATGTTGTTCTTATGTTCCTGTATTTTATCTCTAAAGGCCTTGATGTCTCTTCTGTATAAGATTTTCCACATATATTGTAAACACAATTCATTGATTTTTGTGTCTCATTCATTGGTTCCGTTCTTTCAAACTACGACCTCTTCAAAACCAAAAGTATATTATATCATTAAGAGCATCCATAAATAGATATTCTGCTCTATTGGGGCTCCGAATGAGCTCCATACCGATGAGCCTCAATAGAACAAAATAGCTATCTACCTATGGAAAGGTATTCTGATATTATGTACTTCTTTCTACCTCATTGTTTCTTTGAACGTTGGCGGGACAAGCTGTCAGGTATGAGTTTGATATTATTATTACAAAAATTATAAGAGTAGAGACATAACCTATAAGCTCACAACAATAAACTAAAAAAAAAGAGAATAGAAAAAATAAAATAAAATTGATACACAAGTCGCTCGAGTTGATCCGCTGCAAAACTTGACAGTTTTTGCCAAATTAATACCTAAACATAATACATGCTGAATAATCTGGTCCGAAATAGTTTTGTGAAAATTCCATACGGGCATTCAATTTTCCTGTGAGAAGAATCGCAAGAACACAATGTAGAGTAATATTTTTCAACAAATATGATAAATATTACTTAGCAACGTGTATTTTCGATTTTCTCGGAAAAATTAGATGCTCTTATGATATTTCGAAAATAGTCCATTGAATAAGCAGAAATCTACATAAAGAAAAAAAATTATATTTTCATTATTGGAACACACAGTGAAATTTTTAATGGAAGATATTGTCGCCACTGCAGCATTGTGTTAAACTGCTTAACACGTCCAAAGCGTTTGTTCCTTTACCTCCACACGAACTTCTTATATCTCCAAATCTTCCACCGCATTGTGGCTTCATTGTAAATGCAATTTTCTCCGATCTGAAGTGATATACAGCAAACTTAAAAACACAACACAGGGAACAGTATGGAATCGACTCACTTTCAGGCTTTCGTGACGGTCAAACATTCTCAAGTCATCACGCAAACTTTAAATAATCCCCTGCTGATTCCAAAGTCGGATTTATACAGTTAGACGTTATGAAAAAAATTGATACTTTCGCGGCTTTATATAAGCCTTGTTAGGGTAACGAGTACGCGTGTGAGACTAGGGCCATCTTAGAAACTTTCTAATACCCTTATTATAAACTTGTTGGTAATTCCTTGATCTCCCAGGGGAAGCCCTGGACTTTCGGACGAATATTCATGGAGTCATGTAGATATGACGTGTGTTACAAGAAGATAATACCTCGAGTAAGATGTTGGCTTATGTAGCTTCAACAAGAACTTTTTCGAACATCTCAGAATGATGACTTAAGAGTTTTCCTATAAGAGGTGTTATTTTGAATAGCCCGCTATTTCGGTAGATGTCACGTTTGAAGCTGTCATTTTTTGACAGTTGCCAGGTAAAACTACGCCACTAATAAAAATGGAATGATGCAAGCTTCGAAAACGCAATGAAATTATTAAAATTCACTATAAAAATGGTGAGAACTCGGCAGAGACGGTTCGTAAAACTTGAACATTTTTGGGCCGTTGTGAAGCACCTTGTCGGACCGCAATAAAGAAATTGGTGGAAAAATTAGAGCTGTTGGGACAAGTTGATGATGTGAAGAATTAAACCTGTGCACGGCGCTCAAGAGCAGCTGAGAATATGCTATAGCCGGAAGTGTTGGGCAACAGTTACGGTGAACGGATTGAGCTATCGAGAGATGATTAATGATTTTTCGTGGCCGCAGTTGGATTGCATTGATCTGGACAACGTTTACCTTCAACAAGACGGCGCTACGTGCCATACAAGCAACGAAACCATTGATATTAAGCGGGAAAAGTTTCCGGATCGTGTTATCTCTCGAAGAAGTGATCACAATTGGCCACCGAGATCTTGTGATTTAACACCTTGCGACTTCTTCCTTTGGGGCCACGTGAAAGAGAAGGTCTACGCCAATAGCTCAGCGTCGATTCAAGACCTCAAAGATGGAATTCGTGAGGCTATCGAGGACATAGGGCAGCCACTTCGCGACTTCGACTTCGCCACTTTCCCATTTGGTTAGGTTAGGTTAGGTTAGGTCCCCATTTGGTTATGGAAAATTTCATTTAAAGGATATGGTCCTGTAAGCGTGGTTGTGGTGGTCATTTGACTTATGTTATTTTCCACTATTAAAGGCATAGCTTCTTCTTTATAATGAAATAAACATGCGATCATTTATATTGAAAAATGGCATTTTTCTTTGAATGTCAAAATAAAACCTCTTATGGAAAACCCTTTACAATGTTGCTGAGGTGGCATATGCTGAATTAGTGTCTGTTAAAAGTCAACTCGGTTACAGATTCTGATATTTGATGACGTATATTTAGTTTGCTTCATATTTGTTCGAAATGGTCAAATTAGATGGAGTATTAGAATAGAAGATAATTAATAACATAAGCGAAAACCAAAGAACTTCTACTTTTCAAAGAAGTTTCAGTTACAATAGGTAACTGTAGGCTTCTACAATTTTGTGCCCAATTGCTGAGCATCAATTTAAAATGAAGATCATTCTCGATTTCGAATTCTCGATAAATTTTCAATTGTTTCAATACTTGGTGGTCAATAATTGTGAATGTATTTCTTACCTTTCTGAAAGCTCGTTCTACTTATACGAGTGCTTTATCGATTTTTTGCCCAAATATCTGTAATTTTCGAATTTTGAGCCGAAACGATAGGGTTCGACTCCCTGATAGCGAATCCTTGGTCAAATTCAATTCTGTCCGTGGGGCCGTCCGTCCGTTAGCACGATAACTTTCGAAGAGATTGTCCTAGAGACTTGAGATTTTCAGGGTGAGTTCGATTTCCAAATGCTGCGTTAAGTTAGTTAACCAGCCAAATAGTACAAGGTGTTCCATGAAATATGATCATTCAGATTTTTTGTTTTTTAATATCTCAGACAAAACGAAATGGAATTTTACGGGCACATGCAAGTGCTCATAATAAGGCTCATGCAAAATTTTGTGGCCATAGTGTTAGCAGAACTATAGAAAATTGAATTGGAATATTGAGAAGAAGAATCATTATATTTCCATAACAAGATATCCGAATCGAATGAAATTTATTTTATGAATGAATATTGATATACTGAATGTATTTTCGAAATTTCGAGAGTATTGCATCATCTGAATCGTAGAATAATTTTTTAAAATTTTTTTAAACACATTTCATTCTTTGAATAATTTACAGAATTTAATTCCGATCGTGCCTAGATTTTGCTTTCACATATTGAGTATCAATCTCGAGTCCTATACAGAATTTTGAGTTAATAGCAGGATTGCTCCACCAATGAACGGGAGTTCAAAAGCACCTGATCAGGACTTTTCTTGAAGTATTTATTTCACTTTCCTCTTATTTTTTGTATACTTGTCTTAGTTCTTAGTTTTTTGCTTGTTCATGATGTCAAAATATATGAGTAGATAACGTGTGATTGACCACCCGGGTGCATATCCAGATGTGATATAGACATTCTTATTATAATTTTAGAATACTAACAAAACTCATTTGATATGAGGTTGTTCATTCATTTCTTCTAATATTTGAAAACAACAGCACCTCTTTTGATACGGCAAGTGCGAATTTCCTCTATCCGTAAATTATCTATTTACATTTTGTATGATTTCAATAAATAAGTATTGAGTTCTGCTTTCATTTATATCTTGAAAACCTCATTATGTATATAAAATTTCACTTCACATTTTTGTGTAGATGTTCTGTATATTTCTTTGGCACAACTTATTTAATTCACAGATATTCTTTTGGAGACAGAGGTCTGAGGATAGAATAAAAAATGAGATTTCTCATTGGTTGTAAAATTTATTTCTTTGGTCAAATCATTGGTAATCTGAATACATTTGACAGTGTATTTGTACTACACAAAGTAGAATTTCAATCCAATTGGCACCTATTAATCGTAATATACGAAAACTTTTAATCAAGGGTTTATGTACAAAACAAGGACTAAATTACTTTACAATTTGAAAATTTTTAGAAATAATTAAAATGATATGGAAATGGCAACATCAACAGAATGAAATCGATAACTATAACATCTATTTAGAAAACAATTATTAAGTTTACTGGTATAACATCAATACTAATACTAACAATATTATGTACAAATTTAATTCTTTATTTAGATGATACAGTTCATTTCGAGATTTTTGAAAATCCTCATTAGGAAAGGGAAATTATACAGTCTGCTCAGTACGATGTTTAAGTTGTTCTATTGCACAGTTAATTTACAAAACCTTACGTAATGAGTTGAGCATTCAAAAGACTATTTACAATAGGAAATTTGAAGGTGAAAAAAATCAGCTTTCGGTCGTTTTCGGCATCGTATACAATCACATTTTTTTCTGCCACGAAGGCGAAAGCTGTTTTTCGTTAATAATGAAAAATCCATTAGGAAATTCTATGTTTGATCACAGACAAATTAAAATTTTCAGCTGGTCGCTCCGAGAGACATAGGGGGATTCTTCAGGTGACCTGATACTGAAAAGGGTGGATTTGCCATGGATGATGGTGGTATTGGGCCATTACCAGACATGTTGTTATTATGGTCGCCGTTAGATGGGGGTAATGGCGTTCGATGACCGTTCATGAGATGACTTGGAAGGGACGTCTGGAAAAGAAGAATGAAAAGTAAGATTTTTTGTTGATGTGCATTTTCTGGTGAAAATTTTATTGCTCCATTATTTATTCAGGTTTTGTCGTACAAGTACAATGAAATAATACTTTAGTCATGATCAGAAAGTCTTCAAAATGCTTTTTTGAAAATTTATTATATCAGTTCTACCTATTTTATTATATATAATGTCTCATGGGTAGATAATTTTCTTTATTCTTTGAGGATTATTAGAACTGTAACAATTTGAGGTTTGTATCAGTTTATTAACGAATGTGACTGAAAAAAATTTGAAATCTTAACAACAAAAGAAAAATTTCATAAGATAAATGAATTTTTAATTTGATTGAGGAAATATTTCAATATTGAGTTGATGAATTGATTATCGTGCATCGAAATTACACATAATTTTGCAGGAGAGCGTGTTGTCAAAAAAATGCGTGAGTTAATTTTCATTTTTTGAGAAAGAGACACCGAAGGTGGAGGGCTTGTCAAACTGACGTTATAAATTTATAAATTCTTAGAACGTTTTCGATAAAAATCCCTAACTGAAAAAAGAAGCGACCCAGAAATACGTTTGTTTTGATTTTTTCATTCATATACCTATGATATATGTCAATTTTGATACAGTACAATTATCGCTGGGCTCTTTCGCTTTCTACAATGCAATTAACGCTGTAATTATGCGGTAATTTAACTCCATTTGCATAGAATTTTTGACAAGAGTTAAATATTTCCTGTAATTATGCGGTAATAGCACTTTATTTGCAAGGAATTTTTGACAGGAGGGAAATATTCGTTTGAATTATGGTGACTAAAATACCTTTAGATTGACTCTAACAAAATATTTATCCTCTTCACATCGTTTCATGTTCGATAAACGTATTTGCAGAAACTGAAAGAAATACAGGCGAGCAAAGAAAAAGAGAGGAAAACCAAATTCATTCTGAAAAAACTGTCATGAAAATCGAGGCTTTGATTTTCTACGATTTTGAATGCGAACAATTAACAAACATAAATTAGGGAGAACATTCATTAACATGTTTTAAATTTCAGTGGATTTAATGATATTTTAAGAGGAATAGAAAACATTAATTGTTTTTAAGAACATTTTTACTTACAGGAGGTATTGAAGTTTGTCTTTTCAAGTGTGATAATGGAGGTGGATTGTAAGCCATATTCGCGAATACCAAGCGCTCTTCGTAATCATATTCACACAATATTTTGTTCTCGCAGAGGTAAAATCTGTCTCCAACGCAGAATCTGTAACAAAGAAGAATTTATTAGGTAATACAGGCTTCAATATTTCAGAACTATTACACATTCATCGTGAAAGATTGGACAGCGATGAGCAGAATATGTGGCTCCGAAGCTGAACAAAAGTCTACCAAATAGGAGAAAAATTTGTAAAGTATAGCAAACAATTCAGAGAAGATCAAAAAATTCTCCAGATCCAAAAAAGAAAAAAATCCATGACCTGATAGTCAAGTCAAGAATTAGATTTATAATACCTAGGTGGAGTTTTTCTGTCTTATGTTACCTTTTTTATAGTTCTGTAATTGGAAATGTTGTTTGTTATACATTTCTTTTCTTTGATTCGCATTTCGAGTGTAGGTAATGGATTGAGTGAACGAATAATATCACTAACAAGTAGCCAGCCCAATTCAGTGACTATCATTCATTTTCAAAAAGTAAAATTAAACAATTTTTTATCTGTTTTATATGAATTATATTGTGATTTCTGAGAATAAACTCTACTATTTTTATCGTATTACTATTGTTCAATGAGAGTTTATCTCAACATTAGTGTAGGACCAGTCATTCGAACAATTTTGAATGAAACTGTATAGTTTTAGATTTGACATCCAAAACAATGCTAAAATATTCTCGAGTGACAACCCTCGTCCGCTGTTATTTTCCGATAAAACAGAATAAAAACGGGCAAAAGTGGATGGGTCGATTATTCCGTTGTCAAATTACCCGTATGATTAAAACAAATAAAATATGCAGCCGGCCAAAGCTCCACAGCAATAAAAAGGCTTAATGGTGCAATAAAGTGAATCGGAAACTGAACAAAAAGTGCAATTATAAACTTGTCAATACATTTAGTGGTCCCTCTAACGTAGCTAAATAATATTGATAACAACAAAACAATAAAACTGGAACGACGATCGTGAAATATTGGACAATTCCTCTCTATGAAATGGGGAAATGGCGGCCATTATTCGAAAAACAAAGATAACAGTGGAAAATTGTACATTGGATTTTTGTTTACGGTCCAACAATAGGTCGAGCTGGTTTATGGATAAACAGAAATATTTTTGACTATCGAATACTGAAATTTTTATTGTTATCATGTTAGCCATGATGTTATGGCGGATGATGAGCAGCTAGGACAAAAGTTGATATGTCATTCAGAAGTACACTAAATGGGATAGTTTTTACTGAAAAGAGAACGCGCACATAATTATTGATATTTCATCGAAAAATCCATTGGAAAAATAGGACTAATTTTGTTAACTTCAGAATCGTGATATTCATCTCCTTACCACGCTCGCAATAAGAGTTTTTCTGCACATAGACTCTCTTATCTTGTAGAAAATTTATTGACCTTTTTTTTAGAAGAAGAACTGAATAATGATTATTTTTAGACGAAAAACTCGAAATGTTTCGTGCAATCAGGAAATGTTAAATTGAAGAATAACCGTCAACATTTCGACCATGTGTGATATGACATTTTTTGTTGCAAATCACTCATTTAATCCACCCTTGAAGTTTGTCCACTTTAAAAGAAGACACCCTGTATAACATAAAGAATGAAATATCATTTCGAATATCGATTGAAATATAATCTAGAAGATTTTTGCATTTCTAAAAAACTTTTGAGGTTTTCACTCCCAGTCTCTGAAATAGAAATAATTAAAAAAAATTCAATTAAGATGAAGTGCTCTTGGGAAAATCTTCGCACTTATTTGTCAGGAGCAAATTGGTTTTGAAAAAATCGTTGCTTAACAGTAAAACTGAAAAATTAAATAAATAAAAAGGATAATGTAACGTTTCGGTGTCTATATCAGAGACATTCTTCAGACAACATTGTAAAATCTTCGGAATTGTGTGTTTTTTCATTTGCAGTTTAATTGGCATTAATTATTTTTATTATTTCCGTTTCAGAGACTGGAAATGAAAACCTGAAAAGTTTTTTAGAAAAAACCATTTCGAATACTTGCCCCGAAAAAAAATTCGTGAAAAATTTCACGTCACTACTAAATTCATGTTGTGTTGTTATAAACCCCACACAATAATCGAAGAGCATTCAAAATTTTCCCCAGCTATCAATTAACTCTGCTCATCGATTAATCGATGAAAATTCCCCAATTTTCACTGAACCATAATTATAATCGAATGAATTGAAATTTTCCGAGTTTGTAGATTGACACTCACATCCTTTGGCTTATGCATCGACAGAATGTTTCCGCACAGGCTGAAAATTACATGATGTCATACGAGGGCGTGCATGAATCATACTTCAGGTTTCCAACAAGGTGTATTAACTAAATTAATTAAATTGTCCCATTCCATTATGTTCGGGAGGAATTTTTCGTGAATTTTACGATCGAACGCGGGTATCGGTAATTTTAATTTCGATGAATTATTGCCTTGACCGAGGGGGAATTCAAGGGTTATTAAAATACGCCAAAATCAGTGATTATATAGACGGCCGCATGGAAGGTAGTATTTGATTGGTTGGTGTTCGTGAAAAAATAGACCGAATTATTTATATGGGCTTTCTCTGCTGATTGGGAGCTTCCCATTTGCAAGTCTTCGTTATTTTATAAAAACTTAAAGTTTCTTTATATTATGATAGAAGTAGAAAGACTAAGTTATCGATATTTTAGCGGAAACTGAGTGTTTTCACTACCGTCCTCCATTCGCTGAAATAGCGGAAACCAGGTGTTTTTCCTTCTTTCATAATATGATGATCATCTAAAGTAGAGTTTTTTCATAGATGGCATCAATACAGGTAATTATCACCAACTATAATATCGAGGTGGAGGTGGCTTAAGCAGATGTGGTCGGTCAACCTGTAGTCTTGTATCGTCTGCAATTGAAGTGTCGTTGGCTTATGGTCAGTTTGTGGTTGTCTTATGATCTCTAGTAGATTTATGGTTGTCTTATGATCAACCAGTAGTCCATTTGTGGTTCTGAAGGGTTTTCATTAGGAGGTGTTATTTTGAATAGCCCGCTATTTCGGTAGAAGTCACGTTTGAAGCTGTCATTTTTTGACATTTTGAAGTTGAAACTACGCCAATAATAAGAAAGAAATGATACACGCTTCAGGAAAGCATTTAAATGATTGAAATTCTCTAAAAAAAATGGTGACAATTTGGCAACGACGGTTCGTAAAACTCGAACATTTTTGGGTCGTCGTGAAGCACCTTGTCGGACCGCAATAAAGAATTTGGTGGAAAAATTGGAGCTGTTGGTACAAGTTAGTGATGTGAAGAATAAAACCAGTGCACGTCGCTCAAGAACAACCGAGATTATTGATGATGTAGCCGAAAGTGTTGAAGAAAACCCAGGTTTGTCGCTACCGCGCTATCGAGAGATGATTAATGATTTTTTATGGCCGAAATTGGATAGTATTGATCTGGACAACGTTTACTTCCAACAAGACGGCCTATGTGCCAGACAAGCAACGAAACAATTAATCTTTTGCGGACCGTGTTATCTCTCGAAGAGGTGATCACAATTGGCCACCGAGATATTGTGATTTAACACCTTGCGAAAGAGAAGGTCTACGCCAATAGCCCAGCGTCGATACAAGACCTCAAAGATGGAATTCGTGAGGCTATCGAGGACATAGGACAACCACTTTGCGATTTGATTATAGAAAATTTCATTAAAATAATATGGTCCTGTAAGCGTAGTTGTGGTGGTCATTTGCTTGATGTTATTTTCCACTTTTAACGGCATAGCTTCTTCTTTGTAATGAAATAAACATCATTTATATTGAAAAATGACATTTTTCTTTGAATATCAAAATAACACCTCTTATTGGAAAACCCTTTATTATAGTCTGTAGTAGACCTGCTATCGCTCTGTGGTCTTCATATAGCCTGTGGTCGATTTATGGTTGTCTAAAGGGAAACATGTGGTCATGTGTCGTCTGTATTTGGAATTAGCTGTGTTGATTGGTGGTTGCCTAATGATCTATAGTCGACTTTGGGTTGTCTAATGATAAAGTATTGACTGATATAATAAATCAGAAAGTTACAAAGAATCGTAACAAGGATCGTACCGTTTTCAGCTAATGATTGGTCGCACATTGGATTTAAATTATGGATCGAGTTGGTTATTTCAGGTTTGAATGTCCAAGTGTTTCCGAATATTCTCTGGCACGCGAAGATAGTTTTCTGATATCTTCTGATCACTACTTAAGTTCCATATTTGGTTATAGTCCAAATCTAGCTAACGAAAAACTGTCAGCTCTATTCAAATAACGGAGGTCAGCCAGATAGGGTAGTGTGTAGTCCATTTTATAAACTTATATATTTCAGCATGATACGAGTGCGAAATCCATCCACACTCATCCTAATCCACGCTTCCATCCCCTCTTTCAGATAAATCCGGTAATACGCAAACTGACCGTTTTGATTTACGGAAAAGGCAGCCGAAAATCGGTTTCAATATTGACTTGATGCCGTCCTAAATCACCCGTACGTACAAAAGCCATTTAACGGCCGTGATACCGTCCGGCATCCGTAAATCAAGGCGTTAAACATTTCCCGATGAAAAACTAACCAATCCCTGTCATAATTCCGAACGGAAAGGCCCCAAATGCGCCGATGATGGCGTGCATATTCCGCTATGCAGTTTAACCGTTGTCCGGCATAATGAATTTTCAGTGTGTCAGGTGTAAATATTTATTGGGTTTCGGTGAATTTGATTCCGACCGGCCGGTTATCGGCCGTCGGGAAATTTTCGGTGTTCGGACTGTTATAGATAGCACCGTTTTGCGACGATTAGATTTTGTATCTCTGGGATTTTTGAGATTGAGTTTCGTTTCGGAGTTGCATGTGGTTGTAAATTGTGCATCAGGGAGGCTAAATCTGCGTTCTCCTATAGTTCTCCTGTCCAAAACATTCGTTGCGCAGGATCGGATGGCAAGGAATTCTGAAATTAAGTGAACGGGAGTTTCCTGCTCTTCCCCAACATAATCTATACTCGTCAGTTTCTGTTAAGCCAATTCTCATCATATGCTTACTAAGACGTCAATGTCCTGTTAGAAAGCCCGTCGGAAGGCGTACCTTATTGTAACTGAATAAAGTAATTTGTATCTGAATATTGAAGGTATTTATTCGAATAGTTTTAGGTCTCAATTTTGTAAAACCAGTGAGATACGGTTTTTTCTACTGAGGTTTTTCCCTGAGCTCTGGTATTATAAGCAGACTAGTATGGTACCCCGATTTGCACTAACCTCAGCTAGGAACTTTTTTGTTTTCTGTATAGTACGATTTCGTGTTTTGTTAGCTCTCAATTCAAAAGAATATGTAAACAAATGCGAAGGACT
Organism: Propylea japonica; assembly: GCA_013421045.1. Lineage (NCBI taxonomy): Eukaryota > Metazoa > Arthropoda > Insecta > Coleoptera > Coccinellidae > Propylea > Propylea japonica. Next base: position 93,205,309 of record CM024241.1, read on the forward strand.
TAGGGAGATGATTCGTCGGTGAAAATAAGCAGGTGTAGATCCTTTAATTTTTTTCGAAATTGACCTCCCTTTCAAGATACAGCCTCTGATGACGAGTTGACAGTTTTTGATTTTTTTAGGAGTCCTCAAAACACTGATTCAAAAAAATATACATAATATGATTCTTTTAGTAGATGTTACACATTTTTTTTAATCCCATAACTTTATTATTAAGGGATGAAAATAACAACTCCTTATGGTCTTCCTTCAAAAATTGTTTTTGTGTGATCGATTTTCGAAAAATGAAATTCTCTGATGGTTTCAATTCTTGAGAAAAAAGTCTGTTGCAAAATTTCCATACATTCGATACTTTTCTCGGAAAAAGTGAAAACTTTCAAGCAGTTATGATCACCATTCATTCCATTTCATCGTATCTTCCAAAGAATGAATATTCTAAGATATTGTTTATGCTCAAAATTGGTTTCGTCAATTATGCTTATTAATCGAAAGAAAGTTCTATTTTTGAAATTAAAATATAAAGGATATAATTTTCTTCCGAAAATTAGTAATTAAAACTTCAGAAAGATTTATAGACTTCATTATCTCCTGTCATAGACATACAATATCTCAGAATATTCATTCTATGGAACACTTATACGATAAAATAGAATGAATAGTATAACTGCATGTAAGTTTTTATTTTTTGCTAGAAATGTATCGACCGTATCGAAATTTTGCAGGAAACTTTTTTCTCCAGAAACCATAGGAGAATTTTATTTTTCGAAAATATATATCCCACGAAAACAATTTTTGAACGAAAATCATAGGGGGTTGTTATTTTCAACCCCTAATAATAAAGTTATGAGATCTACAAAAATCTACTTAGTGCTTCATATTATGTATAGTTTGATGACTCAGTGTATTTAAGAAGCCGTATAAAAATTTAAACCAGTCAACCCGTCATCGTCTTCCAAAGGCTGTTTCTTGGAAGGGAGATCGATTTCAAAAAAAATTTAAATGAAGTACCCCTGTTTCTGTGTACAAAATATTGATAATCATCGCTGAATGACTGAATGAGAGCTCAAAAGTAGATTAGATTTCTTGCAGCTATACAAACACTGAATACAAAAATTAAGTCCTCTCTATTCGTTGTTGCATTCAACATTAAATAAAGAACCAAATCGCTTAGAACAACCGACAAAGACCAATAACAGGACCGTTGATATGTCCATAATCATCTAAAATACGATTTCCCCATTGTATTTATAGCTTCATGTGAAAACAGAACTGTTGTTTGTATGTTGCGTTTGCCATTCGACGACAATGCGATGTCAAACTGCAGCTGATTATCAACTTTTGTTACCGCCAGATAGCAATAGTGGTGGCCCGATTTAATTTGTACAAACATAAATTCAACAATCAAGTAAACAATGGTTGGTTTATCACGATGTTCAGATTTCGACTTTATGGGGGCAGTTAGGTGGAAATCGGCGCTAATAAACGAAAACGAGAGGACAGAACCGGCCTCAGGAAAAGATGAGTTTGACCAGTGCGTCTGATTTCTGTGAGTCACTAATCGGATAATTTAATGATAAATTAGTGTTATTTACACAAACCCCAAAATGAAAGCTTAGTTCAACGTGAAAGAAATTGATCAATAATAACCCATTTGAACGCATGAGTTTTCCTATGTCAATGTATGATTGTCATGGGCAACATAAAGTAGAAGCAATATAAATAACGTTACAACTTTAATAGAATTATTATGTCGAATGATTATATTCAAATTATGGATTGATTCCAAATTCATAATGAGCACTTTAGTAATCTAGTGATTAATGATCTCGAACTATTAACGTTACAATATGAGAATTTTCGGAGAATGATCATCGTATATTTTGTAATAAAAAAAGCTTCAAATGATATAATAAAAGCAGATTTGGCCCTCGATTGACAAGGTTTACCCGCATATTTGTCAGTTGGAGTACTTTAGAATACTGAAGGAATACCAATTCGAAGGATATTATAACAAAACTATATCTATGAAGCATCTGACCACAGTGAATAATATCTCATTATTCCTTTGTGATTAATGGATATAATTATGGCCGAACGCAGAGACGTACAATGAACGTATTTTACAATAGCCGTGTATAAAACTATAATTTGAACTCATCGTATCAAACATTATTTTAAGGCTCCGACCAAATTCTCGAATACAGTAATTCAAATACCTATTAACTTCATACCATAAAAACATAAATAATCGATTACATACAAAACACTTTCAAATCTATTTCGAGTTCGCGTGAGTAATAATGAGTTAAAAACAAATGAATCCAATTGCTCGTAGATGATTCATAATCTAAATGATATTTGTGAACCAATTGAATTTCCTATTATTATGGTTCTTCAATACCAGTTTATTTGATTACATATTCTACTTGATATAGTGCAGGAATAAAGTGGTAAATTACAAAGGGAAATTGGAAATTCCTAGAGGATTGATCACGAAGAATTTCATGAAAAATGAAACAATCAAAATGAGTATTACATAAATCACAGAAAGATGGCCATTTTGATTTCTATTTCAATTAAGTTAACTGCGGATTTTTGGATAAATATTAGGAATAATATAAAATCATATATATACTCTTTCAGTTTTTTTTTCCAAAAACACATTTCATAATTGGTATATTCAAAAAAATTGAAATTTGAGGAAAGCCCTGAGCAGGAGCTTTTGAGCGCTCATTTATTGGTGGAGCAATAAGAATATTACCTCAAAATTTCATATGGGACTGGGATTTACACCAAATTAATAAAAGCAGAATCTCAGCACAACCGAAATAATATTCTAGAAATTATTCAAGATATGAAATATGTAAAGAAATAAATAATTGAAAAAAACCGAATTATATGATTCTGATGATGCGATTCTCTTCAAATCTAGCATGAACATTTAGTATATCAGTCTTGATTCACAGAATAAATTTCACTCGAATCGAATATCCTGTTATGGAAATATAGGATTCTTTTTTCCAGTATTCCAATTGAATTTTCAATAGTTTTGTTAACACTATGGCCACAAAAGTTTGCAGGGAGATTCAATATACAGTGGAACCTCGATATAACAAATCGGAAGGGAACCAGTAAATATTCGTTATATCAAGTAATTCGTAAAACTGAGGTTTGTTATATTGAGGTGAGGTGGTCCAAAATTTGTTATACCGAGGTTTTATTCACCTCGACATTACGTACTCATCTTGTTATAGCGAACTAAGTTTGCTCATATAAATGAAAACTCATTTTTATCAAATTACTCATTTATTTTATATTTTCTTTTTAGAAACAATAAAGTGAGTAGGTAGGTTTTTTTTTTCAAAAATTCGCAGAACAAATAAAAAGAGGTGAAAAATCAACCAATTGGTACAAAAGCCTAATCTAATTTTATTCATCTTGATTGGAAAAAAGTAATAAATTGTAGTTTGTTTTCCACGGTTTCAATCTTCTGATGTTTGAAGGCAAACCAATTTCGTCGGAAAACTTATCTTTAGATTTGAAAATTGTAGCCAATGAACTTGCGGGAATCCAGAACTTATTAGCTATGTCTAATTTTTTTGTAGAAGAATTTTTGTCAACATAATTAATGATGCTTCGCCTTTCTGCGACAGATAAGGAACGCCTTTTACGTTTCTGAGCCTTGCAAAAAAGCGAGGAGCAACACTGATTACTTGCCATCAACTAACTTCGTATTTTACGTAATACGCGTCGAAACCTGTCGCGGCTGAATCACATACATACCTGGTTATTGGTGAAAACGTTATATATAGAGGTTTTGAGTTGACGAAATTCGTTAAGTAGAGGTATTCACATCTTTTAGGTAGTTGAAAATTCGTTATAAAGAGGTTGTTCGTAAAAAATTTTCGTAATGTAGAGGTATGTTTTACATTGACTCTTATGGACGATTCAAGGGGATTATGAAAAATTCGTTAAATCGAGGAAGTCGTTATATTGAGGTTCGTTATATTAGGTTGCACTGTATTAGTCTTCATTTATAAAATAAATTTCACTCGAATCAGATATTTTTTTTAAGAAATATGAAAATTCTTCTTTCAATGTTGCAATTGAATTTTCTATGGTTTTGTTTACACTACGCCCACCAAATCTTGCATAAACATTCAGTATATCAATCTTCATTCACGAAATAAGTTTCACCCGAATCGGAGATATTTTTTCTGGAAATATGAAGTTTCTTCTTTTCAATATTCCAATTGAATCTCTTTTTGGTTCTGTGTACATATGGCCACAAAATTTTGCATCAGGCTTATCATGAGCTTCTTGCGTGTGGCCGCATTTTTTTGTCTGAGATATTGAGGAACAAAAAAATCGCACTTGCTTTTTTTTAGTTCCAAATATCACAGACTCTATATTATTTTGAGATATGACTTCACAAACTTTCCCGTCGATTATTCTCATGTGGATGAGATGATATAAAAGTACATATAGGTATATTTCATAATTGATTCAATTTTCAGGTAAACTCACAATGTAGAATTAAGCTGTGAACACTTGTTTAAGTATTGAGTTTCTACTTATCTTACATTGTTAGAAACGAATGAATAAATAGATCAGAAAACTTTTTTTTCTTTCGTAGCAGATAGAACACATCATCTCATCCGTCTCTGCTGAACATCCTGTTATTAGGTCAACTATTGAAGTTATGTATTCAAAGCATTTAACGGCCGGCTATTCTGTCCCTCCTTTTTTCGGTATAATTGAATGGAAAGGCCCTGGGCGATAAATTCAATTTGTTATCTTCTTTTGTCATCGCTTTGTTACGATATAGTAATGGCGGTGATTCGCCATTTTATGCCCACAGTTATGCCGGAAGTTGCAACAGATTTGCGATTGAGCGCAGGAATAGCTGACAAAAGTTTCAATAAAAATTGCGAATATGACCGGCGCTGCAGAATGGCGAATGCGCCATTTCCATTCCGCCATTTTGTGACTATGGATATCAATCTTTGTTTATTGATGATTTAGCTTAGGACGAAAGAGTTGTTTGAACGCATTTGTATGTTCAAAAATATTTTTTTTTATGCACCATATTGATACTGAAAATAGAAAAATATACAATTAAAATTGAACGATAAGCACGAAATTTTTTATGAGTATTAAACTCGCCCAGAACATACGAATTGGTATGATCAAATTGTAATATCTATAATGATGAGAATGCAGTTTTTCGCAAAAAAAATTATCAAGTTCTCAGAAATCTGTGATGAATTATAATAAATATTGTTTTTAATTGTGCGTTTTTATGAGAATAAATAAAATATATGTAGCGCAATGAATTCGTCAGAGTATTTCAACATTTAAGGAAGGTGATTAATAAAATTAATGAAATAGCTTCGTACCCGTTAAGGCAATGCGTTCGAATTGTTGAATTATTTCATGAAAATCAGCGTTTTGTAAAAAGTGTACTTAACCCTCGACTTAAACTATCACGTGAATTTTATGGTTTACATTACACAATCATTCATCTGAAAGCACTATCAGTCGAATTATTGAAATATTTCAAGAGACCGGTTCGGTGGAAAATACAGTCGCAGTGGTCTTTCACAAGGAAATATCGATTTGGTTCTTGAAAGTTTTGCTGCAAACCCTGAAATGTCCATTGGACGACGTTCACAACAAGTTTGACTTCGTGGGTCTACAAAATGCCGTATTTTATACGAGGATATGGCTGTGAAGGATATAAGATTCAAATAACGCAGGAACTGAAGCCATTCGATTATTTAAAACATAGTTCATTTGTCGATTTTATCAATGAACAAATAGCTGATTTTTTCATAAAATCATGTATCTAATCTGATGAGGCACATTTTTAACTTGGTGACTATGTTAATGAACAAAATTTCTAGCTTTTTATTTGACTGAATAATTTCCGAAATCACTTTAGTTGAAAGCATAGAGATAGAATAGTATAGAGTTGCTATCAATAAAACGAAAGTGGTATCAGATCCGCCATATTACTGCGATACGTCGAATTTTGACAATCATTGAATTTTTTCTAAAAATAAAGATTTTTGTACATTTTTCAAGTTAAATTGAGATGTCTTGTGCTTAATAAACAATAATAAAATGGTATCGTGTGCTGTATGGCTTTCTACAAGCAGAGAAGGGACAGATAAGAAAATTAGAGGAAAAACATATCACAGGTAGGGATGAGTACTGAACAGATCCGCATTCGAAATTTTTGCTAGTATGTCTTGGTAATCTGATATCTTTTTATATGTGCATATTATCGCCTGAAGAAAAATTGTTTATTTGATATTCAATTGACCTTATTTGAACAGGATTCCTAAAGATCCAACACGTCGTATTTTTTGGGTGAAATTCGTAAACAGAAAAAACTGGCAACTTAATTCAACCCTGAACTTTCAGCCATATTGGTAATATATAAGCCCCGCCCAGTGGTTCCATTATTCCTTACACAATGTATGTTATAGCGTCTCTTCTCTATTCTATCTCTATGGTTGAAAGTGAAGCGATTTGGACAAATAGAACACGCCTTTTTCGGATGACAATCAACAAAACGAAAAGGTTTGAAATCACACCAAATATTGACGATAGTTCCGAGGGAACTTCTAAAAGTAATATGATTCATTACTAGGAATGAAAACAGAGGATAATAAATAATTCACTTTCTGTCATGTTCAGAAGTAAATTCTGAACTTTCACCAAAATGTTAGGTTATGTTATTTTTATGATGAACTGAAGTGATTGTGGAAATCAAACTGATTTTGTCAGAAAGCAACATCAGCTGGAAGTGATGCGCGTCAGTTCAAAAATTACAACATTGTCGAATAGAACGCGCATCAACTTTTTTTGTATAAGTTTGGAAGAGATGTAGCTTCGAACAGAAGGGGCCTATTGTCACATCTGGGGTATTTCACAATCGATCCATGATAAAAGATGAAATTATTCGTATCATTGGTGAGATTGAGACTCTATATTATGTCAAAATATCATTGAATATTCAAACAAAAGAGTGGACTGCAAGACGAGGCCATTCGGCAGATATTTTCGTAGATAATGTCATAACTGATACTTCAATTACCAATGAAAATTTCTTCGAAGATGAATGCATTATGAGTTTTATTTATTCGTGAAAAAATTCAGCAATTTGAAAAACCCTTATATCAACCTTCTCAGAAGAAAGAAGATGAGATTCATGAATTAATATGACATTCAATACATCATTTCAATAAAATTCACCACTGTAAGTGTTATGTAAACTAGTTGACAAGCATTTTTTGGGATTGAAAAAATTGAAATTCAGGGAGAAGAATACATTTAATGTATGATTGTTTGAGTTTTTATTCAACTGATCATATTATGATGAAGTGAAACACTTTCTTTCCGTTTCACTAATCGCATTCTGAAATCCTAAGAAAATACCGTGTTGCGCTATCGGTATTACCGCCCATGCCAATATAACGGTTGCTGTAGTAGAGCAAGACAAAATTTGACACAGCATTATCTCTTCGCAACTATCAAGAATGCCGATATCAAAATCTAATCTCGTCAGAATTTCAATTAGCAAAGCCCAAAAAAATACAATGTACATTCAATTCAATGTCAACGCTGTAGCTCAAACTGATGGCCTTCCATTTCGAATTAGAGCCTCGACTACAGGACAAAACATCCTGTGTACGTAGCATCCACACACGCACGTACGTACAGGCGTATATATTTGTACTTGGAGGACACACAGGGTCTCTTTTATATAAACAGTTTAATTGGTGTTCTAAATCATCCTCATTACCAAGGGATATAAAAGCATTGTGTTGACCTACGCTATATTGGATGGAGAGCTGCTCTTCTGTCCAACAAATGCTAATACAACGAAGGACAGGACCGTACCGGCAGAAGTTCGTGTTATGCTCTATTTTCCACGTGAAAATTTGTATCATGCCCAGTAATCAGTGGTCTGGTAGTGAAGGCTGTGACAAATCAACAAAATGAATTGGTTAAAGTTATAGTTTAAAAAGGGGTTACAGTTCACAGCGACCTCAAGGTCTATTGTGCTCCCTTACAGAGCTGTTCTGACCACACCTTTCACAGCTCGCCTTCCAATTCCAGAGATCTGGTGGAATCTAATATCTATGAAAGCTTCAACGAGGCTAGTTCCTCACTCTCACAAGTTTCTCGCCCAGGCATTCTCGCCTTAGGCTCGGAATGGGGTAGCATTCCGTGACTAGGTGAATGGGGGGTTTCTTCCTACACCCCACACTCGTCAGTGTCCGATAATCCTATCCCCAGCAGGTGCTTCCTGAGGCGACAGTGTCCTGTAAGAAAGCCAGTGAGTAAGTTCAATTGTTTCTTACCAAGATCCAGATATCTTTTGGATCCTACTGTTTCAAAGTTACGAAGGAACTTGATGGAACGATCCCTCCCTGGGAGATTCCGCCAGAGTTTTTTTTTCGGTTTTATCCTTCTCCAGAAACTCCTTCTTATAGGAACATTTACCTATAACCACAGAAGGGTTCTGGCCAATGAGTGACATTCGTGCGTCCTTTTTGGAAAGTATATTGGCCTTTTCGTTTCCTTTGATTCCAGAATGGCCAGGAACCCAGATCAAAAAGACCTTATTTTTCTTGCCTACCTCATTGAATTTTATGTCCTTAATTAGATTGTTCGAATAAAGAGAAAAGGTGTGATTTACAAACAGATTATTCAAGAAATAATTGATCCTCAAAAAAGCATAGCAATTATTTGGTTTTTTGTACACTTTTTTGTTGAATTGGCGTTTAAGTGTGACCTACGTATTATTATTCCTTTCACTGAATATTGAATCACACAACGACGATGCCAACTGGCCACTCTGTTGTGAATCCCCATCCTCACTAATTATGCTTGATCGTACGTCAACATCGCTAGACGTTGGAACTTACTAGTAGGTAGAGATATCGAATATTCAATATTTGATGGAAATTACTTGAAATTTCAAGTGAATATTTGTATATAATATATTTAACACGACTTTTGATGCTGTCACATAAAGAAAGTCCTATATTCTACCATACTGGAAATACTAATTTCGTAATAATGTCATTCATTTTTGCTAGGAAAATAGCAAACTGTCGACTCGATTGTTGCAGAAAATCAATCAATCACTTATCACTCAACGAGATCATCAAAATCAGTTGATAAGCTCTGAATTTTAAGAGTCTCAAGTTACTTATAGAAACGTCTGATGATGTATTTCATCCGGCTGAAATAATGTTAATCCGGACCTGGTTGATCCCAACTTCGTCCTTTATAATCGCACATCCACCGCGAACAATGATAATCGCGAACAAAACATCATGTGTTATTTAATTAATCTCGACTATACGCACAGTCTCCTACCGTTATAATATCGCTATTCTCTCGAACGAGATTTCCACATACATGCTTGTAATGTTGGTACCTACACGATGTCGAGTAGCCTTCACCTTGCTATACAAGGTTATTGAGATTGCCCTAAGGTTTTGAGCGCTTGTTCCTAGGAAACAACGTGATATATTATTGTTCGTATGTTTGTAGTTTTCCAATTTAGAGCCGAGAGTGGTCTCAAACGACTTGGCTAGCCGACCGTGAACAGAATAAGTCTCGAAGAGATGAAGTCAAGGGTCTGAAATTTTCAAGGTAGGTTCGGTTCCAGAAAGCCGCAGTAGCCCAAATCTGCTCAGCATTTCGGAGTTATTGACATTTGAAAATTTTCACAATTGTCACAATATTCCCGAAACCACATATCTGATCAATTTGAAATTTGGTATTTGTATATTTTTGAAAGGGTTTCATTCCACTGCGACCTTAAGATGTCAATCATACTCTGCTCACTTCCAGGGCAGAAAGCAGGAAATTGGGCAGGAAAGTGCGAGAATGTAATCACTACACTTCCCTACTGCCTCACATTGCCACTCGTGATGCTTTACACTCCCTGAATTGGCGGTTTTTCATAAGGAAGTCGAAGAACCGGCACCGTGAACAGCTGTAGGTTATTTAATTAAACAAGGTTGCTGTGGAATTTCTTTGCCCATCGTTGCCAACGCTTGGTCGCGAGAGAAATGTTGCAGCTTAGTGTGAATGCTCACTGCCTTCGATACTGTCGCAGAAGTATTTCGGGAATTATTGCTGACAACGCGAGTGGCAGTAGGAAGGGCTGAGTGTAATTGGGGCTTAAGATCCATTGTGACCCTTATCAGAGCTGTTTTAGCAACTTAACTACAGATAGCCCTACAGTTTCAGAGCTCCAATCAACTCCAATATCTAAAAAGGCTTCAAGAAGGTTAGATCCTGCGTTCCTTCTATAACTTTCCTGTCCGAGACATTATTTGCACAGACTTGTAATCTACACTCTCTACAGTTTCTGTTAAGCTAATCATCATCAAATGCTCCCCAAGATGACAAAGCCAGCGAGGAGGCGTAACTTATTTTTGCTGGGATCCAAATAGTTTTTGGACCTTGCAATTTTAAAATTCCGAAGTAACTTTTTAGAAGATTCCTCCAGCGTTCTTCTCTTCCAGTTTCTTTCTTCTCCAAAAATCTTTTGTAGGTGCATTTGCCTAGACCACATAAAGTTTCTGGGCAAGTAAAAGGCGTCTGTGCTCCCTTTCAGCCTACTTCATCGAATTTTCTTTCGGCACACCCATAATAGCTTTGAGTAGATGATTTAGGCGTTCAATGCTTTAATACCAGTTGAATATCAGAATGGATCACTATGTCACACTCTAGATTGTTTCTTTTCAAGTTCCTATTTATGAATCTTCCGATTCCAAGTTTTTCTGCCTGAAAAATACTAGAATAGAAGCCAAAGTCCGGCAGCATTTCGTGAGAATCGAGCCATTAGGAAAATATTATGTATAATTGATTTTGAGGATAACAAAAGCGATATAATTGTTAATTACAAATTATGAAACAGCTGAATTACGTTACCAACAGATTTCGACTTCTAGTTGAGAATTATAAGTTGACAAATATTCGAATATTTTGGTAAAGAACAAAATCAATTATCACCATTATCAGTTTCAATTCAGTATCTCTATTTTCTTTCAAACTGAAAACTCTGAAGAGCCAGAAATTTCACAGATTCGTAGTCAACATAACAAGATGAAAACTGAACTTACTAACTAACCCTAAAACCCTAAACTTTCTTCACACCCCTACATTCAAATGAAAATGTCCCCTTCTCTAACACCCCAAGCCTCCCGTCACGAAACTCCCTGAACCGGAAGGTCCTGCCAGGAGTCCATTTATCGAATCACCTCCAAAGACACATCCCTTCCTGCAGATTGCCGTCCATATCATGATTTTTTCATATTTTCATTCTTCTCGACACGTGTGAGCGCAATTTAAAATTGATTCGAACCGGATGAAGGTGTCCTCTGCGCGAATAACTCGTCCTGGAAGGTCCTGCAAGGACGACGAGACGCTGCGAGAGTGGGAGAACAGGCCACATATCTATCAACTGCCAAAGGGGGTGTTGCTTGATTCCCGAATGATTTCCCCTATGGCTCCTAAAGTGTGTAAGAAAGACTATACTGGTCAGGGTGGATGGAATAAGGGTAAGTGTATGCAAATAAAGGTAACACGGGACGTATTGTCGGGGAAGATTGGCCAGACGTAACTATCTTCATTTTTTCAAGGGATGGTACAGGATTGAAGTCGACTGTGATTTCCCAATGGAAGGAATTCTTTGAACTCATGGTGTTGGAACATTTGTTGACATCTGTGCAATTGTGAGATTGGAGCTTCATGATCTAGATTCACTAGAATGTACTGGTTGAGCAATATTGACTGAAAAAACTCGTAAGAACCAATCGAAATTCGAGAGTAGCATTGCTGTGAGTACGTGGTCAAAGATCAAAAAATACGAGAGACCCCACAACACGACATAGACTTGAAGCCAACACTGTTAAGAGGTTTCCTACCCACAACTGACATAACTACTACTATTGAGATAGTATTTCTCCTCAATGTCAACGAGGTACTGAATATTTCTGCGTATGATACAATAGTACAAAGGAAAAACCCTCAGTGAAAACCTCTGTCTTCTTGTTCAAGTGTAGTGCTCGTACGTTTGAAGAATAAACCAGAGTATTTAAATCGAAAGCTTCTTTCACTGACCGAGTGTTTTTCCCCTTTCATTGGATTTGTCATCTTGAAATTGCATTTTAAAAAAACGAGAGAAACAGAAAACCACAACCAAGTAATAAGTAATATAAAATATCACCTCCGTGCCGAAAAGTACAGTCATATTGAATATTTCCTTTATCAGACCAGGTCTGACTCTCCAAATGATTATTATCTTTCAGAACCCAAAATGTTCACGGAACTGTCTGCAGAACCATAATACTAAGTAATTATCACCCATAGATACCAGCGGTATTACGCCCTAAATATCGAATTCAATTGCGGAATAATGATAAAAAACTCACGATGTTCGTTCTGCAGAATCTTTCAAGAGTCCAAAAAAATTTTGATTTTGCACAATAAATACAATGACTTCTTAGCATATTATACAGAATGAAAATGTAAGGCCTAGTGCACATTCTCTGCAAAGCGATGCAGCGTTTGAATTCTTGAGAACTACCTAAGGAAACTAAGCCAAATGGGAGAATGTAAAGAAGACACAGACAGCTTTTGGATAGCCCAAGGATATCACGATAACTATCGGAGCTGACGCAAGACAGGTTTCGTTGCAAACTATCGCGATGAGTCTAGAGTATCCAAAAGCTATCTGTGTCACATTCATATGCTCCCAGTTGGCTTAGTTGTTCAGGCACCACTCTTGAATTCTGCCTTTGCAGATCATACGCACCAATCCTAAGGAAGACTGGATATGAGCAATAAAGAAGCAGAACCAATCTGTATTATCTGTAGCTTGTAAAAACTGAACACCCCTATATGACAAATGATAGAGTAAAGATTGAGTCTCACCTGTGGTTGCACTGCTGACACGCGAAACACTCCAGATGGTACACGTTATTCCTAGCCCTCATCACCATCTCGAAAGCTGGTATCACCTTTGTACATGCCGCGCAATAACCCGTGTTACCGAACAGTCTGAGATAGTCCCGTTTGCACAATATCAAGTTTGCTTTGGTATAAAGTGTAGAGCCCACTTCGCCTAGCCTGCAGTCGCAACACCCGCACTTAAGGCAGTCCTCGTGCCAGAAGAGGTCGAGGGCCTTCAGGAGGTAGCGTTCTGTTATGGGTTTGCAGCAACCAGCGCACTCTTGCTGCCCGGTGTTGGGACCCGGTTTGGGAGTTTCGGTTTTGGACACGTCCATCGTCATCATGGGGCCGTTAGGCCGGCTCTTTATCTGGAAGAAAAAAGGACTTTAATTAACTTTCGAAAGTTTGAGAAGTGAAAATGAAGATGTAAGACAGAAATATTGTTAAAATGGATTGTTCATTATTATAAGCTGGTAGATGATTTCATGACATTTATTTTTCTATTTGATTTTCTGAATATGGCCGCCTTCAAAGTCGATTGCACTGTCGCTCCTGTATGAGCGTCTTTCAAGCGGAAATCTTAGCTATTGAAAGATTTCTAGATATAAATCTAAAAAGAAACAATTCAGAAGTGCGATATAGCCATAAACTCAGATAATCAAGCTGCTATTAAAGTACTGAACTCCTACGTCATCGACTCAAAGATGACATGGAATTGCCGGAACAAACTCAATGATAAGGTAGGCAAGAAAAATGAGGTCTTTTCAATCTGGGTTCCCGGCCACTCGGGAATCAAAGGAAGCGAAGAGGCCAATACACTTGCCAAAGAGGGTGCACGAATGTCACTCATTGGCCCAGAACCCTTCTGTGGTATAGGTAAATGTACCTATAAGAAGGAGTTTTGGGGAAGGAGAAAGTCGTGACGGAAAAACTCTGGCGGAATCTCTCAGGGATGAATCATTCCACTAAGTTATCTGTATTTTGGTAAGAAGCAATGACACCTCACTGGCTTTCTTACAGAACACTGTCGCCTCAGGAAGCACTGTTGAGCACTGGATTTTTGGACACTGACGAGTGTAGGTTCTGTGGGGAGGAGGAAGAAACCACCATACACCAAGTTACGGAATGCTTCGGCATTGCGAGCCTAGGGAAAGAACGCCTTGGGCGAGAGGAACTAGCCTCGTTGAAGCCTTCACAGATATATATTTCATTAGATCTCTGGAAGTGGAAGGTCAGCTGTAAAGGGGTGGTTAGAACAGCTCTGTAAGGGGCACAACAGCGAACAACAAATGAAGAAATGCCATGAACTTTATTATTTAGTCTTCTCTGTGAGAAGAAGGATACAGAAAACCAAATAGGGTGAAATCAAATCTGAATTGAGCTATACAGACCACCTTCTAAAACGTCACATTCTACATAGTCCATGAAAGACAAGCGTTTCAAATATAGTCCAGATGAAGTCCTTTCTTATGGTGAACAATCCGGTAAAACGGCGTAAAATTATTACCAATTTTCCTTCTTAAATCAGAGATAATTATTTGAGGTGCACCTCGAGAATACTTCATAAGTTGTGATCGTGAGATGCCTAGCATAAGCTCCCAAAATCCAGTTTCCTTCATTCAATTTCGTTCTATTTGGGAGAAGAGGTCGGTTAAGAAGGACCCACGTTTAGTTTTAGCTACGGACTCGAGATGTCGTATGGTCTGTATAAAGAGATTTCTGCTCGGGGAGCAGAAATATTTTCTGGTCTCAAAAGTCTTGGTGCTTTAGGATTTAGATGAGCCTGTACGCTGTATTTTTCACATCCTTCTTGTTCGTATTACTAGTAATAGTTAAAAAAGAATGAGGAATACTGTTCCAATTCAAATCTGTTCATTTTCGTTCTGAACTCGATAACGGGAAAAAAATATTATAGCTTGAAATATTTAGTATTATATTTTTCTGATGGCTTGGGGATTTGAATTTTTATATCATCTATAAATTTTGTTCTATAACATTAAGTCCGTAGCATTGACTAAATTCCAGGTTTGTCAATTGTGGTTCTTTAAACCAAATTTCAACATTTTTTTCCTGACCGCAATGTTTCTCGAGGTGATGCCAGTTAACCACCAAGATCTTGTGATTTAACATCTTCAGATTGTTTTCATTGGAACCACTTGAAAGATCCACAGTAACGCTCCAGAAT
Source organism: Propylea japonica (assembly GCA_013421045.1). Taxonomy (NCBI): domain Eukaryota; kingdom Metazoa; phylum Arthropoda; class Insecta; order Coleoptera; family Coccinellidae; genus Propylea; species Propylea japonica. The sequence goes on from CM024241.1 coordinate 93,220,481, forward strand.
GATTAACGAACTTGAAAATGTTTATTGATCTACCGATTAATAAACTAGATGATAAGATAATTATCTTTCATTTGGATATAAACAAACACCTTTTCTTCATCATAAAAAGAGCATTAACTACCATTCTGATTCGATATAAAGTGTAAATTTATATCGTATATATGATTAATAGTATTAAGGACCTCTTAAGTCACCGCACTCAAATTTCAATCAGCTTGATCAGTTTACCAAGGGCAAATTTGGATACCTTGAACATTAAGCTAAAGAAAAGGTACTCTTGTCCAGTGTCGATAAAATGAACCGTTTTCGAAAAAATAATGAAAGAAGTAAGTAATTAAAATTTATTCCACTAAAATGAATTTCCAGTGGCGTCATTTAGGAGGTCGTATCTTCGTAGGGAGGGCCGCTAGGAAAAAAAATTATGGGAACTTTTTTATGTTCTATCTGAATTCTAGAGATTTCCCACATCTTCAGGGACATCCTGTATTAGCTATAGTGTCCATTGGGCTGCTATAGCCGTCCACTGTTAATGGTCTACCCTCCTTTTGTCAATGAAATCCCTTGATTTCTCTTGAAATGTACTTGTTATTTTTATATCAAAATGGAACTTCTTATATTACATTTTTATTATGAAGAGTACCATATATTTTACAATAACAATCATTTCTTTTCGATATGAAATGATATAGAGTATGGAAAAATTAATTCTTGTAAGGCATCTTCGTCGTATTTTTTTTCTCCATTTTCATTCTCGGCGTTCGAATATATATTGTGTCCTTCATTTACAAACCTTAACCAAGAATAAGACATTAAATCTCGTGCAGATGAAGAAGGGAGGAAACTACGGCAATTCATCCAGCCAATTCCATCAAGCAGATGTGAAAATGGTCACATTACCTATGTATTACTTCGCAGAACCGGGAAAGTAATCTCTTAAATGGTAGTTTCCCTCTCTTCCAGAAAAGGAGTGAGCCAATCTTGTATAATCATGAGGGAACATGCAATTTAGATGGTGCATTTTAATATTTCATACGGTGGTAGCTTGATCCAGAAGCTCACTTCTGGAGAACAACAATATCTCGTTACATTTTTACTCCAGTTTATTAGATGTAACCCCTCAAAACGTATTTCGCTTTTCACTTTATCTGAAAAAATTGAATATGGGGGAATGAATATTGGAAGCATACAGAATTGGAAAGAGGCAAATGCAGAGTAGGACTGACTTTATTGAGATCAAGAATGATATTGATTTTCCTACATGAAGAAGAATAAATTTTTGAATGAAGAATTTTCCACTGGGTATAAACAAAATAACTTAAGAGCGAAAGATCTGATAGCGCAAATTGTTCTGAGTTCATGCAATCAGAAATAAATACGAAATTGAAATAACAAATTTATTGGATTCAATTCAGATTCAATGCAGACTGAGCCGAGGACTGAGCTTTGTGATGTTATTTTATTTCAATGAGAAGGTACTATTTTTTAATGGATTTCAAGAAAAAAACAGAAAAGGATGAAGTTACACTTAAGCTTTATGGCTTTTGGGGGCCTCAACGAAGTCTTGAAATAATCGATATAATAATAATTATATGTTAATGTTTATTTGACTATGAATGAATGAAGCTTTTGATATTTACCTTTTCATTACAATTTGTTAATTTGATCTCAGATTCTGTCATATTAGTTTTCTAATGAACCACACACTCTAGGTATTTTTTCACTTGGGCCACTCCACTGTCACGCATAGAAATGTCTTGAGAGGGAAGTTGAACAATTCTCTTAATAACTGTTTCATCTGTGAAACGCATAGAACATTCGTCTGATTCTGTGTTGAATGCATTCATTATGCCATTCATTATATGGCAGAATCGTGCAATAATATATCAGTTTCACACAGTTTTCTTGATTATACTTCATTATTATATATGTTGCTACTTGGAAATCTTTAGTCATAAACTTATCTTTTGTGTGTCAGTTCTATTTCATTCATGTTTGGAAGTCAAGTTATGAACGATTACAAAAAACAATATACTCTACATTGAGCTATATCGAAATGAATGGAACATTGCTGAATAGAAATATTCCTAGTAGAATTTATGTTATCATATCTCGAACAAATCAAATGATACAGAATGAACTGTTTCAAGAATTGTGATATTGATGAAGCAAAATCATTTCTATTCGAATGTGTTTCACATTATGAAGTATCATCAAATATTGCTGGGTCTTTGAGTCGAAAATACTGAAATGTACAATTTTTATTTCAAAATATACAATGACAAGTTCTCCAAAAATGTTTCATGTATCAGCTTTACTTTTTCCACACTTGTAATAGAAGGGTCTTGTCTCGGTCGCCAAATGTTAAAATATTCAAGAAATATATTTAGTAGGTAGTCGTGGATAAAGTATAGTATGCTACTCGCGTATAATGGCTGTTATTCGATCGGTAAATTAGGTCTACAGCTCGTAGCCTAAACTTTACCTCGGAATAATATCAACCATTATACGCTCGTTGCATTATATACAATTATTGCTTTTTCTTTCTCTACAATGTATGTCATAAAAAAGGAATTCACCACAGAATTAAAGAAAAAATATTTAATTCTAGTTTCTGAAGCATATTCTATGAATTTTCGAGTGAAAGTTACTCAATCTGAATAAAAATTAATCGAAAAAATTGAATAATGAAATCAATTTATCGTTTGTATTCAATGAACTACAAATACAGTGGAACTTCTCTATAGCGAACCTATATGTAACGAATTTCTCTGTGCAACGAATTTCGTATAAGACATTGCACCTTCAATCCAAATACCATATTAAAAACACCCTCTAAAACGAAGTATATTCTCTCTATAACGAAATATTCAAAGAACTTCACTTTTCGAATGGGTAATCGTAAGAAGGTATAAGGTGGGGTTTTTTCTGTGATTATGCCGGACGTAGGCAATAAATCCCGACCATAACGATCCATACAAAGGGCAGAGAGTTCCTTCTGAAACAGTTTTAAATGCACCCATGGCTTCCCAAACTATTTATTTTAGATCTAACCAATAAATTGTAAATGTATTGTCTATATACCTACATAAAATTCACATAAGCTATTATGAATGCAGCTACACACATTTTTGATTATGTATATATTGTATATGCATTCAAAAAAAATGCAAAGAAACGTTGCTTGCTTTGACACTTGACACTAAAGAAACAAAGTTTCTGTATAACGAAAATTCTATATAACGAAATTTTTTGCGGTTTAGCGCTTTCGTTATATGGAAGTTTCACTGTATTTCAAAGATTTCCACTAATTCTTAGTCGTATTCAGAGACAGAATCCTTCGTTCGGAGACGTTGCAAAGTTATCCATCAAACCAGAGTCCAGCCCTGCATACATCAGGCCAGTGTATGCGGATAAATAATGTAAGGCAATAATAAAATATGGCAAGTCCGGCTAGCGGTAACATACCTCGCTAGTTTAATAAAAACGTCAAGCCTTCTCCTTTGGCCAGGCAGGGTGGACTTTGGACGGCGAGGGGTTCCCCGACGGAGGGGAACCTTTTCTTATTCGCTTTCACATTCAATATTAATAAACGAATTAGAAATTTTATTTTCATGCAGATGTGGGCCTCCGGCCAGACCAGAAAACTTCGTATACGTCAAGATCAAATATTAATAGCACGAAATTGGAGTGCGCGCTGGCCAATAGATGCAATAAACAAGGGGTAAGTTCAGAAAGGGGTTTTTTGGGAAGATCAACATATGACCCTTTGAAGTACACAAAATTTCCAATACCTTATGCAGAACTCGTTTGCAGTAGTAGAAAAAAAGAAAAATATCACAATAAAATAAGGAAACATAGGATTATAATGTGCATTAATAACAAAAGTGCAGAAGACGTTGATTTATCTTTTACCAGCTCAAGAAAGTTACGACATTTCATATTGGCGTTTTCGTGATTTCTAGAAAAATTTATTTTAGAAATAATGAACGCTGACGGAGGAGAACCTTTTCTTATTGCTTCCACATTCAATATTAATAAACGAATTAGAAATTTTATTTTCATGCAGATGTGAGCCTCCGGCCAGACCAGAAAACTTCGTATACGTCAAGATCAAATATATTAATGATACGAAATTGGAGTGCGCCGGCCAATAGATGCAATAAACAAGGGTCTTTGAAAAATACATATCATCCAATGGGGGGTATGTTTAGAATGGGATTTTTTGGGGGTTAGATCAACATGACCCATTCGAAGTAGTGTTTTATTTTGTGACTCATGAAGCATACAGACTACAGAGTTTTCAATAAACTTATGCAGAATTCGTTCGGAAATGTATAGAAAAATAAGAAAGCATAGGACTATACAGGTTCGGAAATTCATATGGAAAATATACGATATACAATGCATCAGGCAGAGAATTTTTCCGTCCAGTTGAACAGATGAATAGTCCAGAGATTGGGTACGTTCAGAAGCACTCAACTGTTGGCATAAAGCAAAAATCAGCTGAGTAGAGTTGAATTTCAGCAGATGAAAATCTCCTGAACGCTTCGCTGAGTGATTTACAAATCTGACATATCATGATACATAACCTTATTTTTTTATTCAACAACAAGTTGTTGGTTTTCTTCTAACAGACCTAAATTGTAGCCAGACAATCCTTTTTTGATAAACATTTTCGAAATACGCCAGTAAGCAAAATACTCCTTAATAAACTTCAACTAAAAACCCTAAACATAAACAAATCACAAAATAATAGGTAAATGCGCATGTCTCAGCGGTCAGATGAGTTATAAAGCGTAAATTTTTACCGCTGCCAGAAATCGACATCTGCTGAGAAACATAGCTTTGTCAGCGATTTTACTGAACGCTATCGCTTTCTCAACTGTTGCCAACAGTTGAGTGATTCTGAACGTACCCATTCAAGTGCTGTAACTGGACTAAATCACGTTGTTTGATTGCAATGATGTGGTGTTGTCTCTTTCTGAACGTTGGGAGTGACAATATGATACCTGCCTGTAATAGCCGATTCAAGTACTTGCGGTTGCCTACCATACTGAATTAATTAAGCCTCTTCCAACTATATGAGAGAGAGACAAGACTACATTACTGCAATCAAACAACGGGATTCAGTCAATTACAGCACGACTATACATCTGTACAACTGGACGAAAAAATTCTCTGTCTGATGCATTGCATATCGCATCTCTCCAAAGTGACTTTCCACACCTGTATAATAATAGGTATTTATAAAACAAGAGCAGAAGGTATTGATTGCAAGAAAAGAGATAATAACTACATATTATCGGATAATTACAGATGATTTGACCAATTCAATATTGCCCATTGCTATTGTATGCATTTCTTCAAAACGATTAAAGAAATCAAATTGACGCAGGGGGTACAGTATGTCAAAAACTAACTAAGATTTTCATTCGTTCTATTTGACGTACAAAATAGCTATCCCGTTAAGAAAAAGCAGTGAAAATCCACTGAAACATACCCAAGTACTACGCTACCGACTTGAAATATTTTATCAATTTCAATTTTACAAATTTATTTTATTGAGTTTAGCGTACACCAGATTAAAATTGAAGATTCAAGTTTTTTTCATTTCTTTCAATGATGTTGAAAATTTCTCTTTGGCATTTGATGACATTTTTCTAAAACGCCCCTAAATATAAAAGTTTTCAATTTTCAAAATTTTATGAATCACTAACATAGTGACAATATTTTCAATTAATTCAGCGCACAATAAATAACGAACATAATTTCAAAGGCTTCAAATATCTGGCAGGTGCATGAGATTTTTCGTATACCGAAATATGTGCCTGATTCAATTTTCCGCCGTTTTAGTATCTTCCATACGAAGCTGAGAGCTTGCTCGAAAACGAAGTCATTTCAACATCAACTTTTCCAATCAGAACATGCTAAATCTATTGCGGGTTTTATTGGAAAAACTTCTGCTTTTTATAAATTGCATCGGCTAGGACGTGCTTCATAAAACAGGGCAGATTCCATTTTCAGATATTAGGATACTTTATCCTACCTCTGAAGGCTGCCTCCGCTTAAACGTATTATTAAATATCGTATTGTCAGTAGGGGAGTAGAAATTTTTACGAGAATGTTGTTTGAGGCTGGTACTCGATATAACAGACGATTAAGAATCATTCGATTAGAATGATATCCGCGAATTTTCAAAAAGGAAATGGTTGAACTTTTTCGAAGTTGGATTTCCGCATTAAAAAAGGCCTTTCAGTTAGACGAATCGGAGTAATATTCTTGCTCTTTCAGTAATAATTCCACTTCAATATTTCAATTATAATATTTTAATTTTTCGTGAGGATCGTGCCATAAAAAAATTATAAAAAAAATTATTTTATCTGTGTCACTTCAAATATCGAACGAAATGAGTGAGACTGTCATATGCATAAATGTATGTCGAATTCAGGCCAAGCGTAAACACAACAACTTTCGAAAGAGGGATTTCGGAATTTGAAGGTTTCGGGGTAAGTTAGAGATTTGAATAGTAAAGTTGAATTCAAAAATTACAGGAATAAAACCAATGGCTCCCAGAATATTCGCATTCAAATTATCCTTTTTTGCATACAAACGAGAGATTGAATTCATCTGACTCTACTGTAGGGGTTTCTTGAATTTTTCAATTCTGGATCCTATCACCTTTTCAAGAAGGAATAGCAAAAAGATCATTTTTGCAATGAAGCATTTAATATACTTCGTTGAAACCTTTGTATACAGTTTTTGAGAGTTTTACCTCTGAAAAACCCAAATTTTTATTATGGAACAAAAGCTTGCACTTTTTCGCGATTGAATGATGATCTGAAGAAAATAAACTGTTATTGCTTTATGAATCGTAAGATTCATTTTCATAAACTACACATTGAATTCATAGAAACCTGTTTCATGATTTTCTTAGTATTTTCATATACAGTTCTCAGTTTATTCAATTCAGACTCTCCTTTACTGATTGACATAGAAAAGTGATATTCAGCTATAAAAATTTTCTTCCTGGCTAAATGAATCAATTATCCCCAATAATTGCGTCTCAGCTGAATGGGCTAAATTCAGAAAATCATCAACTTTTATCGCTCGTTCTAGCGGAAAAAAGTTGGAAGTGTATATTTGTCTGGAAGCTTTAACAAGCGTCCAAATTATGGCGTAAATCAACGAGGAGTAAACTAAGAATTCCCGTGAATGACCATCCAGCGAGACTTTAATTTCCTACTAATTAAGGGATACAAAACACCCGCCCTTCAAACTTTATTTGTTCGCGCTACTAAAACAAAAGATACTTCTCAAGTTTTTAATTAAAATTACTACCTATTTCTTTTTACTACCCTAAAAATTAAAAATTCTCTCGCCGCTTTTTTCATAATCTCGTTCTGGTTATTCCTGCACCCTATCATTATAAAGTTAATTATTTTGGCCCGAAACAAAAAAGGTATATTTGCAATAAAGTTCCTTTTCAGAAAGAAAAATTATTTCATAAGGGTTTCTTCACTCGTCTGATTCGAGTTATGTTTTTTATTCCGGTTTTATTAGTGCAACAAAGTTCCCGACGAAAAGAACAATTATTACCTAAGGTTTCAGTTGCCTTCGTGTTCATCTGGTGTTTCCCCATTCTTCAGGAAATTTTCCAATTCACTTTTCATTTGAATTTCGAAGGTTCTTCACGGGTTTTCACGCCAATTTCCCTCAAACGGAATTAATTCGTCGGAAAAAACATCCGTCACGTGTCATAATACTGGAGAAAACGAGGTAAGAGACGTGCTTGAAACTTTCTTGACAAGATCAGTGGATTGCTACGTGTTTCTCACGTCCTGAATGAGAAGGCTTTTTGCTATTAATTTTTTATAAGCCGAGTCTGCTGCGGATGAAGTGGTTTTCGGAAAGATTAAAAATGTTTCGCATTTGGCATTTTGCAACAAGTTTAATTGAGAATTTCAGCTGCTGATTTCTTAGCTGTCCCTTTTTTACATGCTTGTTTCTAGATGGAAATGCTATAACCATATGTCTGTTATTTTCTAATTTCAAGTTGAAAGTAGTCTTAAACGACTCAGTTGGCTATTTTATTGTTTGTAATTATTAATATTAATATCTCGTGAAGGAAAAGCGTGTTCAGAAATCAAATTGATATGAAATGGACCCATTTTATGTGATTTTGAATGAAGAATTTCATTAATTATATCTGTATAAGGGTACCTGCTTACAAAAATAATATAAAAGTGGTACGTGACCAAGAAAATTTGGGAAACCTAGGGCTAGAGCTAGGGCAATATATATTATTATCAAAGTATCAGTTGGCTTTTTTTGAACCCTTGCTACTTTTGATCTCAAACAACTCACTGCTATAAATAGTGATTGACACCTTAAGAGCATGGATACTTTCAGTAGGCGATTTCTGTTTCTTATTTTACTGCAACATCATGGTTATTATTACGGAACTATAGTTGAATGTTTCTATTTTGGTATTACACTTCAAACTTGCAATATATACCGATTGAATATTCGAGGAGACACCAATTTCGTCGAAATTACATATTTGAAAGTCATTGACATATTTCGATAGTAATTGACACATAGTGTCAGTTGCAGGAACGTCCATTAAAATTTAAAGGTCCATTAAACTCTTAGTGTCAGTTGCAGGAACGTCCATTAAAATTTAAAGGTCCATTAAACTCTTAATCCTCCATTATTACAAGGAACTAATGGAGGATTAAGGGTTTAATGGACCTTTAAATTTTAATGGACGTTCCTGCAACTGAGCATATATCCTCCATTATTACAAGGAACTAATGGAGGATTAAGGGTTTAATGGACCTTTAAATTTTAATGGACGTTCCTGCAACTGAGGTATGATAATCATTGACATAAAGTCATCTCACTTTTGCATCAATTTTGGTTATGACATCATCCTGCTTTCTCTCACTCATACATTCTCATTATATGGGTCATTGAGACATTCACACTAAAAATAATAGGGAAATAAGAAGGTTTACACAATTTTATTCCATATAAACAAAGAATTAACAAAAAGTATTAGTGATCTTTACATATATACCGATGTAATAAACTATTAGTGCTATCTAGAGTTTTTCATATGTGCCCCCAGATGTTTTATTTCTATTTTAGTCCTCAGGTTATCTTTCTGAAAACGGCATCATTAGATATTTGGCGCGAGATTTTTCAGTAGTGTCAATATGTGTATATGTTAACTTAAGGAAAGCGACTGCACGTAATTGGGTATATTTTCCACTTTTGTTCTGTTTCGTATTCCATAGAAATTTTCTATTGGTTGGCAGGTTCCAAGGAATATTTATTTCATGTAAGTAAGCCCGTCAATGATTTATATATTAAGATTAAAATCTATGTCAATCACTGTTCGATGTAATACTATTGACACAGTTATTCACATATGGTTTTAACTCAATATATTAATCATTGAAACGTTTACTTACATCAACTGAATATTCCTTGAAACCTTCCAAACAATAGAAAACTTCAAACGAATATGAAACATAAAAATCGGAAAATATACGCAACTGTATGCAGTCGCTATCCTTAAGTAAACTCTAACATATTCACTTATTGACACTACTGCAAAATCTCACGACAAATATCTGATGATGCAGTTTTCACGATGATAACTCGAGGAAATTGAACTTGAGCCAAATAGAAATAAAACATTCTGAAATACATACAGACAGATGAAAAAACCCTAGATAGCACCAATAGTTTATTACATCGGTACCTATACATGTACACAGTGTCAATCACTATCAGGGTGTCAACAACTGAACCTCTCACCCTATATGTTATATTTGACGTGGAAGTCTCGATAAAAAAAATCGACTAACAAATATGAAAGATTTCCAAGTCGATGAAAACAGCAATTCGTCAGAGTTACTGGTAGCAGGTCACGACTGGGTTCATGAATCGCATCATTAATATCCTATGCAATTCGTATATTGCTTTCCTGATTGTGAGCCAATAAAACCGTGAATTGGAGCATTTTCATGATTGAATTCGGAATTATTCCGAAGTCATCCGTCCAGCACTACCGCTTGATTGGATCCATTAACTAGATCGATCCTGAGGTAGCGCCTTCTAGTCTCGACGTAGTCGTAATGAATGCGGCGATGGACGACGCATCCCATATTTACGAGGTAAGATCAACATTTCGGGCCGGACTCAGCAAGACGTTCGCTCATTCTCTGATAGGCACGAGTGAATTATTTGAAAAAATATTTGTGAATCATGTCAAGAGTTCGAGTATTATTTATTTATTTTTTTTATATTCAGGTTTCCACGAAAGGAGATATCCTGTAATGTTCAGGAAACATCGTGAGAACCAAGGAAAAGAAGGTAGGAATTGGTGCTCTTTTTGAATTTCTGTAGGTTATATGCCTCGGGGAACACCTCCCTAGGCAATGTGTTCCAGAGCCTCGCTGTTCGTTGGATGAACGAGTCTTTGGAAAGGGATATTCTGCAGGTCTCTAAAGAGACCACATAGGGGTGCGAAGATCGGACTTGACGGGTCAACCTCGAAGAGACTGTCAAAAGTGGAACGATCAATGATTTTCAGAAGAACATCGCCCATGAAAATATCGATAGAATAGAGACAGATCGCCTTCCCTTCTACGATGTTCCAGAGAAGTGAGCGAGTAAGTGAGCGCTGCATCACCGACGAGACGAATTGCCCTCTCTTGGACAGAATCCAACAGCTTCAGAACATGTTTAGGTGCCGCATCCCAAACATGGGAACAGTACCCCAAGACAGGTCGGATCTGTGCCTTATAGATCATAAGTAGCTGACTGGAAGCGAAATTTATGAACAGTTTCTTCTTAAGATTTGACAGGAATGCTCCTATCCAGGTACTGAACTCACCTAACCGCTGCCTATCTCCATAGAATTTCAAATTCAATTTCAAATTTTTCACTCATTTGTCACAGCGCACAGTTCTCGCACATATGAGTTACCTGACCTACCCCTTAAAGATGGGTCTTTTGGAGAGTTTGAGAACTTCAAGTCACGAAGTCCATTCGATCAGTCCAATTTAAAAATACTTTTCATAAATCTTAGAGAACCTACTTTGGTATGTTATCATCAAAAAAATGAGTATCGAGAAGAACCCAAACTCGATGAAAAGAAAATAGGATAGGGAATTCACTACCTAACACTTCAAAATACCGACAAACGGTTTTTCAGGCAGAAATACTTGCAATTGAAGGATGAATAGAAAGAAACCTGGAAAGAAACTGGAACCAAAGGAAATAGAGGCTAAAACAATAGCCAGAAAGGGAGCACAAACGCCACACACTGGCCCAGAACCCTTCTGTGGTATAGACAAATGCAACTATAAGAGAGAGTTTCAGGAGAAGAAAGAAACTGAATGAGAAGTACTCTGGCGGAAACTTTCGGGAATCGGTCATTCCAAAAAGTCCCTTTGAAACTTAAAAACAGCAAGGTCCAAAAGGTATTTAAATCTCATAATCATAGGAATAAGTGACGCCCCCTCACTGGCTTTCTAACAAGACATTGTCGCCTTGAGGAGCAGAAAAAATTGACTTAACATAAAAATTATGAAAATGGGTGCAACATAAACTGACGAGCATTGATTATGATTATGAAGAAGAGGAAACTACTGTTCACGTGATACCAGAGTGCCTCGTCATTGCGAGCCTGCGCTAAGAAAGTCTTGGAATTATAGGACTAACCCGAATCTAGCCTCTTTGAAGCCCTATCAGATACAGGAGTTCTTTGAATCTCGGCAACTGAACCTAGTCGGATTTTAGTACTAGAGTTCAAATGTACAAATGTATTCAGAAGACTTTGTAGGACAATTCCCTTGTAAAAATCATATTCGATGCTCCCAAGCGACACCCAGGGATTCTCTGTGACATGTCTAATTGATGTTAAATGTACTATTGAGGACAAATGCCACTTCCTGGACCAAAACCTTTCTGTGCCACAGGAGTCGGAAAAAAACTGAAACAGTAACACTCTGGAAGAATCAAAAGTTCTTTCGGAACTTTGAAACTGCAAGATCCAAAAAGTATTAGAACCTCAGAAAGAATAATTTCCTCACTGGCTTCCTAACAGGACATTGTCGTCTTGGGAGAATATGCTTAACAAAAACGATGCAGATTCAGTGGGGAAGAGGAAGAAACTCCTCTTCACTTAAATTACAGCACAGGCAAAGAATGTTTTGGACAGGAGAATTATAGGACAAACACGGATCTAGCCTCTTTCAAGCCCTCTCAGATACAGAAGTTCTTTGAATCTCGGCAACTGAAGCAAGCTGTAAGGCAGTTGAAAAAACAGCTCTGAATAGACCTCAAGGTTCCAGTAGAATAGTATTTATTCTCAAAACCCTAATTTCAATTCAAAAAGCCTCAACTAACCTTGATTTTCACGACGAACTCAGCTCAATTTATCTTCTCCAGTGTGGATCAAATTGGACCTCCTGAGCGAATTCATAAGATAATGACTGACATAGTTGAAAAACAATCGTCAACCGAACAAATTCGATGTCAAAAACTCCCGATTTCACCACAAAACACCCTGTATATTCAAACCGGAATAAAACCCGGTTCAGAGCATAGAACAACAAATACTTTACAAACCGTCAATATCTTACTCAATTGATCGACACTCGCAAGCCGTTTCAATCCGATTTGCTTACACTGTCGACGGCATCGACGTTCAGAATGGGTTCGCGGTCTCTTCGAGAGGCATCTCTGATCAATTTCACGGTTATATTGTCCTCGGTGCGTCGTTCTCTGTTTCCTCTTTGTCGGCCGGCCCGTTGAAGGGGGACACACGCTGCAAGAACCGCTCGAAGCAGAATTCGAATTTCATGATCTTCATGAAAAGGAAACATCTCTTAGCAGTGGCAGACGCAGTTTCGGTGGTGAATAACGAAAAAAAAAAGAAACGCGACGACTTGTTCTACGCTAAAGGAAAATAACACACAGTCGGTATGGCACAACACCCGATGAACTGTCAAGCATTGGCAGATATTTTACCGACGAGGCGTACCGACGGTTTTTCGCCACACACATCGGTTTTTGGGGCTTTTGTATCAATTTTAAATATGAACAGAAGGTTCGACTCATGATGAATGAATAGAATTAAACCAATAGTCCCCAGAATACTCAAATTTGAAATACGATATGCACCAAATGAACAAGCCTGCAGATGCTTCTGTTTTGTATTCGAACGAAAGTTTCAGGTTAATGGCAACGACCTTCTGACAAAATATAGTAATTCCCAATCAAAAACCTAGATCAAGCAAATGTTAGACTTCTCTACATTCTGCAGACCATTAGTGTAGACCAAATTTCAGGCATCTATGTCTGAATATCCAATTTTGATCGATTTTGAATTGAATGTTCGATTAAGATGAAAATTCAATGAAAATAATAAATACGTCTTTAGATTAATCATAATTCACAGAACGAAAAATGTAAGAACAATATTGAACATCAAAATAGGTTAGCGTATTCAAACGATCAGAAATGGCGGATTAATTTCGTTAGTGATCACACTTCAAAACGATGCCACATGGCCACTCTGTTTTGAATCTTCCATTTCCAGTAATTGGTGCATACAATAGGATAGGTAATTTTCGTGGGAATCCGAAATAATGGTACTACTTTTATTTCAATCAGTTCATAATGAATGGAATTATAAATATCATATTTCTTATAAATTTATACCAAAAGAATTATGTTCAAAATATCCTGGAAACAACCGGCCAATGCTTGCTGAAATATCTAGGCGAATAACATAAAAGGAAGAAAAAACATAAATAAATAAATAATAAATAAATAAATAAACTTTATTCATCCTGTCAGACAGTACAGTATAGGACAAGGTCAAATACAAATAAATCAAAGAATAGCAACAAAATAGAGTTAGAAGACCACGTCTAACTCCGAATCATTCAAATATTCGGTAACCGAATAATATCCTCTGCTCCATAACATACTTTTCATCGTATTTTTGAAACGTACTGATGATTCAAGCTTTAATACTCGCAGGTAGATGATTGTATATTCGTATACTCTGGTATAAAGGCGAATGTTCAAACCTGGCTGTTCTTTGTGCCGGCACAACGAGGACATCCCCATTCCTTGTTGGATATCGATGACAACTAGAAAGTTTTTTCCAAGATTTTTCGCTGGCTTTTACGTGAAGAACGCACTTGTATATATATAAACATGCGACTGTCATGATTTTATTTGTTCGAAAATAAGGCCGGCATGAATGTTGTGGAGGTATTCTGAAGATACATCTAATTAATCTTTTCTGACATAACAAAACTCTGTCCAAATCAGATGCACTACCCCATATAAGATATTGTATGATATATGTGGGTAAGCAAGACAGTAGTATATGCCTGTAGCGACTGAAGAGGAAACAAATTTTTTATCTTGTTCAAGGCGTAGTAGGCACTATTTAATTTTTTACAAACCATATCTATGTGTTCAGTCCAACGCAATTTTTGTCAATCTGAATTCCTAGAAATTTAGTGGAATCTGTTGAAGTTATTGACAAATTCTTATGATTTAAAACAAGTCGATTTGTACCCATTCTTGAGGCAAAAATGAATAATTTTTACATTTTTTCATTGCGACATCCAATTTAAACACACTCACCTTCAAACACCCCGTATACGAATACCGAATTCGATTCTCCCCTATCGATATAACCAACCCTCAGACCAAAGAGCAATTTATCCAGTGGTGCATGCCCCCCTTTAGTCTCCCTTTGTCCGTCCCCATCCGTCACTTAGTTCGTTTAGTGGCACTTACTTCAATTCTGTTTTGCTTTCTCTTTCTTCCGGTTATTTATTTTAGATTAGGCTCATTCAATTTATCATCTCATTACCTATTTGCTTTCCAGATCCCCACTCTACAAAAGTCCATTTTCAGACCTGAATAAGGTTCGTTTGCGTCGATTTGATTTGATACTTTGAAATGCTGGATCTCCACAATTTCGTCGATTGTATTGCTGGGTTTTTTATTCCGAATACAAAGGGAAAGCTCCTTTCTACACGAAGGATTGCGAAGGGAGATTTCGAATGGAAAAATTAGGTTGAGGTTTCAATGGCCCAGATGTATAATTGAATGATTTTTAAACGATGTGAACTGTAACTGTCTGTCGAAAGAAACAGTATACAGAATCAAACCAAAAATTTAATATTTCGTCGAAAAAAATATCGTGTTGAAGAAAATTCTTGTTAGTATACGCCAAAAATTAAATTGTCTATAGGTAAGTCGAAAAGAGGACTCCAAAATTTGAAACTTTTTAGGTTGATTTGAAATTTGAAAAAAAAATTTGATCTCCTTTCAAAATGACTCAACAGAAATTCATTTTCAGACCTGAATAAGGTTCATTCGCGACGATTTGATTTGATACTTTGAAATGCGGGATCTCCACAATTTCGTCGATTGTATTGCTGGGTTTTTTTATTCTGAATACAAAGGAAAAGCTCCTTTCTACACGAAGGATTGCGAATGGAGATTTCGAATGGAAAAATTAGGTTGAGGTTTCAATGACCCAGATGTATAATCGAATGATTTTTAAACGATGGGAAATGTAACTGTCTGTCGAAAGAAACAAGATACAAAATCAAACCAAAAATTTAATATTTTGTTGAAGGAAAATAGCGTGTTCAAGAAAATTCTTGTTACTATACGCCAAAATCAAACTATCAACAGGAAACTCAAAAGAAGACTTCAAGACTTGAGACTTTTCAGGTTGGTTTGAAATTTAAACACATTTGTTCTTCTTCCGAAATGAACTAGTCTGCAAACATTTCTGACTCAACAAAAATTCATTTTCAGACCTGAATAAGGTTCGTTTGCGACGAATTGATTTGATACTTTGAAATGCTGGATCTCCACAATTTCGTTGATTGTATTGCTGGGTTTTTTTATTCTGAATACAAAGGGAAAGCTCCTTTCTACACGAAGGAGTGCGAAGGGAGATTTCGAATGGAAAAATTAGGTTGAGGTTTCAATGGCCCAGATGTATAATCGAATAATTTTTAAACGATGTGAACTGTAACTGTCTGAGAAAAAAAACAACATATAAATTCAGAGCAAAAATTCAATATTGTCTTCGAAGAGGAATATCGTAAAAAACTGAATTCTCGTGACTACACCGAAAACTATAATATCACTATGGTTTTGAAATTCAAAACTTAATTTTTCCACGGTAACCTGAAAGGAACCATTCAAAACTGGAACCATTCGGAGTAGGTTTGAGATTTGAAAGGAAAATACTTTTTTTTTCAGAAATAACACCAACCCTGAAAATTTCGAGTCTCTACCTTATATTCATCAAGCGATTGAATCAGAAAGCTCTTCAGAATCACCTTTGACCGCGGATTCTTCGTCGGTCAGTCTAAGCGTGTCGTCTAACAGTCTTCTCAAAATCGAAATATACACAAATTATATTTTATTACATGATTGAATTGCTATTTTTTACAATTTGGAATATAATTCTGCACCGTTATATCGTTTTAGTATTATAGAAAAATAAAATTGACATAAGTCGTCACAAGTATTTTGCAAATTATTCCGAAATTTGAATTGATATGCAAGGCGAAATATCACTGTTTGAATCTTTCCTTCTGAAAAATAATCACTCGGAGAGTCAGGTAATATATAGGGTGTTTCCTAAACATGCGGCAAAAATTCAGGGGGTTTTTTTCTGGACTTTTTAAGCATGTTTTGTCCTTTGATGATTTTTGAAAAACCTCTTTGTTTCGAAGATACAGGGCGAACAACATTTTTCATATTTTTAAAATTAATAATAGTTTAAATAAAAATACGTACCGCACTGTGTTTACTGAGTAGGTACAATTTATTTTTAAATTTGTTTAACAACTTTCCAATTACTAAAAACGGCCAGTTTTTTGACTTAAAATTGATAAGTCCAGATGGTAAAGGAATACAGATTAAACACGGTTTTCATTTGAATTCGTTTTTTTTGGCTAGAGGTGGTCATTTTCAACAGTTTTTGTAGGTTAAGTTAAATTTTCATGTAATTTTTCATAACAAAATGTTATTATCTAAAATATATAATATCTTCGAAAAAAAGGTTTTTCAAAATCATCAAAGGACAAAATATTCTTAGAATAGTCCAAGGAACAATCCCCTGAGTTTTGCCGCATGTTTAGGAAACACCCTGTGTAAATATATTACTGGAATGGAATTAATTTTCAATTCTTTTCATTATGAAATTTTTTTATACAACTTTTCGAGAGAAAACCTATCAAATTTGTTTGAGAAAGAAAGTTCAGAGAGATCGAAATGTACAGCATGCCAAAAATGCATGAATTTGTAATTTCGTGAGCAATTCTACGTACCTATGCAGATTTGAATTTCTCTCATTCCCCATATTTCAATTCGAAAAAATAAAGAAGAGGGGTGAGGGCTGTAGGGGGTGACAAATATCAAATTCAGAAAAGCCTTGAAATTGCATTGAATAGATTAATTTTTATCTAACTCATTAGCAAATTTCATCTAAATATTCATTCTGTATTTCATTTTCAGAAGCTGTAATGTTTATGACTCTGATATTATTTTTGGGTTTAAATCAAACAAACAAACAAAATTTCTCAACTGATAAATATCAACCTGAAATCGATGAACGATTAAAATATTCATTTAATTAGAGTTTGAGCCAACATGTTCTTGATTCAATGATTTTCTCAGCCCAAAACTGATGGACAAAATCTATCGAAACACCAAACATTCCCCCCCGTGTTTCACGCAGTTGTCGAACTCGTTCATATTCAAACAGCCAAAAAAATTAGCACACGTGGGGCTCTTCTTGAGTCTGTATAATTAATTGAACACACCAAGCTTATAAATAAACTTTCTGACCGTCCGTGAGCCGTATACATTCAAGATTTCTATGTGATACATTGTATCGAAACAGGTATTTCCATTTGGGGTTCTCACTCTAACGAACTTTGCATTCAGCTAATTAGCAAAGAGTTCATTACGTTAATTATAAGCGTGTTCCTTGAAACTTATAATGAAGTATGGAGTAACCCAATTAGGGAGATATTTGTTTGTGGTAGGGAATATTTCAGATGGATGGGTGAGCATGAAAAACGCCACTGCTGCTGAAGTTTACTTTTTCGCTACGCTGAAACGTTTCAAGCTACTCTTATTTTGTTATTTTCTGTTATTATTTTTAGGGGTATAGGATGTTCTCTATGATGAAAATGTTTGTAGTGTCGGTGTTGATTAATTAATTGGGACATGTGGTCATATGAGTAGCACTTTGATTATTTTAATTAATTTGCGCTATTTAAGATGGTGTTTGCAGATTTCATTATTGTGTTATTATTTTTAGCTCGCTTTAGTTTTGTTATATTTCTGTAAGTTTCGGATTTTTTAGACGAGGGTGGTTTTGAACGAATCGGTTATACTCACTGATGAAATATCTAACGATAAATAAGATTTTGTACTGTTCTACTCCAGATTTGAATTTTTTAGGATAGGTGTGAGATCGGAATATCTCGCTTGAGTTTATTGACGCACAAAGGCGATGAAATTATTCTAGAGTTATAATGATTTGAAATTTTAATTTCCGAATATTCTCAAAACTAGAAATCCGAATAGGGTTATAGAGCTTGTTAAGATCAAAAATCTATTACGCAACTGCATGAATATTTCTGAAATCGAAAAAAAAACTTTGGAATATTTGATACTTCAGAAACTGTTCGATATATATCGCTGAAATTTGGATTGTAGATGGAGAACGTCGATAAAATAAAATGTTTCGAAATTCAACATTGAAGCTTGTTCACAACTGCTGTTGAAGTTTTGCTGTTTCACTACGATGAAACGTTCCAAGCTCTTTTTCCTTCGTTTGTTATTTTCTGTTATTTTTGATTATTTCAATTAATTCACGCTTTGTAGGATGGTGTTTACAGCCACTGCTGCTGAAGTTTACTTTTTCGCTACGCTGAAACGTTTCAAGCTACTCTTATTTTGTTATTTTCTGTTATTATTTTTAGAGGTATAGGATGTTCTCTATGATGAAAATGTTTGTAGTGTCGGCGTTGGTTAATTAGTTGGGACATGTGGTCAAATGAGTAGCACTTTGATTATTTGAATTAATTAGCGCTATGTAACATGGTGTTTGCATATTTCATTATTGTGCTATTATTTTTTATTTTGACATAAGTTTGTCACACGTTTTTTATCATTATTCCGAAATTGAATTCGATATTTAGGATGAAATACCACTATTTAAATCTAGGGGAAATGATTACCCTTCTTTAGAGTTCTGTAGCGGTCTTAGAAGAACAGGAGATTCGAAAAATCATCATTAGGATAGCCAGACCTGGTTTGAAACACACTCCTGGCCAGAGAGCATGAATTAAGTATTTTGTATCTAAATATTGAAGGTATTTATTCGAATAGTTTTAAGTTTTAATTTTGTTAAAACGGCGCGACAGGGTTTTTTCTACTGAGGTATTTCCCTGTGCTCTGGTATCATACGCCAGAATAGTATGGAAACCTCAGCTAGGGACTTTTTTGTTTCATTTATTATATTTTGTTAGCTTTCATTTCAAAAGAATATATATATTTTTAGCTCGCTTTAGTTTTGTCATATCTCTGTAAGTTTCGAATTTTTTAGACGAGGGTGGACATGATGAAAAATCTCACGACAAATATGATTTTGTACTGTTTTACTCAAACTTTCTATAGAACTGAGCTGAAGATTTGAATCTTTTAGGGTCGGTTTGAGTTCAGAAAAACTTGCTTGAGTTTATTGACGCACCAAAGCGGTGAAATAATTCTCGAGTTTTAATGATTTGAAATTTTATTTTCCGAATATTCGCAAAACTAGAAATCCGAATAGGGTTTCAAAGCTTGTTTAGGTTTTCAATAACGATCAAAAACCTATCACGCAACTTCATGAATATTTCTGAAATCGGAAAAAAACTTTGGAATATTTGATCCTCCAGATACTCTTCGACATATATCGCTGAAATTTGGATTGTAGATAAAGAGCGTCGATAAAATGAAATGTGTAGAAATTCAACATTGAAGCTTGTTCGCAACGGCTGTTGAAATTTGCTGTTTCGCTACGAGGAAGCGTTTCAAGCTTCTTTTCCTTCGTTTGTTATTTTCTGTTATTATTTTTTAGGGCTTTGATCATTTTAATTCATTCACGCCCTGTAAGATGGTGTTCAGGCATTTGATTTTTAAGTGATTTTTCTTAGGGCGGCAGAAGGCTATAGTTTTGTCAAAAAAAGGGGGGGGGGAAACTCAATAACCCGTTGTCCCAACAGTCACTACGTTAAAAGTTTTTTCTTGGATTGACGTCAGATATAACCCCTTTACATAATTAGCAAAACAATAAGAGACATCCTGTGTGTGTGAAGTTCTTTATTTTAATGTGGATTATTTTTTGGAGGCTCTGCTCTCTTTTTTAGAGGTAAATATCTGACAAAGAACTTTTTGTGTTAAATTCCAAACATAAAATTCGCGTACTAGCACTGAAATTGAAAAATAATCTTTTTCACCACTTGTCCTCGGTTATTAGAGCAAAAACATATTTTGTTTCGAAATCATCAAACAATAATGAAAATTTTCTAGATGACTCTTATTTCGCTCAACATTTTTCACTGACATAATAATTCCCGAATTCATCTAAGGGTTCATTCGACCCTTGGCGATGAAAAACCCTTCACTCCCTCCCCTGTTATAATTGTCCCAGAACAAAATCCGGGAATTAATTCGTCCAGTTAGGTTCGAGAGTCGATCCCTGTTCCTTCAGGACTTCCCTACCAACACAAAAGAATAATAACCTGAACGATAAGAAGCACCAAACTTGAAAGTATCTGTGAAATAACCCCGTTAATTAAGTTTGTCATTTAACTCTACACTGACGGGCGAATTTGGGTTTTTAATTATTTTTGTTCAGCATTTCCTCAGTCGGTTCATTATATAAAATTTAATTAAGCTGCAGACTGGTTCTAATTTAACGCTACTAATCAAGTATAAAGTTTTTTCGTTTAGACTACAGCTCGTTTAGCTGCAGAATTGACGTACGTGCGCTGAGAATCAAGCGCTGCATTCTGTCTGTTCTCTGTTATCCCTCTCGTATAGTCACTCTCTGTCCTTTTTTTTCACGTTTGGTTCGGCTCTGAGTGTGTAGGTTATTTAGTTCTCTGCAATGTTTAATTAGAATTTTAATAGAGGTCAGAAAAAGGAGGGGTTAGTGCCCTTCTTGTTTTCTCAATTGGACGTGATCTACTACGAGTTGGCCATGAGCTAGGGGAAGTTTACCCTTTTCATCAACTCTTCTCGATTGTGAGTTGTTTTTCGTTTTTACAGTTGGAATCCTGGGGCAAATGATGAAAGGAAAGTCCTTTCTTCCCTAGTACAATACGAACTTGAAATTCAATTTATTAATTTTCTGGAAATTTCAGCAAATAAGTCCATGGAAGTCTCTACCCTCACAACTCACTATAATATTCCCGAACTGCATGTTAATTAAAAGTTTGTATCCACTGATGGTCTCAAACGACTCGGAAAATCTCGCTGATGAAAATATAACGACGAAATTGATTGTGTTCAACAACTTATCATTGAACACTCAAATTGTCTAACTGAATGATCTATAGTATATTATGCAACGAGCGTATAATGATAGCTATTATTCGCGAGTGAGCGAGTGGCCCAAATCGCCGAGCGAATGACAGCCATTATACGCGAGTAGCACACTATACTTTATCAACGACTACTGAATATATTTCTTGAAGATTTTAACTTTTGGCGACCGCGACAAGACCCTGATATGACAAGCGTGAAAAGAGTCAAGTTGACACATGAGAAATTTCTAGAGAACTGGTCATTGTATATTTTGTAATAAAAAAAGCTTTAATTGATATACTGAAAGTAGATTTGGCTCTCCATTGACAAGGTATACCCATATTCGTTAGTTGGAGTATTTTAGAATACTGAAGCAATACCAATTTAAAGAATATTATATCAAAGCTAAATCTATGAAGCATCTGACCGCAGTGAACTATAATCTCATTATTCCCTTGTCATTAATGAGTATTATTAAGGCCGAGCACAGAGACGTACAATGGACGGATTTAACAATAGGCGTGAATAAAAGTCTTAATACAATCAGGATCGGAAGTGAGGCATATCTTGGCCTAGTTTTTTTTTATTGAAAATTGGTATAGGTACCATAGCTTCAATTGTGAAATTTGTTGCCATTATATTCTTACATTTTCGAAAATAATAGGGCTTTAATTTTTTTTGAGAAATTTTTGAGGTTTGGTCTTCAGGAAATGTAAAATAGTGAATTCAGATGCTTTTGCGCATAAGATTATATAAGAGAAAAACCGAAAATATTATCATCATGTATATTGTTTGTTATTTAGAACTCGTGGACGTTTGCCTATGTTGAAATCGCAATGTAATAAATATTATATATTTTCTTGGATTTTGATATGACCACCACCAGCTTATGATTTGAAGAGACCAGGGACTACAGATTAAACAGATACGACAGTCAATCTTCTTGGAGAAATTTGAATTTTCGACTACATCGAAAGCCTCACGAGAGCGTAGTGAAGCGAAGTACAAAATCGATCCTCCTAGTCTCTCTTAACTTCAAACTGTGAAGATAATTACTTTAGCTCTATTTTGAACATCTTTCTTGATATCAAAGCATGTCAAAGCTTAAAATCCCCACCAAATACATTGAGAGACGCCATAGGTACAAATAAAACCGTTTTCTGATTGGCACCCCCATTTCACAACTACGTCGATCATAAACGCCTTGACCTCTCTTCAATCATGAGAATATTCTTTTATTGAACATTTTCAGCGAAAATTATTAAATGAATTATTCTATTGGTGTTCTTCTGTGAGATGAAAAAGGCTAAATATTCGGAAAGTTTGTGTTTTTGAGTAATTGGTGTTTTCAGATGAGATAAAAAAGACGAAATATTCTTCTAAGATAATCGAAAGAAAGCATTAAAAAATTAACGAGACTCTCCGTCCACAATAAAAACACAGAAATAGATAAAAATATGGCGGTCTATAAAAGAAGATTAAACGGGTTCTATCTAGTTGATTACAGCAGTCAATTTGGATAATGGTCAGATATTTGATATATGCAGACCCCTCTAAGTATATTACAGATAGTAATGGGACAGTATTGATGACGTCGTCTCAAGTCCATTTTATTATTGCAATTTGTGTTATTTTTATTTCTAATACAGCAAATGGCCGGGTCTTATTAGCGGAATGGCCAGGATGGCATTTTCCCGTCTCCGAATGGAGCTGAGTTATGTCCAATTTTTCTTATTTATTTCCAAATTTCGGGAAGTATGGGATGGCACTTTTAAGTGCATTTCTCTATTACTGATTATATATTAGACTGTTACTCTTCCGTATCGGATGTACATTCAAATTGATGGGTGCTTATCTTGCTTTATTGGGATATTTAGAACAAACATATCGCCTCTTCTTGCTATGTGCTCTATTAGGGGTAATTTTCCACTGTTTTGGATTCAATGATAAGAGTTCTTTGAGTGAATGGACTGAAGGGCAATCTGAAAATTTTTCAGTAAGCCCAATACTTAAGAATCTATTGTTTTGTTTTTTTCCACCCACGATTTAAGATTCGATAGCAAAAAATTTCAAGGTGAGTTCAAGGATTGCAAAAAAATTTTCAATTCGTGAATGAGTAGAATAGGACCAAGAGTTCTGAGTTTATTGAAATGAGTTTTTGAAGTATGTTGAAATAAAGGGTTTCTTCATATGACAAGTTGTGTTAAATATACATTGGAACTTCCCTATAACGTACGTCTGTATAACGAATTTCTCTGTTTAACGAATTTCGTACAGGACACTGCAGTAGTAGGCTATGACTGTTTATTATGGACAAAAAATAAGTGTCAAGATTTCGTCAGAAATCGAAAAAAATGTTAACATAATATCTACATCACATGATCTAATATTTAACTTAATTTAATTTGCAATTTCTTGAAAATTCAAATAATTGAATCATTAATAGAATATAATAAATAATAAAAACTGAGAAAACTGTAAACTTTTAAACCAACCGACAAAGCTTTAACATTTATTATTCGTTTTTAATGAACAGTCATAGCCTACTACTGCTAATTGAATTACAAAATCTTGAATTCTGAGCTTGGTTTAGAAAATAAATGCCTAAAATAATATGTTTTTGAAAAGCTGAGATTGTGCTTAATCAGAATAAAAAAATAATATACAGGGTGTCCCATTTAAAAAACATATGTTTGCTCAATAACTCATAAACGGAAAGTTTAATTGAAAAACTGACTACGCCACTGGATTCTACGGAAAAGAAATCTATAGGAATGCGTTTTAAACCATTCCTCCAAGTTCAAGCTCAACTGAGATACGGGGGGTGATAAAAAGTGATACTTTTCATTTCCCCCCTGTATAGCAAAAATAAGAGGGCTATGCAAAAACTGATTGCGCCATCTTTAGTTTCACAAAAAATTAGCACACTGTCGCGAAAACCGCATCCCGCTAACGTTAAAATAACGGAGATATCCCGTAAAAGTGCCCAAAATGGTATACCCTGTACATCCTCTAAAACGGAGTAAATTCTCTCTATAACGAAATATTCAAAGAACATCACTCTTTGAATAGGTATTGGCATAGGAAGGTGTGTAAGGGTGGGTTTTTCCGAAATTTTTCCGGACGTACGTAATGAATGCCAACCTTGAACTAAATCATTACGGCGGGCAGAGAAATCCTTCTGAAACAGTTTTAAATACACCCCTGGAGGTTGGTTTCAATCTAACCATCACGCTAGTGTGAAAGTTGTGCGAAAATGTAAAAGAAAGGACTTAACTTTGAATTTATCAACTTTTTATTATCTTGACCATTTTTTGCTGTCATTAATAACATAGTTGAATGAATAACTATTTCTTTATAATTCACTGATCTTCACAGAAATTAATGAGTATTTCCATAAAGATCGTTAGTGATTTTTAACAAAAATTTGGTTTGGGAGAAGAAGAGTTTCAATTAATTGACAGAAGAAAGAGTCTCGAGTACCAACATTATGAAATGGAACCATGAAATCTATCAACTTTTTTTATGCATTATTATTCAAACGAGCCACCACTGCGAAAAAGTTATCCACAAGCTCATCGCAAAAATTATCTGCTAATTCTCGTCTTTCCTAATGATCTCTTGAATACACACCACGCGCAGAATATTTCTTTCAACCCAATCGCAATGCTCTCACGACCACTCTCTCAAATTTCACCAACGTCCTATCTAAGTTTCTTGGAACTCATTCGAGGTGGACTGTTACAAAAGCTCTTAAGATGATATTCGATATTTGGATAGTGGTTTTAATACGTGTGAGACATAAAAATCAGTCGTAAGCATGAAACCGCACACCCAAGAGTTGAAAACTTGGTGTCACTCACACAGGGAAATACTGTGGGTTAATTAATATAGGTTTTCTTGGGATTATTGGATTACCAAGAAAAAATCATTTCAGTTCTTAGTTCTTGTAGAACTGTATACAATGTTGATGAATTCTTCATTATTTAAAATATCTACATGCAGGAGAATTCGCAGAAATAAGCAAAAATCACCAAAGGGGAAGTTTTTTGATACTAATTTCTCTAATTCTATCGCATGTTTGTTTTTTTGCCATTACTACGGATGAGTGTTAGGAAGAGTTTCAAGCATTTTTTTACGATATCTAACCTAATATTTCATACATAGAATTTGGTGATTTTCTCATCAAAATAATTGTGTTGGCTACTATAATTATTCTAACCATTATACAGGGTCTCTATAAATGATCATAACAGCGCAGTTGGCGTTGGACTATTATAAATATTTATATCCTGATGTAAATTTTAATTTGAACAAACGATACTTTGAGTTTAGGCTGGTTATTTCGAAAGAAATTGAATAATGTGAATTATAAATTTGTAGAGAATTTGTAAGAAAAGATAAGATAAAATCTTTCCAAAGCAACCTACGATGTTACAATCATTTATAAAGACCCCGTACAATGTCACTAGCAGAAAAAATAAATAAATAAAGTTGTAGACAAACTAAAGTGAACATAATAGGCATGTGGATAAAAGATAAACCTCATGGAAAAGATATAAAAAAATAAAAAATAATATCGAATGCAGACCGTAATACAAAATATAAATATATAAAGGAAGATGAAAAACAACAAAAGAAAAGTATGTGTCCGTTATTTGCTGAATTTTTCGATGAAGAATAATAATATTCTCAACTTTCATATTCTATACACATTCAAATGGGAAATAAAAAAACTTTTACTTCTTCGTACTTATGTGGTCAACAATCACACCACTACAGTTCTGAATTGAATATACTCACTACTTTGCACTACTTCTCAAAAATATCTCCTCAACTCACCTGCAAAAAAATAAATAAATTAGTACTTAATCATCAAATATGCCAGTCAGTATATGTATTTGCACTGAAATCATTGAAGAAGAGTATTTTGGAAAACAGAATCTGTTGGTTGCATCATCAATGTTTTTACTTTCGAAATGAATTTCTTTTTCTTTCAGTCTAGTTTTGTTTCAATATTTACAAGATTGTTCATCTATTACAGTTGGCTTGTACGAATGGTAAAAGAGATATGAATAGAAAAACATCAGTGATTTCAGAAAATGATATTCAAAATTAACAAGATCTACTTGAAATATATTTAGGCGAAAATTGGTTCGACTTCACGTCAGGTAAAGGCATTCATGAAGTTTTTCAAATGATAAATAATTAATTCAAATATGTTGACTCGAGATTATCCCATTCCACCAATTCTTTAGATGTTCAAGATCATTTCCGATGGAGGATTTGAAACATTCCGTAAAATTCAATTACCGTAACCCGAATGCACAAAAATCAATCCCAAGAATAACCAATTATAGTTACCGACTGATCCGGAACCAGCTTCCCTGCTCTTCTGATTGAAATTATACACAAGAAAATTGTGTAAAATCGTAGATGGAGAAAAGAATAAGGAATAAAAACGTTACATTCAATTCCATTACATTATCTCGGAAACCGTTATCTGTCTATTTTTCTCCCAATATATCGAATTGAAAAACGTAAAATAATTACTCGGAAACAATGGAAATGTAATGGAAAGCCGAACAAAACCGAGCCTTAGAAGAATTCCAATAAAAACGATATCGCTGAAACTCAATAAGTGAGTAATATCTGGAAACAATAAGTTCCAGGCCACAATCGCAATCGCATAAAGTCAAATATCAAAGAATCCTGAAAATTATTAATGAAAGCAAGCAGACAGCGTGCGGTTATCAGGCGGGAGTATTTCATCGAATTGCGATTAAAGGGGGACACACCCGACTGGATCCTCTCGAATCAGATTACATCGTTCTGGGATATATCGGATTGTTCTGCCTGTTTTTGGGCTATTAATCATTCTGATGAATTAATGAGAAGAGGAAAGTAGTCCGAATTTTGTTTTTGGATTATTTTCAGCCTCTTCGAAAGTTTTCTTTAGTTTCCATTATAAAATGGAAAAAAAAACATAAACCGAAGGAGAGAATACTATCTAATCTCAATTGCTACAGAGCAACCTGTATGTTGGAAATATTTCCTCGTGAATTATTCGTTTTTGCTTGTTACTAGTAGCGAAACAGCGTTGAGTTTTTTGGATATTTTCAAAACTATAAAATCAATCGGGTCGAAATATAATATTGAGTTCCTGATTCCGTCCGCAAATAGTTTTTTGATACCTCTGATTTTCCTGCGAAAATTTAAAATTGTGACCACTATGCAGTGGCAAGATGGCTCGTGAGTTTCTGCGACATGGTATAAGGTAAGAAGTAGCCAGAAAAATGGTTTTACAGGGTGTTAGTGAATAAGTGCTATAACTTCAGAAGGAGATTCTGCTTGAAAAAGTTATGATATTATGCTAAATAACTTTTGACCGCAAATGTTTCGTTTTCCGGAATATGGAATGTAAGTTTCATTTGAAAACTGCCTGAAAAAAATGTATATCGCTGAGATATTTCAACATTTATTGCGTATTCGTTCAATTCGTGACAAAGAGATCCTTGACAGTGGCTGCCTATGTCATCGATAGTCTCACGAATTCCATCTTTGAGGTCTTGAACCGACGCTGGGCTATTGGCGTAGACCTTCTCTTTTACGTGGCCAAAAGGAAGAAGTGTTAATCACAAGATCTCATCACTCAAGGTGATTTTTCGATGAAATTCCGGATCATTTTCATGCATTTCAACGACCCAATCAGCGAAGACACGATGTTGTTGATGATCGGCCGGCTTGAGTTCTTGTGTTAACTGAACTTTATGAGCCTAAGACCCAAATCTTTATGCAAAATACGATGTAATGACGTTTGTGGAATGCCTAATTCCAAACGACGAGGAATGGACAAAACCGGGTTTCTTCAACAATTTCGGCTACAGCAGCCAGAATTTTTCCACTTATTTCTTCATTGCGGTCCGACAAGATGCTTCACGACGACCCAAAAAATGTTCGACGGAACGTCTCTGCCAAATTCTCACATTTTTATAGTGAATTTTAATAATTTCAATGCGTTCTTGAAAGTTTTATCCTTAACTTTTTATAAATGGCGTAGTTTCTACTTGTCAAATGTCAAAAAATGAAAGCTTCAATCGTGACATCTACCGAATAGCGGGCTATTCAAAATAACACCTCTTATTGGAAAACCCTTTGTCTGATTGATTAACTGCAGATATTACCCCACTTCAACTGATTCGCATCAGTTTGAGGATACAGCGTCAAATAGAAAAGTCCTAATCCAATGGTGGGTACCAGCCCTTGGATTGGAGCCATAGGCCGGCGTAGCGAACGACTGAATGGCGATTAAGGCTGTTAAAAAGAGAGAGGAAGAGCCAGGGATTTTGAGGATCAGGGTAGCCTTTCAATTAGTTTTTGATTGATTTTGTAGCCGCCAGGAGCTCCACTTAATTGGAAGCGTTGATTACAGTCGAGGCCCCCTTTGATGTTCGCTCGGTATAATGGTCTCTTCAGATTGATTATGAATTCTGTTAATCGATTCCTCAGAGTCGGTTGCAGTTGCAGATATTGAATTTGTAATGAACAACTTTGGATAACTGAGGTCCCTGGTTCTGATTTAATTCCTACTCCCGCCATGAAATATAATTAACTAATTGGTTTTCGGTACGCAGAATCACTTCCCAGACTGTCTCTGGTCCTCGTCGATGTTCCCGGTGACTCTTCGACCATTGCCAATTGCCATACTGACGTAGACGATATATTGACGTTGACAACTACAGTGACACTCGATTTTTGAGTAATTGCAATTTTTTGTATCTCGTGATGTCTTTTGCCGGTGGCAATCGTCACTGCTCCGAAGACTAAAAAATATTCGTATAAGTAAAAATGCTAATGAATTTATTGGGCTTTTCAGTCTTATTTTTTCCGATCGAAAATTCGAATACAAAAAGCGCAGCAAATAATATATTTTAACCCTTTCTGGGAGTTTGAAAACAATTTCGAAATGTGTGATTTTATTGATGAAAAATATTCACCAAGTTTAGCACAATATTCATTGAAATTAAAGAAGAGAATTATATTTTTAGTGATCTTCGGAAGGGTTGAACTTTTTCAGGGGAAAGGTTTTCCATGAAGTTTCATGCCAAAAATCAACCTTCATTGTCATCACAAAGTCATTTCCGTATCATCCACATATTCAGTATATTCAGACAATGAGTTCTTGAGCCATTGCTTCGACAGAAATTGTGTTTCCAAAAAACTAGATGAGACCAGAAATTTCAAAAAACTAACCTAATCGTCTCGAAATCAGAAAGCTCTGCCCCTGAGACGAACGCGCTTGAAAATAATTTATCAGAAAATTTAACCACCCATTCAATAGAAAGAATGGCTTATGATAAGTCGTTTTGAGCAGACGTCATAAAAAATACTTTTTGTGGAAAATAAAAAACTATTATTGAGACAAAAAGTAGGTGCAGATCATTTGTTCGAGTTGATATTAAATGAAATAATGAAAAATTACATAAAATAAGTAGTACCTATGAGTATATAAATACCAAGTTTCATTTCATCATGAAAATACTCATCTCTAATGAAAATGTTTTTTCGAAAAATTCTTGATGTACTTCGTTTTTTGTATTTGGGAACAGAGGACAGTTGCCAGATAAATATAATGCTGTGAATTGTTTGAAGGTATTGTTATTGAAATGCAATCAGGGTTCGAAAAATCATGATATTTAAATAAATATCATATCACATGATATATATCGGATATATATCAGATATATATCGGATATATATCACTGTACAAAATTTTTTGACCAATAAAAATAAGTGCATTATTCATTGTGCTCATCTATTTTTCCATGGCATCATAACCAGTTTTTACCTCCAGCTTGATTGTAGAGTCCAGAAGGTACATGCTTGTTCCTTGTTTCGAAAATACTTTATGACTTTTAAAATGTGGAAGTTGCAGAAGGAATTTCTAAGTCTTTTGCCAATAAATTCAAAATATGAGCTGAACATCCATATTGAAATATACCGATTTGTTTCTCTAATTCCGAACGCATTTTTTGTACATTCCCTGTATTGTCTGTATTTTTAATTCAATAAATACAGTAATTCAATATATCGGATATATATATATATATATATATATCCAACTATAAATATCATGATATATATCAAGATATATATCATGATATATATCACTTGATATATATCCTTCGAACCCTGAATGCAATAGTGTCCTTTTGTTGCCAAATTTGAATAGAAAATTTCGAAAAAATGCAAACCTCGACAATATATTTGAATCAACTTGTTTAGTCAATACGGTCATATATACGATGCTTTCTTCACTCCTTTCTGGCAATTCGTCTGCAAACTTGAGTTAACTATCAGGAAAACTTCAGATACTAACAGAGGATGTGTGAAAATTCAATCTATTCAGAACATAAGAATATCCTAGAGCCGGACCTGCGGAGAGTGCTTCTTCGACGCCTGTAACTTATACGGTTATTTTCAATTTACTTAAAAGGGCCTTGGCTACTGTAAACTCGGCTTCCTCACAAGAATCGACACTTATAATGCTGAAATTATTACACTTTCGCCAGATTACGGTTTTAAACTTATTATGGAATTACGAAGATAAAAAACATTTACAGACATTCGTTCTTTAATCTTCTCTATCCTTCCTTTTCTTTCACGATCCTCGAGTGGTTTCAGATGGGTTAAATTAAAAGTTTATCTGAGGCAGTGTTGTTTATATACTTGAAATGAAAAAAATGGTACGATCGTCTGAAATTTATGGTTTTTCTTTGTATTTTATGTTTGTCAATTTCGATCGTAATCATCTTCAGTGATTATTTCTCATTTATTTTTAATGACTGATGAGTCGTAAATACTTGAAAAAAATAAGAATAAAAGTATGATTTCAATTGGTAGTTGAAAAAAATTTCAACAATCACAAAGAGTTCCATCTAAATAATCGCCAGTTCTTAGATAAAAATGATATTGGCTAATATATTAGATGAGTAAATAACTATCAGTCCATTTCTCTCGACTGTGCAAAAAAACTTGTATATGTTATTGAAACGAATCCCATCAGGAAAATTAATACTATCTGATTCATAAAACCCACTGAAAAAGTATATTGGAAATTTTTTATTGTCGTTTTGTGTAGACAATGGTAAATTTTAGGTTTTTAGAGTTAGAAGATTAGCTTTTTGCCATGAATTCTGATTTTAAGTGAAATTCTTCATCTTCAAATTTTGAAGACTTTCCGAAAAATTTTATTTTGCTTATTTGGGTTTCCATAAAAAGTGTTTAAAAACAAGTTTTCTACATATCAAATTACTTAATTTTATTACGATATGCGTAATACTATAGTACCTTCAAACTCTAATTTACGAATGTTGTCACTCATATGGATAATAACCAAGTTACTTTCAACTTAAAACGAACATTACATTCAAAATTTTTCGCTTAATTGAATTTCATGTTGAATTTCCGTATAAATTGTTTTTTTATGTAGAAATAACCAGGAAAGGCAATATCTTATATTTTTGTTTTGTGCGTTGTTGGTCAATCTTTCATGTCTATGCTTCTTTCAGAGTAGTTACATATAATTGACATTTCTCTATACAGAGTGACCCAAGATATTTCATACAGCTCATATCTCGTCTCTCAGACGAGAGCTCCAGCAGAAACCCTGGTTATATTTTTCTAAGAAACCTACCCCTAGATATTTTTTTTCCAATCCCACCCTTAGATCTTTTGCAAGATTCCCCAGTAGAAGAAAAAAATGTAGAAACAATTCTGGGCTGGTGGGGCGAATTTCGAACATTCGTTATGTGAAATTTGATTTAAAATAACTACTGAGTTGTTTTATTATGTTTCAAGATGTTGTTTCTGTTAATTAATTATTTTTATTGTATGTGTTGAATACTTTAAGACACCAAAAATATTTCACCAAAAATTGCAAAACTGGTTCATAATTATTTTTTTGAGGGTTGAATATACTTTAAATGATGAATAAATATTTTAACATATTTTTTCTTCATCTGGGCAATCGCTAGAGCGATAAAATCTAAGAATGCAATTAAGAATATAATCGGGGGTAGTTTTTGATGCCATTTGAAATAGTTTTTGTGTGAGCTTTCTACATTCTTTGGTAGCCGAAATATTGGCTATGTGGAACATCTGTATGTTTTCATACAAACGACTCAAAATTAGAACCCCGACAGAAATTTAAGTTAGAAATTCTAGTCAAATGCATGCATGGATCTCTTCCATCGTTACGCCTCTGACAAACATACCATCAAATCAATAAATCTTCCAAAAATACCCAAATCGCAATCCTCAAAGATAAAAAATCTAAAATACACTTTAGGCGTTGATCCTTCCCATATGCCAAACCCTTAATGTACAGCCCCCCTAAGTGTCTACGCCGGTGGCTTGAGTCAGAACTGATGCCCTCAGACTATCCATCGTCAAACTCGTGTATATCCAGATGGTTGCTATTAGCAGACAAGTGTGAATTTGGTGTCCGCAGAATGCTGCAGTATTATTTACCTAGATCCATTAGGATAATTAGTAACTGAATACCGTAATTATGGAACATGACGTCTCGGCTAGTGTAGTCAAGAAGGGCTAAGGTTGGGTATCCACGATGGGATTGTGATGCTGGTTTTTGAAGCTTAGATGAAAAACGTTACGATGATTGCTATTCTGGAAAAGCTCAAGATAATGAATGATATTTTATAAAATTTGGACTGACATATCTGAGGTATTTCTTCATTTAAATTAATTTTATGAATTTGCTCTCATGGAAGTTTGCATTAAAGAAATTTTTGCCGATGTGAAGACTACGATATTCACAAAATCTGCCAAGTCTTGCAGAATTTTCGAACAAAAATTCAAGTCGAATGAAGTTGATTGAAACGTGATCAAAATATATATTTTTCGTATTTTCTGTCTTGATGAGGAAGTGCAAAAAATTTGGAGAGGTGATTCTGCATGAAAAAATTCAATTGAAAAAAAGAAGTAATAGATCATTTTGAAACAAGTGTATTTAGAAATCAAACTCACACCAATAGATATTTGAATTTTCATTCTAATCATCAATTTAACGTGAAAAAGGTATTATCACACTTTATGATAGGGCCTTTTGGATCTCATGTTCACCTGAAACTAGCAATCATCAAATTGCCTTCATTGAAGAGATTCTACTAGATAATCAATACCCACCAAATTTTATAGAATGAACGATATCAAATTCAGAACGAAAAATATTTAATCACAATTCTAATGATGATCAGGTACTAACTGAAAACCGTCAAGAACAACCAAATTTGTTGAACGTCATTCTTTATATTCCTGACCTTTCAGAAAAAATAAGAATCGGTTCCAAATTCAACATAAGATCTGTTTTCAAAACACAACATTATTTGAGATCCATTCAAATCACAACTAAACTAATGAATGAGACATAAAAATAAAAAAAATTGTGTTCACAACATTCCGTTATATAGGAGAGACATCAAGACCTTTAGAGATAAGAAAACATAAGAACAACATCAAAAATAGAAACATTACAAGATCACAAATCGTTGATAGTGTCTGTTCAAATCATCGGAGATCATATGATGAACTGGAACAACACAAAGATTCTAATGACGGAATCTGATAATTATGAAAAGAAAATTAAGGAATCCACATGTATTTTGTTAGATGAAGTAGATAATTTGGCTAATTGTTCTGTTGAATTAGATCGTATTTGGATTGACTTATTGAAAAAAAATGACATCAGGAAATTTCGAAATTAAGTGAATCGACATTTCTATGTGTTGACAACTTTCAATGTCAATTAGACTACAAACGAAAAAAGACACAATTCTAAAGATTTTCCAAGTTTGTCTGAAGAAGGATTGTGATATAGACACTGAAACGTTACGTTATCTTTTTCAGTTATTTGCTTTTTTAGTTTTACTTTTAGGCAACAATTGTTTCAACACCAATTTGCTCCTGACAAATTAGTGCAAGGATTTACGCAGGAGCATTTCACCTTAATTAAAGATTTTTTAATTTTTTCTGTCTCAAAGACTGGGAGTGAAAACCTAAAAAAAATTTCTAGACATATAATTTTCAGTCTTCTTATCAGTGCATTCTTAAAACTCACGAGTTGATGACCGCTATCTATTTCAGGAAACTTTATCGTCTCATTAACATTCACGAGGAAAATTTAACTTGAACTATCACAACTATAAAAATGTTGCACCGTGCAAAATTCGTTTTACGTCAGACGGAATCTAATTAAGCTATAATTATGGGCTGTTTTTAAAATTTCAGTTCTCCATTAAGCTTATGATTTCTTGGAAAAAGATAAGAGTTAATGTATATTAATTAGAGGAAAGTCGTCTAATTTTGGACAGTAGAACAATTTTGGATACTGCAACACCCCGAATTCTACCAGGAGTTTTCTGGCATTGAATTCCGAAAAATATTTGTTTTTGATCTAAATTCATCCCCTGTAAACTGTGTAGTCCAATCTGTCATCACTAGATAGAAATTTAAAATTTAACCTTTATATGTGGTACCTAGTGTTTTATTGCTCCAACTGTAAGCTATGCAAAATAGATAAGTTGTGAATGTGAATTGAAATTTGGTATATCATAAGTTGAATTTCTCTACAATGAGCTCAACCATTTGATTCAAACATTGATGCCAAGGATCTATTCTAATTTAATCACAGAAACTAAAACATCAAAGTTGCCTAATTTTGGATAGGAAAAGTAGCCTATAATTGTATATCCAAAATTTGGATATATAATTTTTATTTTTTTATTTGAAATGCCTAATAAAGGACTGTTTTTCAGAAAATGGAATATGGAAAACATGAAAACGCCATCAACGTAACTTGAGAAGAACATTTACGTTTGTAATTTCTGCGAGGACACTAGGTTCCTTATTTTGGATAGGTTATCCAATATCATGAACCAATTTTTGAAATGACGAGAATTTGTATTTTTCAGTTGAGCTCATTTTCATATAATTTCGATGGAAAATAAATAGTTCAGTTATCGTTAAGGTTATGACATTTAAGTCAGGAAAAAATAATCAGAACATGAATACCACTCGCAAAAAAGTACCAATCAAAAAAGTATCCAAAACTGGGCGACTTTCCTCTATTGTTTCAATAAACAAATGTGCCAAAAAAATTTCCAATCTATTCTAGTGAAAATTGTAATCTGCCATTTATAATTCAGATTAATGCGGAAAACAGAGAAGTGAAAAGAAATGAAAACAAGATTTACAAAAGTCAAGAACTGTACGAACAAAAAAGTACCTACTATTCTTCAGTTACCTTCAGCATCAAAAGGGCCCAAAACTCTGAAAAGAACTGAATGGACATACAAATAATAAATTAAAGCATCGTTTCAATTCTGAAAGTAACATTAGTCTGGCTACCAATTGCAGTCGCAGAAAATCAGAATATACAATGAATTGAAAAAACTTCTTGCAAACCTATGTAAAAAAACCTAAAATTTTTTGATATCAACAACTTTGGAACATTTTGGTATGCTATATTAAAAAATTTTAACAAATGGAATATTGAGAAAAAACACTTCGCTATTGAACAATCAGAAATATGTCGCGTGTAACATTCTAAAGTTCTTTTGGTAGATGGCCATCTACCTCGAGAGAAATATGCCTGGCGACAAAAGTGATGCCGCAATCTTAGGCATCAGCCGTTCAGATGTTTGTAATTATTTTCCAAAGCACTCTGGGTCGTTAATTGCATTTGCATCTTGACAGTTTCTTGCTTGGTCGCGATGTCAGTGCGCGTTAAGGTAAGGAAGACGTATAAGTGGGCTATGAATTATTCATTTTGATACTCCATTGTTAATTGGGTCTACGGTGACGTGATTTTTGAAATAGATTGTTGAACGTCCTAAAATCCGATTCCATTAACATCACGTTGCAGGTTTCCAAGAGAATGAATATTTTCCTAGGAGATTTACTCTGTTTCTTAGGACTGGAGTTGAATCCGCCCGCCAAGAACTTTCTCATCAGCTCATTCAGCGACAAGCCTTCAATGGAAAAAACTAGTTCAACCCATTATAAAAATATGTATGCCCAACCAAGAAAAACAAAATTTTTCTGAAAAAAATTGAAAACTCAAAAATTGGAAGAAGTATAGTTTTTGAAATACAGTGGAACTTCCCTACAGCGAAAGCGCTAAATCCACAAAAAAAATTCATTATAAAGAAATTTCGTTATACAAAAATTTGTTTCTATATTCGGCAATCTCGCGGTCGACTTCACTGATAAATTTAAGTTCATCATTCAAACTTAAGCACTTCCTTTTAGACATTTTCGCACAACTTTCACACTAGCGTAATGGTTGGGTTGAAACCAAACAGCCAGGGGTGTATTTGAAACTGTTTCAGAAGGATATCTCTGCGCACCGTAATGATTTAGTTTAAGGTCGGGATTTAATACATACGTCCGGAAAAATTTCGAAAAACTTTCAGGTCTGATGAAGCAAACGAGAGCATGCGAAACGTCGCTGAATATATTTTAAGATTATTCGACAGTTTGTCCTTGTCCCGCAAAATTTTGTTATCAATTACAATCTTCATTTGCCAAACAAATAAATTGAAATTCTTTCGTAGTTTAAAAAATAAACGTTGAGATGAACGCAACTGAAGAACAAAATATTCTTGAATCTTCGATGCGATGAAAGAAAATAATTTCCGTTTTCCAACCTCGCGATTCATCACATTCACAGAATAAGGCCGATTATGGATTAACCCGGTCAAGGACACATCCCTTACAATCTGAATAATAAAGAATAAAATGTTCTTGAATGAATGTAAACATGTGAGTCTAACAAAAAAATTTAGAGAAATTTTAGTTAAGTACCCGTTTTGTTGACTCGCCAATATAAAAATGAACATTTAGATTATGCCCCCTCTACGATATCATTCACAAAAAATCAATTTTCGATACGATAAACAAGCATTCAGCTTGTTCAACATACGAAAGCTTTACATCAATCAGAGTTACTAAAAGTCGCTTGTCGAGTAACCCGGTCAAGGCCGCATCCCTTCCAATCTGGCAACGCCGCATCCTCGAATCAGCAAATAACACTCTTCCGACAACAATATTTCCGTGTTTGTTCACGAGATCTGCCAAAAAGGTATGTTTAAACAGAGTCATTTATGTCCGTGGAACCCGCCGTTTGAAGATCCGTTTCCATTAGACTCAGCTCGTGTTTTCCTCGATGTTTTCGCACCTACGCGGGGAATTTGGAGTGTTTGTCTTATATCCTTTGTATAATTAATATGGGAGATGACGAGTGACGTTTTAATGGTTGTTATTATCTAATTCATCAGCGCTAAGCGCTTTAATGGGGTCCATTAGAGGGAATCTGTAAGAAACTGTTTGTAGAATAAAAACGTTTCGTATGGGATAGTGTCTTTATTATGGGTTCTCAGTGTGACGGCAGGATATACATGCTTCTAAAATATTCATATGGATTTTCTAGACTGTTAGAGCTATCCATTCCATCGAATATTTTTATTCTTGTTCATTAGGAACAAGAGATTTCATTTTGAACAGTATACAAATGGCACAAAATTTCGAAATTTTGTTCATTGATGACAAATTGACAATTGAACGAAATTTTAAATGATCTAATGGATTTAGTTCCTGTGGTATTTGACCCTTAGGTGCCTTCAGAGTTAAGTCCTCATGAAAAACAGGCCATGTTGTGGACCACCTAAGTCCAACTTGTTATGAACGTCGTCTAATGGACATTTCGGGTCTTCAGCAACACTTCCACAAACAAAATCAATATTTTCTTGTGAACGACAGCTACGACTGTATTTTTCACTTAGATCTTCCACCGAACCGGTCTTGAAATATTTTGATAATTGCCTGAAATGCTTCAGATAGACGATTAAGTTAACCATGAAATTCGCACAATTTCATAATATCCATAAAATAATTCAACAAATCAAAAATTGTGAGCGTGTTAATATAAGGCGTTTATTGAAGATACTGAACCCTCCGAAGATTCATGCATCGGAGGTAGGTGTTCGTAAGGATCCCAAGAGATGGCGTCTTGTTTCTGTTATACTAAGAGCTGGGCGACATTTCTTCAAGTAAGGGAGCCCAGAATGCCTTTCAGACTGAGCTCCTCCATACTGATGAGACCCAATAGGGCGAAATAGCTATCTATGGATGCTCCGTTTGTTCTTTGCTCGTTGACGGGATTAGCTCCGAAGTATGGGTTTAATATTGGTTGATTTTAATCAATTAGTATTATTCTCTGCTTTTATTGTTAATATTATACCTGCGATTTACGCGATAATTTTCATTTCGTTCGAATAAAAGTTAGCTCAACAGAGATATACAAATAAATCAAAGATTGTTCAACATGCATTGAATGGAGGCCAAACGCTTATGTGGGGTGATGCTTCCGAAATATCGAAAGAAGAAAAACTGAAACGTAAAAATTTAAAGAAAGAAGCTTTCATGTCAATTACCAAAAATCCGTCTGTTGATCTCAAAACAATCTGGACTTCAATTATGAGATTTGGCTCAAAAAAGATCAAATAAATTGTTTTGACTACTGATTCAATCAAAAATAGACAAAAATTTTTAAATAGTGACGAAAGTTGTTGGCCGAAACGTCGAATACAAGAATTAATATTGGTGGGAATAGCCCATATACTGAATTCTGAATTGTTGCGAAAGATTTAAAGGGATGATACTCAGATTATTTTATGGAAGAAAGTTCCCATAAATGTAGTTCCGGAAATGCATTGTTTCCAAGATACAGAGTGTTGAAGTTTTACTTAAAAATTGACTGAAAAAGTGGTATGCCACTGAGATATTTAAAATAACAATTATTTTTGAATTCTTCTTTCAATTTGTGGTAAAAAAAAATTTCTGCTTTCTTTCGTGTGGGGTGACGTTTTTATTGAAAAAAATTAAACATCTTAACTCGTATTTGTCGTTACTTCAACAATTATGTAAAAGAGATACTACGTCAAGAAGTTTTATTACTTTATATAAAAACGGGGCCTCACACGAAAAAAACGCTTGAGAGATTTTTCGTCATAAATTAAACGAATAATTCAAAAATGATTGTAAGTTCAAAAAATCTCAGTGGCGTACCACTTTTTCAGTCAGTTTTCAGTATTCTGAAGAATCATTCCCTTAAATATTTCGCATCTATTCAGAAACACCCTGTATATTTCCTTTATTCGAATCAATCTCCTAAGAAGGTACAACTACTCAATAATAAACCAGCACCGTATTAAAAGTCGTACCATGTGTGGACCAGAAATAAAAATAAACTCAACTGGAAATAGTGTGCGCCCCATATAAGCATTAATCATACCACAACGGAACCTGAAGAAAAAACGAACCAATTCCTACAACTCGAAGTGTCTTAAAACCAGCCTTTCCACCTCCCCCCGTCCCTTTTACGAATTAAATCACTCGCCTAATGATCAATTAACGAAATTATCCAATCAGTCTTAATTGGAAACGACTTAGTGTGTGTTCTGCTCAACCAACGAACTGAAATAAGGCCTTTTCCATTGATTAAAATCAACTTAATGAAATCGATGTGTTGCAAAGGGACCGGAAAATCTATAGACGTGAGCGCGACGGTTTTGGTTCGAGAGGTCCTGAAGGACTAAGCCGCGTTCACATTTGTTCATAGGAACTGCTTGAATGTGTTTAGGGGGTAGAAGTAAAGGGGTAATGGGGAAGATCGAAATAATGATGAAGAGCTGGTTCTTAGAATTTTCCTTGGACGAATGTGGTCAGTTGTGAGCTGGAGAAATTGCAGAAGAACGACTTCAAGTCTAGTAATTTTCAAGTATCAAACTTGGAACTTTAATAAAAAATGCATATATAGTGGAATTTCCCCATAACGAAAGCGCTAAATCAGCAAAAAAAATTCGTTATAAAGAAAATTTGTTTCTATAGTCAGCAATATCGCGGTTTACCATTCAAACTTAAGCACGTTCTTTTAGACGTTTTCGCACAACTTTCACACTAGAGTAACGGTTAGATTGAAACCAAACAGCCGGGGGTATATTTAAAACTGTTTCAGAAGGATCTCTCTGCCTGCCGTAATGATTTAGTTCAAGGTCGGGATTTATTACGTACGTCCGGAAAAATTTCGGAAATACCCCACCCTTATACCTTCTTACCAATATCCCTTCAAAAAATGATGTTCTTTGAATATTTCGTTATAGAGAGAATTTACTTCGTTTTAGAGGTGTTTTTAACATGGATTTCAGATTCAAGGTGCAATGCTTGTACGAAATTCGTTATACAGAGAAAGAGAAGTTCGTTATACAGACGTTGGTTATAGGGAAGTTCCACTGTATATTTATTCGAATACTACACAATTTTGTATTTGTACCCATACGTTTATGGTATTTACACCAACTTTTAAAATGTTTCAAGAGAATCATTTTAAGTGCATGATGAAAGCCTCAACAAAAAGCAGTGGCATCCGCATAATATCTAAAAAGTGTAGTGATTTTGTGTTAGAAAAAAGCTGAAATATTAATTTTTAGAAATTCTTTGCTATAGAAACAATAAGTTTGACTGAATATCTTGAAAGTATATTAAAAAAAGTTAATAAAATGAATATATTTCCATATAATTTACACCATACATATCAATGTATTCAGATAATCATTCCAAGAGCATATGACTAAAAGCTAAGTGGCATCTGATAGGTGTAGTGATTTGGAGTTGATTGAATAACAATAAACATACAAATTTGATTTAGTTCGCTACAAAGTGAGAAATGAAACATAATGTATCAGAAATAATGCACAAAATTTTGTATTTTGTGTATTAACTGGTCGAGCTGTCTCTTGCTTGTATCATTATTCATATATATATTAACCGACCACAGTCTAACATGAGCATTATCTTGAATTGAATTCTGATTTTGTAAATGTGGGTTGATAACAATCTCATAAATTAGTCAAAAACATGAAAATTTTCATTCTGTTGGTTAAATTTGTATACTCAGATGTCCTGACGAAGCAATTCGATACAGTGTCAGCTTCTCTTGAAAATAATTATAGTTTTGTTTTTGTTTAAGTGTGTGTTAATTTCCATAAAAGTAACATGTAATCCTGAATTTCTTTCTCCATTAGTGCGTTTAATACTGAAATTAAAAGGAAACGGTTCAACAAACTTCAGGTTTTCCTCTGAACTTTCATCCATAACTGGGTTTTCCACCCGGAAAACGCCTCGTATAAAAATCGACTTAGCGAACTGAACCAAATAACACCGGCTGATTTGGCAGAAGTGTGGAGCTTTGAGAGCTAATGCGGCCTAATGTAAGCGAGTAGTTGTGTTTACTAATAAAACACATCGGTAATTAAGCGTTGCTAATTTGGTAATAAGCATCCGCAAACACAGAATTCAATTAACGTCGACCTCGCTCTCTGGTCTGCTCCAACAGCGACCATCGAAATTCCCTCCTCCTTGTCGACTTCTCGTTCTACCTACGGATATTCTGAAACGATTTATTGATAGTCCATCTACCAGGATTGCATGTCAGTAGCAAACTGACTTGCTTCGAAGACTTGTTGGAACGGTGCGGAGATTCAGGATGATTGACCGGCATGGCACCAGAGCAGTTGAGGAAGGCTCAATAGCACATAGTTATTTTGTACGTTCAAACGTCCGTATTGAGACGTTTTTGTTGGACTAAGCCTTCTACTCTTTGAAAAAGAATATTTTCCAAATAATAATTAGTATGGTAAAAATTACCTACTGTTCATCTGATCTACCGGTTCAACAGAGCTATCGTTCATCTGATCTACCTGTTCAATAGATCTATCGTTCATCTGGTCTACCTGAAAAAAAATTATCTACTCGAAAGGATAGATCAATATTTATTTTGTACGTTTCAACGTCTTTCTTGGAGCTTTTACGTTAAGATCAAGAAAACATTACAGGATTTCTAAAAGGCTTCAAATTGTTTAGAGAATTCAGTTGAACCGTCATAGTGTTGGATGCTTAGAGAGTTAAGAATTATTAACTAGTTTATTAATGACAGTGATTAATGGTTGCGATATGTTAATAGTTCGATCCGTCGATCGTACTAAGAAGGAGTGTGAATTCCTGATTGAAATACATTTTTATTTTGCATATAATATACATTCGAACTAGTATACCTTTCTATGTTTATTTGCTTATTTATTTCGGTACAGTTGTTACATCACTCGTATTACTTGTGGATACTTTATATTCGTGATATTTGCACATTAAAATAGTAGAAATTAAGCAACAAAATGGGCCATTTTGATCAATTCCGTTTACGTTTAACGCACCTTTCATTATGAGGTTAATAAAGATACACATGTGAAGAAATGAGATTACTTCATTTATGATCATTCTATTCTAGAGCTTTGGGAGACTCTGGGATCTTATGTTCATCTCAGATCGAATGAATCTGCAGTATTTTCTCAAGGATATTAAAACCGTCATCAAAACGCATAAAGATAACAAACTGCATTTACTCTTAAACCAATGGCCTATTATTAACGATATTCTTTGGCCGAAAATCACACATGTGTCTCGCTAAATTACAATTAAACGAATGAATCCACTTTATTTATCGCATATCTCTCTCTTATTAACTACAATTGTCGGCAAAAAGCCATGCCTGTTACAAAATACCTGAAATATGAAGTGTGTTGAAACGAGAAGTACATTTGTTTCAATTAAGATTTAATGGTCGCTGTATGTTATTACGTTCATTATTGCATTGTTGGCAGCAATGTTTGTTGACTGAATATTTGAGAAATGGTAACTGGTACTTTTTCACTTTGAGGCAATAC
Source organism: Propylea japonica (assembly GCA_013421045.1). NCBI lineage: Eukaryota > Metazoa > Arthropoda > Insecta > Coleoptera > Coccinellidae > Propylea > Propylea japonica. The sequence continues at coordinate 93,263,995 of CM024241.1, forward strand.
GTGAAATTTCTAAATGCGCTGATGTGAATTCAGTAGTCCTTGGGCTGTTTTGCAATTCTTTCAAAATAGGATTCCTTTCTGTTTTTGCTATTGAATTTTGAATAAACCATAAGATGATGTTTTTTGGAAATTCTTAAAATTTCAATGCATCATTTCGAAATTTTGGAAATTTCGATATCATTCGGCCAATATCTGGACTGTTTGTGAAGAGAGTATTACTACAGTATTTCTTTGAGCAACAATATAACTCTACCCATCGAAAGACAACCGCAAAAAAGTTTTTTCATGTAGCCTATTCGTTTTGAGATATTTCGTGCTCCTGAGTAACTCAAAAGCTCGAAATACGGCTTGCCATTGGCTACGCACAAGCACTTGAACAGCTCAGGAGCACGAAACTCCTGAAAACGAATACTGTGAGGAAAAACGTGCCCATCAAAAAAAAACCAGAAAATTTTAATAAATCTTTAACCAATAGCATCAAGGAAAGTAATGAGCGACAACTTGTAGACAAAACATTTTTTATGTTGTACAAATCACTAAACCACATGTCCTTAAATTTCAAACCACTTAAATCGGATGTTTATAGTAATAAAACTTCCCTCAACAAATTAGCCCCCCCAACCCCAATTTCCTGTTAGATCATCACCAAAGTCATAATAAAATGTCTTCAGACCCAGATGATTTGTAACCATTTGTCACATCCGGAGCAGAGTTCATACACATACTATGTATTTTATGCATGATCCATCCATAATTTACCTGTCTCTTCTATGCTTACTTCATCATTCACCACGAAAAGATCAGAATGACTTTCATCTAAAATCTAAGTCATTAAATTGTTGAATTATATAATAGAACCAGTGTTCTGTGAAAAGTGTTCATCGTACATCTGAAAGCACTATCGGTCGAATTATTGAAAATTTCAAGAGACAGGTTCGGAGGAATATCGAAAAATTTAAGAAAATGCCCGAGCAGTAGCTTTTGAGCGCTCGTTTTTTGGTGCAGCAATAAGACTATTACCTCAAAATTTTTTATGGCACTTGAGAATCTTGCAGAATCTCAGCAAAATCGAAATGATATTCTGGAAATTATACAAAAAATAAAATATTTCAAAAATAAATAATCAAAATATTTGATTCTTTGATTCTGATGATGCGATCCTCCTGAAATTTCGCATGAACTTTCAGTACATTAGTTTTCATTCTCAAAATCAATTTCACTCGAATCGTATATTCTGTTATGGAAATATAAAGATTCGTCTTTCAATTTTCCAATTGAATTTTCTATGGATCTATTAACACTATGGCCATGAAATTTTGAATGAACATTCAGTATATCGATCTCCATTCACTCGAATCGGATATATTCTTATGGAAATATGAAACTTCATTTTTCAATATTCCAATTGAATTTTCTATGGTTCTGTTCACACTATAGCCACAAAATTTTGCATGAGGCGTGTTATGAGCATCTTGCATTTGGCCGTAGCATTTTATTTCGATTGGTTTCGTTTTTCTGAGATACTAAGGAACCAAAATTTTTAATGGCCATATTTTATGAAACACCCTGTACGATTTGGCTGGATAACGAACTTAACCGAGGTATTTGAGACCCGAACTCATCCTGAAAGTCTCTAGGACAATCCCTTCGAAAGTTATTGTGCTGACGGTCGGACGTTCCCACAAGCAGAATTGAATTGACCACGAATTCGTCATCAGGGAGTCGAACCCTATAGTTTGAGATCATTTTTGGCTCAGAATTCGATAATCACAGACATTTGGGCAAAACGATATAGCACTCGTTTGAGAAATGCATTCAATATTTGCCTACAATTCAATCAAACCCTTAAATTTTTATGAGATTTGTGTCAAGAACTCTGTGTTTTGGGGAAATGAAAAATCAGATGTTGCCAGGGAAAATTTAGTTGTTTTATTTCAGTCAATCTTTTTATTCAGTTCACGACTTCCCATGCATTTTCACGAATCATCAATACATCTGGAAAAAGCATTTTTCACTTCGTACACTCTATTTCACATCCACTTAATTGACCATCAAAATACCTTTTCCGCCGACCTCGAAATGAAAGCTGCTTTTAATGTGTACGAATTGAGCATTAATGACCCATTTTAATGCTCAATTTTTTCAGCCATTTTAATGTGCAATCCTCATGGCAACCGTACACAAAGTATTCAGAAGCACTACGAGAAATGTCAAAACTCTACTGGAACATAGAAATATAGAAATTCCTTTACGTCAAATGTATGTCTTGTGCGAATTGAGAATGTATTTCAATCAAGAATTTATACTCTTTTCATGTTGAGATCGTCGGAAAAATCTTGTAATAAACTCGGTTATTAATCGAGCGACTAATGGTCTCGAACTATTAACGCGTTCGCTCCGCTCACGCATTAAAATATCTTGACCATTAGTCGCTGTCTTTAATAACCTAGTTTATTAAATAACTATTTCTAACTAAACCATATCCACATCGTTTCAAGAACCGTAAATCGCGAAGTTCCCCGAAATTCAACAATTTTTTACAAAACCATGAATGAAATTATTCATTTAACTCGATCCACTTCAAAATATCCTTTCCACCTAACTTCATAAGCACGATCTTGCTATTTTCGCTAAACCCCCTATTTATTTTGCTACGATAAATTACAGCAAGGCATCCCGAAATGACTTCACTCTTCATTTAGCAACAGTTTCAGATGTTTCTTAAAGTGCCATCCGTCACCATCGCACCTACATGGTCGATTGAAAAATACTATTATGCATTTCCGCTGGGTCCTTTGAGAGGCTGAATCCTAATGACCGCTATTTTCGGTTCTGTTGCGTCAAATTAGGCTTGACCAGGTGTACTAGTATAAAAGTTAAAGAAGGCCACACACGACGGGGTTTGATTATGTGAAAAGAGCTGCATTTTGAGGAAATTGGTAAGTTAATTTTATAGAAACGTTTAATGCAATTATAGTGTGCCGTGACGATATATTTTCAGTAGATTCAAATTTGAAGAGGTTGTCTGTAAACAAGTGTGAGATAATTCCCCGATGAAAATATTTTTTTTTCGAAATCGACCTCCCTTCCAAGATTCTTCCTTTGGAAGGCGTTAACGAGTTGACAGTTTTAATTTTTTTTTAGGAGTCCTAAAAACACTGAGTCATAAAACTATACATAATAAGATTCATTAAGTAGATGTTACTCACAATTTTTTTTGATCCCATAACTTCATTATTAGGGGGTAAAAATAACAACCCCCTATGGTTATTCTTCAAAAATTGTTTTCGTGGATAGATTTTCGAATAATAAAATTCTCTTATGGCTTCCCATTCGATTCTGGAGAAAAAAGTCTCTTGCAAAATTTCTTTACAGTCGATACTTTTCTTGGAAAAAATAAAAACTTACAAGCAGTTATGATCACTGTTCATTCCATTTCATCGTATGTTATATAGAATGAATATTCTAAGATATGGTTTATGCTCGAAATGGTTTTGTCAATTATGCTTATTAATCGAAGGAAAGTTCTATTTGTGATATTAAACTATTACGGATAAAATTTTCTTCCGGAAATTAATAATAAAACCTTCAGAAAGATTTATAGAACATCTTTATCACCTGTCATAGACATACAATATCTCAGAATATAATTTTATGGAACACTTATACGATGTAATGGAATGAACAGTGATCATAACTGCTTGTGAGTTTTTATTTTTTCCGAGAAAAGTATCGACTGTATCAAAATTTTGCGAGACACTGTTCTTCTCCAGAATTGAATGGGAAACCATCAGAGAATTTCATTTTTCGAGAATCTATCATACGAAACAATTTTTGAACGAAAATCATAGGGGGTTGTTATTTTCAATCCCTAATAATAAAGTTATGAGATCTAAAATAATTGTGTGAGTGACATCTACTTAATGCTTCAAATTATGTTATGAAATGATAATTGCACATCGAAATTATAGAAATTGATCAATGAAATGAGTCATTATCGATCAATTTCGTATAGGTTGAACCTACCTTTTTGATTTTGCTGTCGACAGAAAATATTATTTTAGTATAGTTTCCTAGTGGATTTTGCGATTTGTTCATTGTTACCACAACCGAAATATTGAAATTCGACACCTATCCTAAAGATTGGAGAATCTGTATTTTTCAGGTTTAAAATGACTTCAAAATAATTTTTTTTCACATTGTCCTATTTAATTTTCATCACAAATTTGACGAAAACTTTTACGTCAATACCAAATTTCAGCTAGATGATAAAATACCAAATATCAACTCTGGAACTGTTCGACTGATCTAATCGTTTCAGGTCAATGAAAAATTCCAAGAAATCAATTTACTTAAAACTAGGATTGAAATTCTGACATATTGAAGGATTATAAGAGGTAAAAGTATTGTATATTCCTTTTTAAAGTTTCTAGAAATCTTCTTAAGAAATCCCGAAGAAAACCAAAGATTCCACCCCACGTTTGTTTGTCGTGGGCGTGCCTTCCTCCAGCATCTTACAAATAATCCATCCCCACAATAAATCGTCAGATTTACTTGTCGGATCATTTAGAACGGAAGCTGAGACCATTCTGGATTGAATCCAGACATCTAACTGTGGAGTATTTAATTCGTTTCTATTTATATATCAATTTGCTTGGGCCCAAGATTCCTAGTTCGGATATCTCGAATTTCTACGTGGTTACCTGAGGGAAATAAATTTAATCTGCAAAAAATGGAGAAAGCCTTGACATTGAGTCAGATACTTTAGCATCCTCGTTCGCATCGGAAACGCAATCATTCAAATTTGAATATCCTGAGAGCTGTTGCTTTCATTCTGTTCATTTATGAATTCATTCGTTCATTTATTATCGTGTATTCAAATTTGAATTGTCGTTCACCAGTATGAATAATTTTACGTGAGCTTTCGACTTATAAGAATTTTTCCAATAAGAGGTATTATTTTGATATTCAAAGAAAAATGCCATTTTTCAATATAAATGATCGGATGTTCATTTCATTATAAAGAAGAAGCTATGCCATTAATAGTGGAAAATTACATCAGGCAAATGACCACCACGACCACGCTTACAGGACCATATCCTTTTAATGAAATTTTCCATAACCAAATCGCAAAGTGGCTGCCCTATGTCCTCGATAGCCTCACGAATTCCATCTTTGAGGTCTTCGATCGACGCTGGCCTATTGGCGTAGACCTTCTCTTTCACGTGGCCCCAAAGAAAGAAGTCACAAGATCTCGGTGGCCAATTGTGATCACTTCCTGGAGAGATGACCCAATCAGCAAAAACACGACGTTGTTGATGATCGGCTGGCTTGAGTGTTAACTGAACTTTATAAGCCTTAAGACGGTGTAATGACGTTTGTAGAATGCCTAATTCCAAAGAACGACAAGGAATAGACAAACCTGTATTTTTTTCAACACTTTCGGGTACAGCAGCAATATTCTCTGCTGTTCTTGAGCGACGTGCACGGGTTTCATTCTTCACATCACTAACTCTTCTTTATTGTGTTCACGACGACCCAAAAATGTTCGAGTTTCACAAACCATCTCTGCCAAATTTTCACCATTTTTATAGTGGATTTCAAGAATTTCAATGCGTTCTTGAAGCGTGTATCGTTCCATTTTATTAATGGCGTAGTTTCTACTTGTCAATTGTCAAAAAATGAGAGCTTCAAACGTGACATCTACCGAAAACGCGGGCTATTCAAAATAACAACTCTTATCGGAAAACTCTTTATAATGTTTTTCGCAATTGAAATTGATTCATTAAGTTGATGAAACTATCAAAAATTGCCTATTTCTTCTTTGGTTTTTAGCATTGAACTTGTTGGAGCCTCTAGTTACCGAAATCAGTAAAAGATCAGCCAAGTAAGCAATCGCCTTAGGTTTGCATGTGTTCGTAAAAGAACTGATGAAATGATGCAATAAATGCGCGATCATTTTTTTTCCATTTACATTTTACATATTCTCAGAAAGAAAATTCATTTCATCCATTGCTTTTTTTCCCTTCTTCGGCAACAGTCGGGTTTCTTGTTATTTTTCTTGTTCTGCCTCATCTTTTCTAGTATTCAGTTACTATTGAGCGAAGGAATTTTTTCCACAACAAAAGACTACTGCTAGCAAAACCCACATATCATTTTTTCAATAGAGTTGTCAGATAATTAGGACTATTAATGAAATGAATGCTAACGCGTACGCTTCTTCTGATCGTTAATATATTCGCTAGCATATTTCGGTAATCTAAAAATTTTTTTTGCAAACTTGACTACAAAACAGAAGAAGGAAAGTTGATTTAATTTTCTGAGGTCCTTTATTTTCAAAACAATTTTTTGTATCTGTGAAATTGACTATTTTTCGGAATTAACATTCATTAGTTCGAAAAAAGTGGTGTAATCCTAGAGCCAAGCTCACAAAAACAATATGTTTTATTCTGTAAATAAAACAATGACCGATTGTAAAATATGCGGTATTTTTGTTGAAATGTCGATACTGAATTCCGTTCTGTTTCATTTCTCGACATGAATTTAATCAATGCTCATTACACCAATGTGCTCCAAAAATAATTAAATGTTAATAAAAATTCATTGTTCCGAATTATTTTTCGGTGATTCATGAAGTACATTGTGTAAATTGAAACCGGATGTATCGTAAAATAGATAGATTTCAATTATGGAACATGAATACCCCCGGAATCATAAATATTTCATCGTTGAATACAGTTTATGCGGGCAAACAGGGTAGGACTGAAGGAAAGGGTATTGCTGAAAAAAAGCCAGCTCTCCTCAAGATTGGGGAGGAAATATTGCTTGAAGAGTAAAATCTAGAGAAAACGCAAATTTTATGAGATCATAATCATTTTGCTTCCTGTATTCAACGTTCTTGCTAGCCGTCCTCAGGAAAACTCTCAAAGTTAACAACTTCAAGCAGCTGCCGTTAAAAAAATAAATTTTCACAAAGTCACAAAAGTTGCTTTTCTGAAAGTTACATAATTTGAAAGTTTTTCTGTCGACAGCTAGCGAATGCTTGTCGAAACGTTGAATGAGAAAAGCAAAAAATGCAAATAGCACAAATAATATTTCAATAATTACTGAAATATTCGGGATTTAGTTCCTTACTTATGTGGTCTATTTAATCATACAATAAGAATAGAAATTACATTTTTGTCCAATATGTCATGTTTATAATATTCCTTATTCACGACTATTATATTCTACCCATAATTGATCTGTTTGCTCGGTCATAATAATACCCGTTAATCGCTAGTGAATAATAAGTCATTATTCACTGCTGTCAGATGCTCCATGGCTTTAACTGTAACTTTATATTGGTAAAAATAATATTTCTTCAGTGATTTTGAGTGCCCATGCCAACGAATAGGGATAGGACTATACCTTTTCAATCGAGGCTTTTTCTACTTGAAATATAATAAACTTTTTATTACAAAATGTACAAGTTCATCAAAAAATTACTCATATGTCAACTTGACTTTTTCAACACTAGTAATACGTATAACGGAGATTTAACAGCCGCCAAATGTTTAGAACTTGACAAATATTCAGTAGTCGAAGAAAAAAGTGATTTCGGTCACTCGCCTGTAGCTCCTAGCCTAAACTTCACCTAGTGAATAATGGCAATCATTATACGCTCTTCGCATAATATACTACTGTCGAAGGAACGAAATATACTAAGTTACTAAGCTATTGCTTCAGTAGGTCATTGAATTTATGAACAAATGTAAATTTACAATAGAAATTCGAAATATTCGTTTCAATTCAAGGAGATCGATAACCTCTTTGAATTTGGCAAGTGAAAGTTATCACAGCAACCATTCTTCTACCCAACTTTGTTTCAACAGGGTAATTTCTGAAAAATATTGTCTAATTTCTATTTCTAGTACCATAAATCCATTTTAAAAGTAGTAGATACTCTACAAAATGACGAAAATATCTACATGAAATTTCAAACAACCGTAGCTAAAAACACATTTAAAAGAATTCTCCATTTTTCTCATGCGCAAAAAAAATCCAGACTGAGCTACCAGCAAGTTCACTTATATGTATACCTAAACTAAAGAGAGTAAATAACGATTCAATCCGCCTCTGGGCCACTTCTACAAAGTGCAGGTTCCAAGCCCGTGGCTACTTATATCATGGTGGATGTTTTACTAATGATACGGGGTCTCCCATAAATATTTTTCTTGCCACCTATACAAACAAATAAATCTCCTGCGACATGATCCTGAAAGATCCACTCCATACAAACGTGACTTCTCCTGACGTTTTCGAAATGATTTTCATTTGAACAGCTGTTTCGGTAATTTAGCAATATGGTGAGAAATAATCGACGCTGTCGTTAGGATTACATGGGATAGGTATAACTACATTTTTTTTCAGGTAGCTACGAATAGTTGGTTATTCCTGATACGAGTGAAAAATTTCAGCGATATTTTTGAAAATACGAGAAGAATAAAATGACAGTTAAGTCTGTTAAGTCTTTTAAATGAATTTCCCTGTGTTCCTGTTTTGTTAAGATGGTTTTTTGTGATATTTCGAATGATTTAACAAAAATATTTATGTTATTATGCTCTATAATTATTACATAATGAAAATGAAAATTATAACCATTATTAGGCAATGGACCAGATAAAACAGTCATTTTAGTTTCAATTTCATCATTTGTCTGACATAAATTTTGGTTATTTATTTCTCTATTTCAGACATGTCTCACCAAGAAGTGCATTATATTGGACTATAATTCACTATCAGATAAATGTCATCATAATGTTAACATCAATGTCAATATGTTAGGAAAACTTTATATAATTGATGAAAATTCTTGCGAGTGACATTGATTTGATCATAGTACATCTGATAAAAAGAAACTTGTAAACTGGTTCAATTCATCTGAATTTATCGAATGTAACAGTAATACAGGCTATCGAAAGGAACTTATGTACTTATAAATTCAATCAACTCCCACATTTAGTGATAATGATTGGAGAGTTTTGAAGATGATATCTTGAAAATGGTGTCCACTATTGTCAATACATTGCTTCCATCGATTTCGGAAATGTCAGACAAATGTTTGATTGAATTTCTAAATCAGCAAACTCCTGTGTCTCAACCTCTAAAAGTGAAATTGATCAGATAGTTCGAATATTTCACTTCTTTCACCAGTAATTTTTATTTATTTCTCAATTGAAATTTGTATTTTGTTTTTTTCTTGTCAATTTCTTGGAATAATTTCATCGAAAATACACACTTCATCGGATTAATTCTATAGCATTCATTTCGTTGCATCAACTGAATTAATTTTTGTTGCAAACGAAATAAGGTGAGTTAGAAGCTTCTGCACACCTGTTGGCATCAGGAAAACGATAAATATGAATTCAATTTAATGAAACTCAAACAAAGCTCGAATTTTTTGAAGTAATTTTTTCTTTCAGGAACGATGCAACGGAAATGATTGAATTTAAAGTCGAATGTTCTCATCAATTTTTTCATACGAAAATCTCAAGAAACATCTTTCAACTAGAGCTTCACATATTGTTCCGAATTAAATCAATACAGATACAGTGAGACTTCCCTATACGGAACGTCTGTACAACGAATTCCCTGTATAACGAATTTCGTTCGAGACATTGCACCTTGAATCCAAATTACATATTGAACATCCTTCAAAACGAAGTAAATTCTTTCTATAACGAAATATTCTAAGAACAAGACATCACTCTTTGGATTGGTATTGGTAAAAAGGTATATGGGTGGCTTTTTCCATAATTATACCGGACGTAGGTTATAAATCCCGACCATAAACTAAACCATTACGGCGGACGGTTACTTTGAATGATTTCGTTAATGTCGATGTCAATATTGTAGCAAAGGAAACTCCAACTGAAAAGGACATGTTAAACAGTGTCAAATGCGGTGTTTGAGATCACTGCGATTGCAGTGATGATACCGACAGCGTTGATTTGGAGGGGCAACCGGCCGAAAAACCAAATCGTGAAGAGGTACTTCAAGCCTTTAAAACGTGTCGTCTCGCTTTCATGTCCACTGAAGGGTTTCCGGAAAATATTTTTGAATCTTTTGAAAATGCGTGTTTTTATGAAAAAAAAAGTTTTTTGATTTTACCACTCAGACAAAATTACGCATTATTTGCCCAAATAATCGTGAATAGCTATGTATTGTATAGGTACGTAGCTACATAAAATGCATATAAGCTATTAGAAATGCACTTACACACCTTTTTGAGTATGCATATAAATTCACAATAAAAAATGCAATTGCTTGTTTCGATACTTGACACTATAAAAAAACTTCTGTATAACGAATTTTTTGCGGATTTAACGATTTCGTTATAGGAAAGTTTGTACTTTAACTAGATCTGTTAGTGTCTCCTCACATAATCTGCACACCTCGTATTCAAATCGTGATATTCAATCCCATATGATTAAACTACATAACAACCATAAACCCAGTAGCTGGAAACCCTAATATCTGACATAAAAACACATTAGCATTTCTCTCGAAGCGAATTAACAGGCGGAGCGATGTTTGTCCTGCAATATAAAACGAAAAATAAACTTGGATTCAAAAAATAATGCCGCGCTGGCCAGCTAATGTACTCTGAGTAAGTTGTGTATTTTAATTCGAATCACTTAAAGGCACTTTAGCTAAATGAAAATTTTAGTTCTTTTCATTAGTGCATTAATGCAGACTTATAAATCATTTTGTGGATAAACAGCTGCATCTGAAATCAGGGATTTCGTTCATTGCGAATATCGAGATAGTGACATTTCACTGAAAATGTCCACCGAAAAGTTGGATGAAATGTGAGAAGTTCATTGAAAAGAAAATTTATAGATCAATCTAGTGAATGTATTTATCCAGTTTAAAAAACATACCAAAAATAATTTCTCTACTTCGAGCAGAAAAAAATTAAATAAACAAGAATTTTGATATTCTTGCTCCCTTGTTACATTATTTTGCAATTTTGAAAAAATTTTTCTTATAATTGAAATATCTCCTCATTTCAAAAACGACTATATACATTGATTTAACCGAAATTTTAGCATATGAAATCCGCCCTCAGAATCTTCATGTTTTGTTTCCTTCAAAAGTTTTTTCAGGAGACAGTCGTGAGAAAGTGTTTGATTCAACTGATGAATCTATGAGAAGATTTATAGGGGCAATGGCACAAAACCAATACATATTCTATACATTCTATGCTAATTTTCATCGAATTCGGCAAATAAAACATATTATGAACGAATTATGTACTTTAATTCAACATTAATGGAATGAAACGATTATTCTAATTACACGTATTTCGACTATTATAAAAGCAGCAAAATATTTATCATTATGATACCATGCAATAAACAATCATCAGATTTTAATGTTCGAATTAAAATGAGTATACCTGAACAAACACTGATCGTATGTTAGAATAATTCAATTATAGACTTTTCATATGAGATATTCAACGAATTATATTTCTAAAGGTTCAGAAATATCGAAGAAAGGCAAAAATATCTTTCGATGAGTGTTTCAATTATGCCGAAATTGACCTTGAAAAATAAAAATGATTGAAGAATGAAGAAATTATTCCTTCACGTATTTCCATGATCATTCGTACATAAACTTTGTCCCATTTTTTTTGACACAGCACGTCTGGAAAGAAAAGTAATATCTTGAGATATTGTTAATAACTTTGTGGAAATGATTTTCTAATGCAAGAATAAGTTACAGATATTTGTGACAGTATTCGATTAATTTCAATAAAAATTCAGTGAATTATGAAAATTATTGTTGACGTGAAATAAATGATGATGGAATATTTATGGAGATATGATTTGGACTTTTTCGATTATTTTTGCTAATTGAATTCAATGTTTCGGCCAGCATTCGCCAAGCGTTTGGTCGTCAGGAAACACTTGCAACGCCTATGATTTTTGAAACGCTACTGGTCATCATAGAATATGCATTGACAGACTGTCACCTTATGTCAGGTTATTTCCCTTCTATGATTTCCGAATCTGCGGGATGTAATGAAATTTATTTGACTTCCTTTCCTCTGAAGAAGAAAGCATCTATCGTATATCGTGTTTCGTGAAGAATTTTCATCTGAATCCATCGGATGTTTCGTCTGGAATTTCTAAGTTTTAGTTTGCGAGATAAATAATATTTATTCTCGGTAAGTCATAATTCCTTTAATTTAAGCAGGGATCTCACTAGGAATTTAATAAGGTGATTTACTGGTTCTGAATTTGTTGCATTGCTTGCCTTCATTTTGTTTTATAGCACATGTTCTGTTTTTCGCTTTTCATTTCCCCAGGGCAGAATTCCTCCTCAGGTTCACTAATAATTATCGACATAATGTAAATACCTATTCTAATTTCTTCGGCTAGGACCGCATTCTTCGACTTTGGACTGAAATACAATCATTGGCCGAAGCTGAGTAATTTTTGGCTGTTACATTTGGCTGCACCGACATTTGCTTGGAAGTTAACATATGGCAGAAGCCTGGAAGCATACCTGAAGTCTATCGAAGCCGACTTGAGGGCATATCTTACCGAGATCATCTAGCACTACAGAAGACATTGCATTGGAAGCGGAGCCACTGTTTGAACCTTTCCTTCAAGATAAGTAGTTATAAGTTTGTGTAGTGTGACAAATTGTGTTGGAACTGTAAATTTAGAATTGTACATCTTGTTCTTTTTATAATATATTGTTAATTTGGTGATTAACATAAACACTGTTCCTTTTGTTTTTTTACGTTCCATAGTTTTTCTTCTTTCGATATTTTGTAAGCTTCATCCCATAAAATCCCATGGACTACACTCAAAGCATGCTAAACAAGCTTTGACTTATAAGTATCTTCTTGATGGGCTATTTTTTTGCTCTTTGATTCGGACAATTAAAGGATGTTTAGTTTCTCTGACGTATAGGCTCTACCATGTTTATACCCAGAGGTACGACGCAGCATTCGAAATGTAATTAAGCGAACATTCTTAACGAGTGACCGATAAAAAAGTGACACGACAAGCCGAAATCAGCAACAATTCAATTAAGTCGGAATTCATTCCATCAGTTATCATAGTCCGTACCAAGTGGGCGTCGAAAACGTTTCCGATTGATTCCTATGGAAATGAGCCCGATGTGGTCTTTAATTATACACGGGACAGCAGGAGTAATCACGGAGTTTAATTAATCTTTCCGATACTTCGTTCCTGCTGCAATAATGAATTGTCCGTCCGTTCGTCGGCCTTGCATAGAGGAGAGGATCCACTATCGGATCGGTTTCGGTTCAAACTGAGATGATTATTCATTGGTTATGGGATTTTTCGTGCTTCAGTCCATATAAAGTTCTCAGAACAAATGGAGAAACGAATTTGAACACTTTTAGGGGTTATTTTTGTTGATAATTGCAGATTTGTTTTCCAAAATAAGTATTGTAGATGGTTAACAAGGTCTATTTTGTCCCCCAACTGAGCTCTTTTCTCCAGTTCCAGAGCCCTAATGATAAAAGGCCTTCAAAGACGCTAAGTCTGCGTTTCTTCTTTAATTCTCCTGTCCAAAATATTCTTTACACAGGCTCGTAATGACGAGGCATTCTCCAACTAAGTGAACTGGAGTTTCCTCCTCTTCCCCACAGAACCTACCCTGATCAGTTTCTGCTAAGCCAATTCTCATCATATGCTTCCTAAGGCGACAATGTTTTGTAAGAAAACCAGTGAGTAGGCCTAACTTAGTCTCACTGAGATCCAAATACTTTTTGGACCTTGCAGTAAAGTTCCATAGAAACTTTTCGGAATGACCCAGTCCTGGAAGATTCCTCTAAAGTGGTTCTCTTTCAGTTTCTTCCTTCATCAAGAACTCTTTCTTATAGGTTTTATTTCGCTGTACCACAGATGGGTTCTCTTTCTGGCTAGTGTGTTAGCCTCGTCATTTAATTCGATTGTTGAGTGACCAGAAACCAAAACTAAAGAGACCTTATTGTTTTTGCCTAGTTCTCTCTTAGTTCAGTCGTTTCATAGCAGCTTGACTATTAGAATGGATCACTGTCACTTCCTTTCGATTGTAAGTAACACATAGATTGTAAGTAACGGTTAGAAGCCTAAGTGCGAGTCCACAACGGCGCACCGACCCTAGCCCATCGCACCGCGATGTCGATATTTGAAGTTTGTTACGAAGTAAATATGTCATTTGATGACATCGCGGTGCGATGGGCTAGGGTCGGTGCGCCGTTGTGGACTCGCACTAAGGATGAATAGACATAATGTTCTCGATAAGTCTAAATCATCCGAATATTGAGTGCATAATTTTGTCCACTCATGGAGCATGCCTCAATGAAAATATACCAATGCTTTTGGATCGAAAGTAGTACGTATGGTTTTAATGACAACGTATTCATTCGTGAACACAGGCTCTGATATCAAATTGTTTGCCATGTCTCTGAGTGAGTACCTGCCTTCGATCATGTGATCCAAAAAGAATAGCATCAAAACTTAATTTCTTGTCGACAAATATTGATAATTTATATTTCTCAGCACCAATAGATCTAATCGGTGTTATTTTTCAATCAAGTTTCCTCACTTATCACCATCTATCAGTTCAGACTGTTTTCCTCAACGAACAGAAGTGATTATCTGACCATCTAACTAGAATCCCGATATAATTGAGATGTTGTCCGATTGCCATCGCAAGGTGTGTTCTGTTATGCATACTGGTTGCGTCCATCCGTTCCAATATTAACTGAAATAGCTAACCCACGGACACTTTGAAAAGGAAGTGAGATAAGGCATATACATGATCGATTATGTAGTAGTAGGTACAGACGTTTATATGAAATTTTACTTGGAATATTCTTGAGTTCTTTAACTTCACACATCGAGTGGTAGTTGAAAAAAATTCAATTTTCTAGGTTCATACAGTGGAACTTCCCTATAACGAAGGTCTGTATAACGAATTTCGTACAAGACATTGCCCCTTGAATCCAAATTTCATGTTAAAAATACCCTCTAAAACGAAGTAAATTCTCTTTATAACGAAATATTCAAAGAACATCACTCTTTGAATGGGTATTGGTAAGAAGGTATAAGGGTGGATTTTTTTCCGAAATTTTTCCGGTCGTAGGTAATAAATTCCTACCTTAATATAAATCAATACGAAGGGCAGAGAGATGCTTCTGAAACAGTTTTTAATACACCCCTGGCTGTTTGGTTTCAATCTAACCTTTACGCTAGTGTGAAAGTTGTGCGAAAATGTCGAAAGGAAGTGCTTAAGTTTGAATGATAAACTTGAATTTATTAGTGGAGTCGATCGCGACATTGCCTATTGTAGAAAATTTTTTTCTGTATAACGATATTACATTATAACGATTTTTTTGCGGATTTAGCGCTTTCGTTATAGGGAAGTTCCACTGTATTTCCACAAATGGAAGTTGATCAAGTACTTACTATTTCATACTGTAGTTAAATTATAACTCGTCAACTTACCTGAAAAAGAAAAAAAATAATTATTAAATTGTA
This sequence comes from Propylea japonica, assembly GCA_013421045.1. Lineage (NCBI taxonomy): Eukaryota > Metazoa > Arthropoda > Insecta > Coleoptera > Coccinellidae > Propylea > Propylea japonica. Next base: position 93,279,549 of record CM024241.1, read on the forward strand.
GCATATAAGCGAACGGTAATATTAAGGTTTAATTTTATTATGATTATGTTGGTACTCGATAATCTCCGTTCACCTCTGTAAATTCGGTAATGAAGAAAACTGATATGCCAACAGCTTGAAGTTTTCTTTCTACTTTTGACTGAAGAGGTTAGTATTTATTGAAAAAAAATGGAAAGATCAAAAAAAAAATCATTAACAAATCAGTTGTCAAAAAAGTCCTCTGATCCTGTCTTTGAATCCCAGATTGTTATGAGATCATCAGATAGTTGACTGATGGGATTTTCAGTAATTGACATAAAAGCTGCTCACTCAATTTTTTACTTTCAGTTTTTCTTCTTTCTATATTATGAAAGTTCCACCCTATAAAATCCTATGTTGCGCAAGATTTGATGTATCAGTATCTCCCAGTTGAGCTTATTTTTCATGATCTTCGATTAAATTATTAAAGGGCGTTTTGTTTCTCCAATATAGTCTCTACCACACTGACAATATACTTTATATATTATGCACTTATTAGTAAGTTCAATTTCATTTAAAGGTTTTACTTACCAGAAAATGCATAGATAAATGAAGAACCTTCAAATTGTGGTGGAGATTTTATTGGAAAAACTAAACGTCCTATGAATGTTCGAATCGAAGAACATACAAAATTTGCTCAAAAGGAAGATATTAACTAATCAAAGTTTTCTCAACTTGCTTTGAATGAATTCCATACGATTTTATGGGGTGAAGCTATCAAGAGAAGATAAACTGAAACGCATAAAATTGAAGGAAGCAGCTTTATTGCCAATTACAGAAAACCATCAGTCAACCATCTGCTGATCTCAAAACAATCTGAGCTCCAATATTAAGACCCAGATCGAAAAAGATCATGTGAATTGTTTGACAATTGATTCAATCGAAATTGACCCTCAAAAATGACAAAAAGTTTCGAGTATTTTACTGATGTCGGCTGGCGAAAATGATGGGAATAGCCCAAATAATATTTCAATAAAAAACGAACAAAAGCGAGTAAAACACCAGCGCAGCCTGATTTAGGCGTAGCCTCAATGTGCGCAGTGCCAATCAAATACAACAGACTCTTTCACAGGTGAAAGAGAAGTCCGTGCACAGTCTAGATTTCATTCAAGCGGTCGGAATACCATTCGAACCGCCACCAAATGATCAACTTTCGTCCTCTGACTGGGAATTCCCAAACAGAATTAATTGGAAGGCTTTCGTGCGGGAGTTGTGACAATTTCTAGATATTCATCGAAGTAATTAATTCCCGGAATCGGTCGAGTTTAAGGAAATAGATTCGAATTTGTGTAGAATTTAATTAAAACACCGTTGAAAAGACCCCCAGAAGACCGAACATAATCCCAAATTGAACTGAGAACTGTTCAAACATTAATAACGGGCATAAATAATGCAAAGTTTCCAGATAAATCGTTCAATGGGTAGGGAGTTGTTACAATAATAAATTATAAATTGGTTAATTATCTCGATAATTCCGATTTATGAAGTTATTTGCGGGGATTCGATTATACTTTTGTTTCGATCAAGTGCTACTATTCATTAGCGAATATCGGCTGGATTTCTTGACAGGTTCTTGCTTCAGTAATTCCACTTTGATTGTAAGGAGCTGGTTTTTTCTGTTGTTAATTGGATTCCATTTTCAGAGTGAAGTATCCTCAATTATTTATTATGGAGATGATTCTTGAATGTATGGAGCCTGTAGAGTCCTTAGCATGGAAATAAGTTGATAAGTTTCTGAAAATTGACTGCATTTTGTGACACAGTGTTGACATATTACACTAAATGCTTCCTTCTGTTTTTTGTCTAAGATAAAGTTTACGTGAATTTAATTTTTTGAGCAATTTCCAATATTTGGCTTTTTTTATTCATCGCTTCAGCCAGCATTCGTCAGTCGTCGTCAGGAAATAGTATATTATGCAACGAGCGTATGATAGCTATTATTCACGAGGTGAAGTTTGGGCCACTCGCCTACGGCTCGTGGCCCATATCACCGAGTGAATAACAGCCATTATGCGCGAGTAGCATACTATACTTTATCCACGACTACAGAATATATTTCTTGAAGATTTTAACATTTTGCGACCGCAACAAAACCCTTTTATGACAAGCGTGGAAAAAGTCAAGTTGACACATGAGAAATTTTTGGGGAACTGGTCATTGTATATTTCGTAATAAAAAATGCTTTAATTGATATAATAAAACTAATGGGTATTATTATGGCCGAGCACATAGACGTACAATGGACGGATTTTACAATAGTCGAGGATAAACATTTAAAACTTGCAACTTTCAGAGAAGCGACCTTTCTCACGTCTCGAGAATGTTTGTCATTCTTGACAATCAGAAAACAGCGATCGATGACTTGGATTCATTTGCTCTTTTTTAAGCTGGATCTTATCATTACAGCCCAGATCGTTTGAGATCAACAGACGGTTGACTTATGAAATATGAGATATTGATTTCTATACGCCTCAGTTTTTGTTTTTTTTTGATATTATGGAAGCTAAAAATAAGGGTCTTCATTAAAAGCATGTTGAACAAGCTTTGATTTATCAGTAATCAGCAATTTTTTTCTTGTTTTTGATTCAAAAACTGAAAAATACTGCACGAATTACTTGCTCTGGGGTTTGAATAGTGAATAATGAATTGTCAAGTCCCGCTTTACAGAAATGTCAACATATTTTGACAGTCCCAACTGTCAAACAATGAATAATAACAATAAAAACATCTGTTACTTTGGGAATCTCATTTACAACTATAAACACTCACATTTCGAACGCCCATTGAAAAACAGACATTTCGTCCATCGAGTATCCTTCATTAAGTATCGGAGCTCACTGAAACCAGCTTGCAAAATCGCTAATCACTCAGTCCTCAATTCGTCGACATTTTTCCAATCTCCATTCACACAACATGGAAGTAGAAACCGATAAATCCATCTCAACAAATTAGATTGATTGAACCGCATTCTGCCAGTCTATTTCTATATTGTCCACAGCCTACTACAGATTGAAGAGGCCAATTTAAATATTTGCAATGGCAGCCTATTAATCGCGCGACTAATGGAAAAGGCATGGTATTTTAATAAGGTTAAAATTAAATCTTATTTTCCGTTTATATTTACATATCTGCGTGTAATGAGAACTGGTTTTTAAATGGGAATACATCTGAGTAAACTTTGCACAAGAGTCGTTTTGGCTTCTTGGAAATTACTTCATAAATTGGATACATTTGTATAATTGACCAATTCCAATTTATTGTTTTTGTTGTTGCGATATCAGTTTCTGGTTAATTATATGTTTCGTGTAGTAAAATTAATTGCGGTCTCATTCTAATCTGACAGATTTTCATCTGTTTTATCGTTCTTGATTGGAAGTAGTTATGGAAGTTGTGTCAAATTATTGAACAGAATGTTTGATTATATTTACCGTTAAGTGAGTATTTATGACAAATGCTTTATTTATTCAATGAGTAAGGTTTGATTTAGTGGCCAATGAGATAATGCAGAGAGTTATTTTAGCGAAAGATAAGTGTTTTAGGGGGATTCGTGTCGAATGAAAGAAGAGATGACAAGCCTGCAGAAACCATATGTAATTGGTTTCTTTGTTACAGCTGGCCAATACAGTATTTTCGGTGCAATTGTTTTTTCCAGTCACTGCCTGTATTTTCTCAGAATTCCCTTATGAGATTGCCATAGTACGGGCTCTAAATTGAACAATTCATAGAAAATTTCCTAGATATCGTAGATAAGCCTCAGAATAATATATTATACAACGAGGGTATAATGATAGCTATTATTCGCAATTCGCAAGTTCACCGGGTGAATAACAGCCATTATACGCGAGTAGCATACTATACTTTATCCACGACTACTAAATATATTTCTTGAAGATTTTAACATTTGGCGACCGCGGCAAGACCCTTCATGACATTTTTGGGGAACTGGTCATTGTCAATTTTGTAAGAAAAAGGCTTTAATTGATATAATGAAACTAGATTGAGGAGGTATGCCCATATTTGTTAGTTGGAGTACTTTAGAATACTGAAGAAATACCAATTTGAAGAATATTATATCAAAGCTAAATCTATGAAGCATCTGACAGCAGTGAATTAAAATATCATTATTCCCTGGTGATTAATGGGTACAATGGACGGAATTTACAATAGTCGTAATCGGCCCATTTTTTTCTAATGGGTCGATAACATTGAGATACTTTACAAGCTGCTACTGAGCAAATTTAGCTGATTGTAAATTCGCTCAGTGTAATCGAGTTCACAAGCCAACAATCTGATTGTAAAAAAGCTGCGACTAAAGTTGAAATCTGGGCTACTTTACACGCTAAATCGCTGGCGTTTTGGCTTGACATGTAAACAAGCCGTGTGTAATAAATTACAGTTACTACTAAACAATCTGCGAGTTCTCATCTACTCGGTGGTTCCTGGTTCTTGAATTTGAAAACGTGTTTGACATTTATCTTAGATCCTTGACAACGATACAAACATAAACCTCACGTGGATCGCTAGATTGTTGGCTACTCAGCGAGTAGACAGTTTTGTGTGTTATCATCACAATCTCACAAACTAATTCACTCGCTTCTAAATTGGCTCAGTAGCAGCTTGTAAAGTATCTCAATGTAAACGACCCATAAGAAAACTAACGAAAAGTTTAAGAGACTTCTGACTGTTATGTCCACAAGATTCAGGATTTGTTAAGATTGTCAGGTCGTATGATTTCTATGTCCATGACCATTACTCCGAGGTCAAGGATACACCATAAGGAAATACAAAGGAAGAAAACAAAACCGCCACAAAATTGCATAGATTAGGAAACCCAAGAGAGCAGTTATAGAAAATATTCTCCAACTGACCGACGCGCATACAGACCTCCATCCACGTAGAAATTTCAATTTGTAAATTTTATCGTATACCTACGAGTTGTCCAGTACGAGCTGAACGTTTTCTCCAGCTCAAAACAGGAGAAATTCATTCGGTCGAACGTTGAAGGAACGACGAAAAACTGATGAATTATGTAAACAAAACAGGAGGACGCAGGAGATATTTCATCCGGTGGACGACTGTACCACGGGAAATATTCAAATATAAATTCGGGACGTGGAGCGCTGCGATATATATCGGAGGGTTTCTTGAAACGCCGCTGGACGCGGAAAATTGCTTTTCAATCCCCCGGACCCTATCAAGTTATTACGCTCACATGGCTACGGCCCGGCTTTCCATCTTGGGCCCCGGCTTCGCTAACTGAAAAACTCCAAGTCGGAAATATTGCCTCGATATTAACTGGATAGAGGAGGGTACAATGCCCTGCGACCAAGCGCTCGCGCTACTGACTAACCTCACTTTTTGATTCGATTTCAGATACCAACTGGACACCGAAATTTTTGATGATCGAGAATTCATTGTGAAGGATGTTTCAATTATGCACAAGATTTGAAGGCAAATATTTAGTTTACCGCCCAGTGACCGATTGTTTTGTTATGATGTTGTGATGCCACAGTTTCAATTTGACCACCGGCAAATCAATATTTCTCGAGAAAATCGAAAAAGACTATCTAAAAATCGTTCATTATTCAAGTGCTTCTTCCTATATTACAGCCAGATCTTTTTTTAGTGAAAGATAGGTGTTTTTGGGTGAATCCTTCTCTAATAAATACTTGGTACTGTTCCTTTCTTAGCTAAACTAACCTAACCTAACCTAACTCAAGCTAACCTATAAGCTTATGTTAGTTTAGGTTAGCTAAGATAGAAACAGTGCCAAGTATTTATGAGAGTTGTTGCTGTTTTTATATTAGCTAACCTAACTCAAGCTAACCTATTAGCTTAGGTTATATTAGCTAAGATAGGAACAATGCTCATTTTTCACTAAGAAAACAAAGGTCTGGCTTAGGAGCTTAGGAGGTTACCTATTGGGTATCCAGGAACGGTTTTCCCATAAGAATTGTTCTTAAGCCATCTCTGGACACTTAGTATACCATGCGTTCTGCGGTTTCTGCTTCTGATCCACATCAGAGCCTGCAGATCTCATCTGCTGACTTTCCCATACTCTTTTAGCAGCGCCATCACCAGAAGCTCCCCTAGTCACAACTTCAGGAGCCTTCTCAATATAGGTAGGTAAATGGAATCATCTACCAAAGCCCCAAATATATGATTATATGGTTTTTTTGAATATTTTCTGGTGTAACCACCTCTTTTGGTCTTCAAAACGTGAAACATTAGTACAACGACCGCGTGAGACCGAATGACACTTAACCTGCTATGATTTGGCTTTGACAGTGTTTTTTTCTTATCAGAAAGCAAAATATTTTCAAGGCACGAAAATATTTTTCCCTCAACTTCAATGTAGGGCTCACTCTCCAAAATTAAATAAGCTCAAGCAGTTTTTTGAAGCTGTAATGTCAAATTATCGGTCATTTTAATGCAGTTGTGAAATCATTACCGATAATAGCAACGTCGCTTACGTCTGATTTCACAGAATATAGTATATTATGCAACGAGCGTATAATGATAGCTATTTTTCGCGAGGTGAAGCCTAAATCACCGAGGAAATACAGCCATTATTCGCGAGTAGCATACTATACTATACTATACAAAGGACGGATTTTACAATAGTCGTGGATAAATGACTGAAAACTTCCAAAATCTCAACAAAGATGTGTCGATCTTTAAGAACGACCACTTTGATGTTATAAAAACGAACAGACTTCATGCACACGCCGAAAATTCACAACCTTCTCATTATCCGTGACAAACAGCAAACTAAGACAACACAATAACGGTGAACCTCGTCACCATGAGATGGGCACCATAATCTGACGTCCAGTTCTTTCAAGATGCATCTAGACCGCCCCAATACACTTGTTCAAACATTTGCATAGGTCAATTCTCCACCAAACATCGATTCCTCAAGATAATTGTAGGGGCAACATCGATTCACCCCCCGGTTTAAATCTAGAGACCAGATGTGTTGACTTAGGATGATTTACCCAATCAGCAAGAACCAAGGGAGCTACGGGCTATCCTGCCGATAATATGGTATCTATGCTCTTCCGGTTTAAGTACGACTAGTCGACCGGAAACCAGTGGACTTGCTGGTGATTATCTTTAAGATGATACAGGAAGAAGCTGTATGAGATTTGATACAAGTGGTGATAATTTTGCGTGCTTCTTATTCTGAAGAAATAATTTGGTATCGTGGTTTTCATCCAAACGACTGCAATTTTCGAGAATTATCGTTTTTCAATGACAAGCTGAAATGCTAAATTAACTTTTTTTTATGCACAACCGTAATTCGGGAAAATATTTCCCGACTAACCTTTCAATTTGCCCATGTTGCAGTTATCGCTTGGCTCTTTCGCTCACTACAGGGTGTCCCGGAAAATGTGGGAAATCTCTCGGATTCAGATAGAACATAAAAAATGAAGATGACAAGTCCCATAATTTTTTTTCTAGCGGCCCTCCCTAAGAAGATACGACCTCCTAAATGACGCCACTCGAAATCCATTTTAGTGGAATAAGTTTCAAACTACTCGATATAATTTGGTGAAAATTTGATATTATGATTAATAGTATTAAGTACCTCTTAAATCACCGCACTCAAATTTCAATTAGCTTGTTCAGTCTACCAGAGGCGGACTGGGTTGTAAATTTTAATGCTTGCATTTCAACACTCTGTATGATAAAGTGTTGAAAAAAACAAATTTGGATACCATGAACATTAAGCTAAAAAAAAGGTACACTTGTTCAGTGTCGATAAAATTGACCGTTTTCGAAAAAAAATAATGAAATAAGTAAGTGATTAAAATTGATTCCACTAAAATGAATTTCCAGTGGGGTCATTTAGGAGGTCGTATCTTCTTGGGGGGGCCGCTAGGAAAAAAAATTGTGGGAACTTGTCATCTTATTTTTTATGTTCTCTCTGAATCCGAGAGATTTCCCACATTTTCCGGGACACCCTGTATAATGCAACTATAGTTTTGATTTGAAGACAAATGAACTCCATTTACATATAGATTTTTTGACAAGAGGGAAGTATTCACATAAAAATCGCAGTTATCACAAATTTTAATAAAACTGAAAGTTTCAGAAAAGCAACTTCAGTTACTTTTCGAGAATGTTGTCCTGTTTGACAGTTCTCAGAAAACAATCATCTCTGACTATAGTATATTTTGATCTTAAAGAGCCCCTGATTGTTTTGAGATCAAGAAACTGCTTCCTTTAATTTTTTACAAGTTCAGCATGTTTCGAATGAAGGCCAGAGGCATGTATGGGGCGAAGCTATCATAAAATCAAAAGAAGAAAATCTGAAACGAAGAAAATCAAAAGAAACAGCTTTCAAATAAATTACCGAAAATCCTATCAGTCAACCGTCCTGTTGATATAATGAATTGTTCAACAACTCATTCAATGAAAAATAGATCAGACTCATCGATTATTGTTTTCGGAGAACTGTCAAAAATTATAACTTCCTCTGAGGGTGACGTTAGTTGCTTTTCTGAAAGTAAGAAGTCTTAAGTGTTTTCCTAACGACGACTGGCGAATGCTGGCCGAAGCATTGAAAAGAAGAATAAAGAATGATGTAATAGCCAAAAATGATATTTCGATCCTGTATATTTCTAAGGGTTTCAGTAGTAAAATTCGAACTATAATTTTGTCCAATATAAAGAAGCTCACAAAAGCTGTTAACATAAAGCAAAGTCTGCATTAAACCATCAAAAAAAATATTGTCCCGAACTCACTGTAAGTTAAATGTGAACCACATCAAATTACCAAACTATCGATCAGAAGTAATTCATCAAATTCATAATTTTGTTCGATCGTAATTGCGGTAGGTAAAAGGATACCTCGAAGACCTAATCAAATTTATAAATTTTCTCCCCTTAGCTGATGCGTGCCTTGTTTAATTATGGATGGAAAATATTCATACATGGGGCCACTTATTATTCAGAAATTTAATTAAAATGTTCGTTACTTAAGAACCATTACTCAAGAGAGAACAGAGCGTGGTTGATGTGTACAGAGGGCTAAGGTGGCCACACAGGTACGGACCAATGGCTTCTTTCGTTACTAATCCATTCCTGACATAAGAAAATAGGGGTGGAAGAATGTGAAATTTTCGAAATTTTCAACATGACCCCAGAAAAAAAATATGCCACAATATTTAATTTGTATATTCATAATGGAAATTTTCAGTAGAATTTTTTTTCGTGAGATATTTTCTGAAAACAAATATGAATTATTCACTCCATCTGTTGAGGCTTGAAAAAGCTTTAAATAGATCGATAATTAATTTCCTTTCTTATTTTATCGTTAGATATTCGTAAAAAATATCATAAGCGCATCTCCTTTTTTGGAAAAAAATTGATAAAACACATTCCTATGAAATATTCAAACAAGAAGCATGAGTGCTGGTAGCAACAATTTTTGCAACTGAATGAGTGCTTTCTGTTGAGAAATATTACTTTGCATTGTGTTTTTTCGATTTTTTTCACAGGAAAAATTAGACGCCGAATGGTATTCGACAAGACTATTTCAAGAGTAACAGATTATTCAGCATGCATTATGTATAGGTATTAATTTGTCAACAACTGTCAAGCTTTGCCGCAAGTTAATTCGAAAAACTGCTGACAAACAGTTTCTTCATCTAGAAAAAAATGTAATTCAATATTGCGCGTTTCTGATTGACGGAAATGGTCATAATTATCGAATGATACTGAAGGTTAGTGCAGGATATTCTGTGAATTTAAAAAAATAATTTTTTGGGGAATATTCACAACGCGAAATCCAGTTGAATTCAATGTTTATTGTTATGAAACAAACGTTTCACAACGTTTTTACTGCGTTATCATCTGAATTGATTTTGATTGTAATCGAATAATACAACATCCAAGTCTTTTGTCTGACGCACTTCTCCAGACGTGTATGGCGACTTTAAAACTCAACCATTCTTTCAGTGAGCTCACCTCTAAATAATGCAGCATAATTTCCATTAAAACTGCATATGGACGCGGGTCGGCCATTACCAAATTGAATTAGTGTTTATAGAAAGGACCAGATGATGAGTGACTCAACTCTGCCTCCCCAAAGATGAAAAACTCATTCAGGAAATTAATTTCGTTGGTTGCTATCGTTTCATTCTCACAAATGCCCCAAACGGGGAAGGGTGAACCTTTTTTATAGTCTGTTGTTTTCCGAAATGGGATGATTCGTTTCAGGTGTCTTCACAAACTTATACAAGGTTTTTCTATTAGAATATTTCATTTCGATATTATAAAAGGAACGATTAAGTATATTTCAGAAATGTCAATGGATGTTGATTCATTGTGAATAGATATAGTCCGTTCACGAAAGTTTGAGTGCTTAGTAGGAGTTTGTTTATTTATCTGAAGTTGGCAGTATTTGCCGTGATTTCGTAAAATAAAGTCAACGTTGCCGAATTACCCGGTCTCGTCCGACGAGCTTGCGAGTTATCAGAGAACTCTATGCAGTATTGACAGCATTGCGTATCAATCTGACGAGAAAATAAACAGTATAACCTAAAATTTTAATGTACACAGTGGAATATGCCAAATTTCCATGGCCAACCGACGGCTCAACCTTTCGTGAACGGACTATAGGTAGTTCCCTTGACATGTATAACTCTAATAACCAAATGGCCACTAGGGTTATGGTTGAGGCGTCATAAAACCATTCCAAGATATTTTCCATGACTTGGTTCGTAAGAGAGAAATCTGAAAATGTTAAATCGATTGTGTGCTACATAGCGTCATCTTGTTGGAAATTAACGTTGTCCCCTTCTGCTTAGTTTTGTACGAGCTCTATAAACTTCGAGTGTGAATGACAAGTAGGGCGACTGAATCAGTACCATATGTGCATTAAAATAAAGTCAACAATAAAACCGTAAAACAGCTCACCTGTCAGTCATCCTAACCCTTAAATCTCACTCTCAGACAGACAGATAGAAACCCTTATCGAAATTGCTTCTCATCCTTAATATATCAAATTTTAATATCCATATCCAGGGAGTTACGGTCATTTATAAGTAGAGACGCTTTTAGGAAATCCTAGCCCACTCTGATTTCGTTATTATATTTCTCCCAATCTATGTGAAAGCCTTTCTCTCACTCCAGAGCCAAGCAATTCCATCAACCGATAACATCTAGCATTATGACGCATTACAAATATTGGATGGAAATTGAATTATAAATGAAGCTCGCGTCAAGGCGAGAGAGGCATATTGCGTTTTCAATCATGTCCGGAACGGAGGGGTCTAGCAATGATGAAATTCATCTATTAAAGACCAAGTTGGCGAGGCGGACATGTGGAAGAGACCTTTCTGGAACTTGCCAGGTTTTTGAGGAAAGGTGTTCTTTTAATTGGAAATAAGGGATGGTTCCGAAAGAAAGCGTAGTTAGGGCAAATATTCTATCGGAGATTTGATATCAGAGCGTTTATTTCATCTCTAAGAATAGAGCGCTATCTTATTGATATCACCATTTTGAGCTCTGGCTCAAAATAATGATTACTTGCTTCAGTTCCTAACGAGCTTCCATTTGCTCATGAAAATACCGTGGTCAATTGCTATTTTACTTCAACTTGAACTTAAAGAAACTCAAACCCTTAGTAAGTTTTGTAATACCCTATTTTGAAGAGGTCAATATTCTGTATAGGTGCAGCCTGATTGGTTGGTAGAGCTTGGAGAAAGAATGTGTAGAATCCTATCTGCTCCAGGAGCCTTAAAGAAATGATGATATTATCAATCAGGATCAGAAATGGCCCAATCCTCTTATCCTTCAAGCTACCATCTTATTCCTGATCTAAACTATGTTCCCGACAAAATACCGGATGAAACATAAAACTACGTATACTCCAAAAATCTCAAAACCTGAAGTCCTGTTGGTACACATCAAACATAAAAGAGCGTCTAAAATTTGGTATTATATCCTTCGGCATCATCTACGATGAAACCAGATACCACAGGGGCTTTAATGACTCAGCCAATTGAAGGTTTTCCACAGAACTTCCTGATGGTAATAAAATTGCAACAAGCTGGTAGAGAAGACCTGTTAACCATATTTCTTTTATCCTTCATGTTACCATCTCATTCTTGATCTAAACTATCTTCCCGACAAAATACCGGATGAAACATAAAACTGCTTACACTCAAAACTCTCGATCTACCAAAAACCTCAAAACCTGAAGCCACGTTGGTACACATCAAAACATAAGAGATCGTCTAAAATTCGGTATATACCCTTCAGCATCGTCTACGATGGATCCAAAGGCCACCGCGGCCTTAATGATTCAGCCAATTGAAGGTTTTCCATTGCAACAAGTTGGTAGAGAAGACCTGTTAACCACATTTCTTCTATCCCTCATGTTATTATCTGATTCCTGATCTAAACTAGCTTCCCGACAAAATACCGGATGAAACATAAAACTGCTTCTACTCAAAAATCTCAATCTACCAATAACCTCAAAACCTAAAGCCATGTTGGTAAACATCAAAACATGAGAGAGCGTCTAAAATTCGGCATATACCCTTCGGCATCTTCTACGATGAAACCAGAGAACATAGCAGCTAGAACAACCCAGCAAATTGAAGGTTTTTTTACAGAACTTTCGGATTGTGAGAAAATAGGAAAAAATTGGTAAAGAACACCTGTTCATTTTTAATGTTACCATCTCATCTCTAATCACGTTTTTTATCATTATTCCGAAATTGAATTCGATATTTAGGATGAAATACCACTATTTAAATCTATGGGAGATGATTACCCTTCAATAGGGTCCTGTAGCATGAATTAAGTATTTTTTATCTAAATATTGAAGGTATTTATTCGAATAGTTTTAAGTTTCAATTTTGTTCTTCTACTGAGGTTTTTCCCTGTGCTCTGGTATCATACGCCCGAATAGTATGGTACCCCGTTTTGCACCAACCTCAGCTAGGAACTTTTTTGTTTCATGTATTGTATTTTGTTAGCTCTCAATTCAAAAGAATATATATCTCTAATCTAAACTATCTACCAGACTAACACCGGATAAAACATAAAACTGCTGATAGTCCAAAAACCTCTATGTACCAATAGCATGCATCAAAACCTGAAGCCATGTTGGCACATATCAAAACATCGTCTTAAATTCGGTATACCCTTCGGCAGACGATGAAACCAAAGGCCATAGCGGCCTTATCCGATAAAGCGTAGCTGGCTGCAATAACCCACCCAGAGATACGTAAGACGGACATACCAATAAGGTTTGATTAAAAACGCCAACTTGATTACTTCGGGTCGCATTGAAAAAGCCCCAATCTGGCGTGGAAATCTGCACGATATTTGATCGTAGTTTGTCGGCTCGCCGCAACGGCGCTATTCCAATAATTGAATCGCTCTCCAATAGCGGTAATGCGCTAATAATACGTCATAATGTGCGATGCTATCGGCTGATGGGATTGCTTTGTTTCGGCGCGGCGAGCGAGGCTTCTCAGCTCTCTCGGATAGATTGGAAGATGTAATACAATTTAGTTCCTGACTGGGGATATGAAATATACGCCAAGCCACACTCAATGGGTTTTAACGGCAGCTATTTTGTGTTGCACATCGGGGTCTCCTTCCCTTCTTTTCATCTCTCTCGTCTAATTTGATATCAACCCCAATCAGCGTGTTCAATTAAGATAGAAACGTGAATTGCCGTTTCGGAGCCTCTAATTTTCTGCGAGCACTGCTCTGTTTAGTAAACCATTTCTATGCAGCTTAAGTGAACTCTATAGATCTTTCCAATTTAGCAGTTGACTCATTGAATCTCACATTTTTGCTGAAGTGATTGATAACAAACACTATGAAGGTAAAAACAGGATGTTAGAGCCCCAAAATGGCTGGTTTTTAAATAACAGTGTGTATGCTATGTTATGTTGCACATCGTGGTCTCCTTCCCTTCTTTCCATCTCTCTCTTCTAATTTGATATCAACCCCAATCTGCGTGTTCAATTAAGATAGAAACGTGAATTGCCGTTTCGGAGCCTCTAATTTTCTGGGAGCACTGCTCTGTTTAGTAAACCATTTCTATGCAGCTTAAGTGAACTCTATAGATCTTTCTGATGAAGCAGTTGAATCATTGAATCTCACACTTTTGCTAAGGTGATTGATAGCAAACACTATGAAGGTATGTAATTGTTATGATGATCTGAAGTCATTGTGGAAATGAAACTGATTATGTCAGAAAGCAACATCAGTTGGAAGTGATGCGCATCAGTTCTAAATCACAACATTGTCAAATAGAACGCGCATCAACTGATTTTGCATCAGTTTGGAAGTGATGCAGCGCCAAATAGAAAGGGTCTATTGAATCTACACATTATTGCAGAGGTGATTGTCAACATTATGAAGGTATAAACAGAATGTAAGAGCCACAAAATGGCGGGTTTCTGAATGCCTGTAAGAGTAGGAGCGAAAGTGTCTCGATCTCAGTGAATTATTATTGAAATTGATGGAATATTTTCATGAATAACCTTTAGTTATTTCTGAATTGAAAATTGTTGTTGATTGATAGATAATAATAGATGAATCCGTAGCAGAAGAGTTCTTTATGGGGTGCTGATGCGACTACTCTTCTTGCAGCAGTTTTGGCTCTGGTGTTTTCTGCTACTGACTATTGTTGTTCAGTCTGGCTCAATAGTGCTCATGTCCATAAAAATGATGTCGCAATGTAGCCATGAGAATCATTAGTTTTAAGATCCACATCTTCGCATTGGTTACCAGCATAAGCCATGAGAAAGGAGCTGATTTCCACAGAATTAAATAAGTGTGGTTTTCAAAAAAGAGGCAAATATTTCAAGAGTATGAACATCATTGCAGAGGTGGCAAACTTGATGAAGGATTTAATATGTATCAAAAACGAAAAACAGTGTTCTAAAAACAGAAGGAAAAGAAGGAGGAAGAAAAGAGGAAGACAATTTGAGGATTATAGAGGTTTTCGAAAAGATAAGGCCAAACCTGTTTAGTGTTCCGGTAATTTTTGAAAGAGAAAGAATTAAAATGTATAATATAACAATAACAACCAACCATCTCATCTCAACAATAATATTTTTTTAAGGAGAGATCTTCGAGTAGGCTCCAAGCAGAATTATTAAAACTAGAAAGTATTAAGTATCTGTCAAATTCTACGGAAATTCCACTTAATTCGTAGTTGGTATCATATAAAATATTTTGTGACATCTGAATTTATCTTGCTAATTATTTCCAAGTTACTGTACTTTTATTTTATTTTTATTTTAGCTGTCCATCGTTTCCTTCGATATTTCGATTACCGTTTCAATTGAGCTACAAGTTTTATTGACCTGCTGAGTCAATTGGTTGATCAATGAATTGAAAAAGCTCAGAGTTTTTGAAGATTTGAGCAAATTTGTGTGTACTAGCTATTCAGCAACTGCTCACTTTGCGACCCTGAAGAAATACGTAACGAATCTTTAAAATTCTCTAGCAAGGACCTTCAGGGATTGAAGAATAATGAAAAAATCAGGATAATAAAGAATAAACGAGAACTGAAAACACCTGAACTGGATGGTACTGAAACATCTGTTGATCAATTCTCGATGGAAGTTCCTCATAGCGAGGGGCTCCTGTATAAATTCGTTCTGCAGCGTTGGTAATCAACTATTGATTCTTTCAGGGGATTTATTACCCCAGCCATAAATCCAGTGTTTTAATTAACAATTCAATCAACCCACAAAAACAGATTCAATTTGTTCTATGCGATGAACAATTTGAGGAGGCTCATTTGAACCAGGCATGGTTTTTCAAATGGAATTGCATCAGCTATTAATACGGGGATAATTGTAATTGTATGATATAAATGCTTTTCAGCTCGTTTGAGCTTGAGCGGTAATGGAAATTAGTTAATAATTTTCAGGTTCAAATTGCCATCATTTTGTATTTTCGAAATTAGAACCCCAGAATCTGAAATTGCACTACATTCCATGAGCCTTTGCGGGCTACTTGAAAACAATGTAAAAAATCATTTCCAGTATTGTACAATCTATCCATAGACTTGTCTTTTCGAAATAGAATAGTATATTATGCAACGAGCTGATAATGATAGCTATTATTCACGAGGTGAAGTGTTTATACACGACTACTGAATATATTTCTTGAAGATTTCAACATTTGGCGACCACGACAAGACCCTTCTATGACAAGCATGGGAAAAGTCAAGTTGACACATGGGAAATTCTTGTAGAACTGGTCATTGTATATTTTGTAAAAAAATTGCTTTAATTGATATACATAATAAAAGTATATTAGGCCCTCGATTGATAAGATATACACATATTTGTTAGTTGGAGTACTTTAGAATACTGAAGAAATACCAATTTAAAAAATATTATATCAAAGCTGAATCTATGAAGCATCTAACAGCAGTGATTAATATCTCATTAATCACTTGTGATTAATGGATATTATTTCGGCCGAGCACACAGACGTAAAATGGTTAGATTATTTAGCAGTCATGGATGCATTATTTTTCACATCGAAAAGTACAAGCATAAAACACTTGTTTTTTATTAATTCATAGTAACAGATCCATATTTTTTTCAGGAATATTTCTGCTGAATTTCCTCGTATCCTAATTTTTATGTCTGCATTCAAATCTCAACTGCGATTGGTCAGTTCAAGATGGGAGTGAAAGATGCAGAAAACTCTGTTCATTAATATACAGTGTGCATCAGAGTTATGGAAGAAATTCATTTTCTCAGAAGAAAAATATTTGGCAATAGAATCCCGAAACAGATCAATTTTTGTTTTACTTTTACCAAATTTTTATGCATTTTTGAAGGGTTTTTGTTGCACCCTGTGCCATCCCCATCAACTCTCTCGAGTTTTTTGAATAGGGAAAGTGTGTCATGTGGAACTTTTTTGCCAGGGTCTGTCTTTACTTTAAATAAAGTTTGTTAAAAGAGATTTACTTTGAGACGATGGTAACTGTTAATTTTTGAGAAAAACTGCGCTTCAGTTATGATCTTGAGTAGGTAATTCTTTGAGTTTAAGCATTTTATCGAAAAGTTTCAACTAGTAGAAAGGTACTAATAACATACCTACTTAATATCATAAAGCGCGATGTTTCACACATAATTTTTCACGTGAGGGGCTTGAAAAGGATTGAAAGTTGTGCATGAATAGAACTGTAATGGTCGACTACCATTCGGTAACAAATTTCATCAGGTACCATCGTCTCAAAGTAAATGAGCCAAGACAAAGTACACATACTGAAAACCTCTTGAAAATATCTAATTTAAAAAATGTTTCTGGAAATTTCTGCACGTCTGTAAAGAAGACACAAATATCTTGCCAAAATGTTGATGGGGATGGCACAGGGTGCAATAGTAATCCTTCAAAAATACATCAAAGTTTGGTAAGAGTTAAACAAAAATTGACCTTTTCAGGATTTTGTTGCCAAATATTTTTCTTCTGAGAAAATGAATTTGTTCCATAATTTTGAGTACTAGCAGTAAAGCACATATACATTATGTGCACGAGCTATTTTTTCTCACTTTGTACGTAAAGCTTGACGTCACATCTTCCTTCGGATTTTTTATTCAGGAATTTATAGATTGGAGATCTACTCAGCTGGCATACAATGCCCACACTGAGGAGTATTATATTCATTACGCTTTTATCTCTCCAGCTACCCAACAATTATCATATAAATGGCAAAACGATTATATTCAGCAATAACAGAAGGCTACGTGGGTCGAAGGAAATTACTAACAATATTCCACAATTGAAACATATAGATTGTTCCCGCATTCGTTACTTCTTCAAAATGAACAATACTCACATTCATTATTATTTTATTATTATACCAGCAGCAAGCAGGTTGGAATATCTTCTCCCCTGCATTAGGCAGACCAACAAAGACGTATCGTTATGCCAATTTGAAGGGATTCAACATCAAGTACATTCATTTTCTGTTCATTATAAGTACTTAAACAGTGGTGTATAAGAGCTGCAGAGCTGTAGCACCTTATGCAAAACGGAAAAATTCTCGAATACTCGTGGTTCATTATTCTTTATTGTTCGCAGAGTAGAAAGTAAACCCTGAGTTAGCCGCACCTACATTAGGTCCGCATTTCTCCCGATCCGATCCGATCCGACGTTGTCCGACCATCGGACAACGTCGGAAGAAAAACAAACACTTTTATCTTAATGTTAGTGCCTACAATTGAAACGAAGCTTCCGAATTCTCGATTTCCGACGACTCACGACACTATCCGATTTGACGGCCGATCAATCATGTTTGGTTCCAGTCCGACGTTCTAATCCGACGCGTGGTTAGTAAAGTACTAAAGTTGAATCTTGCTGTCAATTAAGTTAAATATCTTGAGTACGATTTCATTATATAGGTCTTTTGTGGGTATGCATCGTCTGCAAGTATTACGAATGGCATATTTGTAACAATTCCTTCGATATGTGCTGATGGTGGTAAATTAGTATGACAATTTTCCAATAATGTAGATGAAGAAGAAGCGGAAAATGTTGCTCCATCACTTTGTTTTCCATATCCTCCTACATCCACAAAAATAAATCGACATCGGTGATCCGCAACAGCTTGTAGAACTATTAAAAAAGTTTTTGTAGTTGTAAAACATAGTTCCACTGCAGTAGAACGGAAGACAGTATACAGTAAACGGATCACGTCGGAACCAGTGCAGGCATTCACGTCTGACATCATCGGATACCGATGGACGGATAACTTCGGATCGGATCGGATCGGGAGAAAAGCGGACCTAATGTAGGTGAGGCCTTACTATACACGCGTTTGTTATGCAGCAAAGTAATATCTGTTTATACGTGCGAACAAACTTCGGGTGTTGCGAAATAGTGCCGTATGTTAATTCCGTTTAATGTTAATTGGTTTACCACTCCCCTATTCTTATACTAACGGCGCACGTCTGTTACAGATGATTCTGTCAGTTGGCAACATTGTCGGTTAGTGTTTAGTTTCTTGATGCGATGTGTTTACATTTTCATTTCGATTTGACGTTCATGAATTTGATTGGTGGCAGTTTATTGTTGCTTAAGGCTATTCCGTTAATTATAACTAGGCCAAATTACGAAAATAATGTATTATATTCAGTAATTGGAGAAAGAAACTCTAAACAATTGTTTACTTAACCCCAGTGTGGTAGTAAAATGCTTTCCATTTCACTCTAATGCTTGGTTGATTACAATGTAAGTACTATCATGCGTAGGCACATCTCTATATTTATTTCTTACCCTGAGACTAATTCAGTTATCTCATCAATCTACCACTCTGGTACATTTAATGAAAATTCAAGAAAAACCTTGATCCGGTGCTTTTGAGCGCTCGTTCATTGATGGAGAAAAAAATCTCAGCACGATCGGAATAACAGTCTGGATATATATGTAAAAAATCATTAAAAAATTAAATCTATGTTTCAGATGATGCGATCTTCTTAAAATTTTGCAGGAACAATCAGTAAATCAATTTCCATTAGAGAAATAAATTTCACTCGAATGGAATATCTCGCTGCGAAAATATAAAGATTCTTTTTTTAAATATTTCAATTGAATTTTTTATGAATCTGTAAACACTATGGCCACAAAATTTTGAATGAGGTTTATTATGAGCATCTTACATGGGGCCGCAAAATTACTTCCCATTAGTTTCGTTTTGTGTGAGAAATTGAGAAACAAACATTTTGAACGGCCATATTTCATGGAACCCCGCAATCCGCAGCATTTGGGAATAGAACTCACCCTGAAAATCTCAAGTCTCCAGGACAATCACTTCGGAAATTATTGTGCTCACAGCCGGACGGACGGCGCAAAGGACATAATTTAATTTGACTATGGATTCGTCATCAGGGAGTCAAACCCTTTCGTCTGAGACCATTTTCCGCCCAAAATTCGATAAGTATACGTTTTAGTAGAACGAGCGCTTTACAAAAGGGATTAAGTATTGAAATATCTGCAGCTTTTACTTCCATTTATACGAGTATTATCCAGGCACCGTGGCACAGGATGTCGTTCGACCATAAACCGACCAACCACAGTTGAAATTTGAATGCAAAAACTACAGGGCGTAACAATTTGAACTAAATGGTGACAGTAAAAGTTGAATCGAAAACTGAAAAATGAACTCAAAATAAATGTATAACACAAAAAAACACATAAAATTCGAAGATTTATGAAAAGTGAAGTCGAGTTCTGAAGATAATTTACTTTAGGTTAAAATAACTTCGAATAAAACAGAATTCAGATCCGACAACTTGTCAAATTTGAAACATATCGTGTAGTCATATAAAACTCGGAATATTTCAAATTTTCTTGTCCTGGAGTATTATTTTCGTATTTAACCGTTTTCATTACTTGAAAAGTTGTTCTCAAAGTTCATTATTTAGTCTAGAAATTCTTTTTCATTGGAACATCCTATTTATAACATTCATATATTGAAACCTCAGATTCTTCTAGAAGTACATTCCTTTTTGGTTCAATGGATGTTCTAACTTTGATCAATCGTAATCAAAATTATCGCAAAAATGACACATTGAATAGAAAATAATAATCTTTTGTGTAAAATTTCATACATTTTTCCCTAATGACCGTAGTCAAATCCATTGACCTTTTGTAATCCCGCATGTTAATCCATCACCTGAATGCACGTGGAACTTTGCAACTTTGATGCTCATGGCGCTCGAAAACAATGTATCCCGTTTCAGCAGCTCCCATTCTATATCGTCCTTTTTATATTCATAATACCGCTTTCAGGTAACATAAAGCTTATTTTTACGAGCTAATTACTTTAATGGAATCTACTTGTCAGCTTTTCAATTAAAAACAGGGTGGCAATTAGCTGGATTCGGTTACCCGGTTACCCTCTTGGTTCGAGTTACAGCACGTATGGATGTTTACAGTGTAGCTGGAAGATGATGAATAGCAATGCTGACAACAATTAAATTCAAGTAATGATGTCGGCTGATTAGCCGTTGTCGTCGATAATTTGAAAATGGGATGTGGGTTGGTAATTGGGTATTGTAGTATCCCTAGCAAAAGAAAAGACCTAAACCAAAAGCAAAAGGGAAAACATTGACAGTGCTTCCAAGCTATATGAAGAGTTTTTCAATGAGAGCTGGTCAATTCAACAAATGAAATAGAATAAAATAAACAATGCAAGATTATAACGAGATTCTCCTGATCTGAAAGGCTTAGTTCTTTTTCATTTGATTCTGAGTACGACTTGTACAAAGTCCACCACAGCTTCCCTTAGTGGCGCGGATCCTTTTAGTCCTATTTTCATAACGCCGCTGTATGGATTTGAGTTAATTTTAGCGATGACTTTTTTAATGCTACGTTAAAGGAATCAGAGGAAACGAAGAGCATACGATCTCGCCCGTAGGCAATGGTCAGCTCCTTTCATGGGACCAGAAGTCTTCTGTGGCATAAGAAAAATCACCAAGAGAAGAAGGACACTCAAAGACACTGTGAAAGAGGATATTCGGGCCTAGAACACTACAAAAAATTATCGGAATACTAGAAGATCTGCAACTTCCCCACAGGGTTCCTTACGGGCCAATGCCTTATCAGGAAACATCTGTTGACACTGGGTGTAGCTGAAAAGGATGAATGCAGATTCTGTGGATGAGAACAGGAAACTCCAGAACGTCTCGTGACCGAACGCTTGGCCATCGGATTCGAATCAATCCACCTTTGTTGGGAAATCCTTTCGTTTATTGCTAGCTGAAGATTTCATACCAAAGTTGTTTTGAACCCTGTTGTCTACCAAATTGGGAGGTAATCTTCTCGAACATCTCCTTAGAAACGAAAATATGGATTCAAGTTGATGATTGACCAAGGAACGGCAGGATGAAAGCAAAATAGTCATTTTTGTCCTTAGAAAACCGATATTCCAAGAGGGCATTCCAAATGAATCTGGTTCATCACGTGATGATTTTTGAATTAAACGCTGTGGTGTTCTAATTTTCTTCGTGAGAAATGAAAGCCAGATATGAAAACTTTGCCATAAGAATTACATATTCGTCGCAAAGACAATAGTATTGATGAAAGAAAGAACGTTCGTTTGAATCTGCTAGGTGGCCTTGTCTCCAACTGAGTGAGTCTTTGCGTTGGCAAAATATGCTATCGATAATATTCACAATTATCTTCGCTATGGAAAGCAGATCATTCGTGCCAAACTTGGAGGGGTTATTGCTAACGAACCAGTAGCAAATGGCAAGACCAGTAAGTAGCCTCAAGGTACTATAGACTATATTATATATATAGTAGTTTCCACTTCTGTCCTCAGCAGTTTGGGCAAAAACAAACACTTACAGGACGTACTGAAGACTCGTACATACTTTCGAGAGGATAAAATCTGAAAAGACTGGAAAATTTCATGAAGCAAAGCATAAAAACGAAGTACTTCTTTGAATGGGTGAATACTTCTTCTCAATCTAAAAGGGTTGATGAATAAAAACCCCGAACGGGCCTCCACCCTTGGTAAATCTAACAACCCCTGGCTCTGTTAATAAAGTTAAATCATATAAATCACATCTTTTGAAGCCAAGCATGAAAACGAGGTAATTCTCTGAATGGGTTACCACTTCTCAATCTATAAGGGTTGATCAACAAAAACCCAGAAGCAGATCATTTTAATGAATTGCCTTCGTTTCTTGATTCATCCTCGTACTTTCTGATGACTCAAAAACCACTTTCAGCTTGTGCCAACATAACACAACTCATTCCAATCGCTACCTTCACCTTCAGGTGGTTGTTTCCCTATTTCTCCACATTCTTCAGCCAACACACCCCTTATTTTCGAATAGTTGCACGCCGAGCAACCCTTTAGAACGGTAGCTTCGATCGCACGATTCGATTTTCTAGAGGATAAGACCTCACGAAGCAAAGCATAAAACGAGGTACTTCTTCAAATTGGTGAATACTTCTACTCAATCTAAAATGGTTGATGAATAAAAACCCCGAACGGGCCTCCACCCTTGGTAAATCTAACAACCCCTGGCTCTGTTAATAAAGTTAAATCATATAAATCACATCTTTTGAAGCCAAGCATAAAAACGAGGTAATTCTTTGAATGGGTTACCACTTCTTTTTAATCTATAAGGGTTGATCAACAAAAACCAAGAAGCAAAGCATGAATTGCTTTCGTTTCTTGATTTATTTTCGTACTTTCTGATGACTCATAAACCACTTTCAGCTTGTGCCAACATAACATAACTCATTCCAATCGCTACCTTCACCTTCAGGTGGTTGTTTCCCTATTTCTCTACATTCTTCAGCCAACACACCCCCTATTTTCGCATAGTTGCACGCCGTACAACCCTTTAGAACGGTAGCTTCGATCGCACGATTCGATTTTCTGCGTGCAAACGAGCCTTCACCCTTGGTAAATCTAACAACCCCTCCGGCTCTGTTCCGGCAACACATATGCGACCAGTCAGATGGGGAGGAGGGTCGCTTGTCAGAATAAATGCGCCCTTAATTGGATTTGTTTATGCGTGCGTCTGGTTTGAATATAATTTCGAGTGTTTCGTGATTGAATAAACCTGTTAAGGGAAATTGTTATTTTTTTGTTGGCGGTATTGGGTTACGATGCAGTTACCCCCGTGTCGTTGGGACTTTTGATGCTCGGCTTGAAGTGAACGGTCTAAGGGTAGTTGGGACTTGTTTGGTTCCCTCTATACTGACCTGATTTTTCTCGTCATCGCACGCTTTCTTCAAGAGGAATAAATTTCGCACAAATGTATGTAGAGTTGTATTTCTGATTCAGAAGTGATATTAAGACCAACTTGCGAAGAATCTGAGGTCAAAATAATTATGTTGAGGCGTCAAGAAATGAACTAAAGACTTGAAATATTGAATTACAGATCTACAACAATGAACTCCAGTATGTGTGAGAGGACTTAAAAAGGATGAATCCGTGGTTCTTCTTGCAATGGCTAGGCATTCTGTAACTAAGCGAACAGGAGTCACTTGAATATAGCCAATTTTTTATCAATCAAACTTAGGCTATAGAACTTGTGGCTAGAACGACCACCAGTGTTAACCACTTCCCTTAGATTTGATTGAATAATATGCTAAAATATTGATATAGAATGGCTTCATTTCATTGAAACGAAATATCGTTTACATCGATTTTCCATCTTGAAATTGCATCGGTATTTGGACTAAGGTTGAAAAACTTGTGACTCGAGTCTCATAACAGACAGAATACAGAATATGCCTTGATTTCAATATGCTATTAAAGAACACCGTTGATATTTTTGTTTGTGAACCATCTAGTGTCAAAAGAGGCCATGTTGGGTTCAGAACTTCTTTGGTGAGTCTGTGTGAGCTTTTTTTCGTCTCATCGAGTTATTTTCTGCTCACGCACTTTTTCATTTTCCAGTATTATCATTTATTCAGTTTAGTATTTCTGTAATTCTGACATAAGTTTGTCACACGTTATTTATCATCATTCCGAAATTGAATTCGATATCTCGAATGAAATACCACTGTTTAAATCTATGGAAGACGAGTTCAGGACACTACTGAAGGGAACTCGTCCCTTCAGTAGTGTCTTGTAGCGGTCTTAAAAGAACAGAAGATTAGAAAAATCATCACTGGGAATGCCAGACCTGGTTTAAAACACCCTCCTGGTCCGAGAGCAAAAATTAAGAAATTGGTATCTGAATACTGAAGGTATTTATTCGAATACTTTAAGGTTTCAATTTTGTAAAAACGGCGACACAGGGTTTTCTACTGAGGTTTTTCCCTGATCTCTGGAATCATACGCAGACTAGTATGGTACCTGTTTTCCACTTACCCCAGCTAGGAACTTTTTTGTTTCAAGTATTGTATTTTGTTAGCTCTCAACTCAAAAGAATATATATTTTTATATATGTAGTCCGTTCACGAAAGTTTGAGCTGTCGGTTGGCCATGGAAATTTGGCATATTCCACTATGTATATTAAAATTTTAGGTTATGTTGTTTGTTTTCTTGTCAGATTGATACGCAATATTGTTAATATTGCATAAAGTTCTCTGATAACCGGCAAGCTCATCGGACGAGCTTACATTCGGCAACGTTGACTTCATTTCACGTTATGACAGCAAATACTGCCAACTTCATATAAATAAAAAAAAGTGTACTATGACCTCAAACTTTCGTGAACGGACTATATATAGTGTTTGTGTTTTTAGCTTCCCACAAAATAACGCTTTTGTATTCTTCCCATTCTGTAAAAAGCTCCGGCTGTTGAATGGTGTATATGCAAATAAAAATTTCAAAAAAATACATTACATTCCTCCGACTTTCTGATAACAAGTGCAATTGTAGCGACATCCACAGAATAATGGCGTCAAGGAAGACTATAAACTCCAAGCATCTGCCTGGCATTTTCAGTTCGTTAATTCGAATAAGACAGGGGCTCCAAAAGAGGAGCAGCGCTCCTGTCTTCTCACTTCCTGAACTCGATACATAAAAATTTAACACTAATCAATTAGCGGCAAACAGCCGCTGCCTCGGCAATAATTAACACATTTTAGCCGGAGTCATAATATATTTAGAAGCAATTAGGATCGTAATTTGTTGCACTTGTTCCAGGCGTGAAATGAATTATTTCAAAATAACTACACTCATTGTACCCTGTACATACACGAGATAATTAAAATCGCTAAGTGCTAGCCCGGGCGTAATTGGTTCAATTTGGAAGATGCCGAGTATGAATTGATTATTAAATATTCAGGTTTCGGATCCTGAGAGTTGGCTGAACTGCTGTAGCCCGCCTGGATTTCATTAATACCGTAATGTGTTCAACTTTACTCGCCTCGAATGGCGATTGGATGGACGACTTGAATTTGCGAGGGTGGGGATGTTAATTATTGTCCTACAGCGCTAATGAGGCTTTTTACGGACTTTGAATCTACTTCCTGGTCGTTTTTATGGTCTAAAATTCATAAAGTGATATTTATCATAGTATTCCTCGAGGAATCGAATATTTCACAGCTCGACAAAATTGGTTTGCAACTGCCTCGGCTACAACAATCAGTACTTACAATTTTTTTCAGACTCTGAGGTGAATTCGTTTATAATAACACATTTAGAAGAGAAAACTCGTAAAATAAATCAGATTCTCAACAACAAGGTCTCCTAAGTCATTGTTTGTTACTCAGGAATTAATGGAAATGAAAAGGCTAACACACAAGCCAGAAAGGGAGCACAAACGTCACTTTTAGTGACCCAAAACCCTTCTCTGGTGAAAGAGTAGAACTCCTCTGGGAATGGACCATTCTTGACAGTTCCTTCGAAGCTTTGAAATGACCACCACGATCACGCTTGCAGGACCATATCCTTTTAATGGAGATTTTCATAACCAAATAGCAAAGTGGCTGCCCTATGTCCTCGATAGCCTCACGAATTCCATCTTTGAGGTCTTGAATCGACGCTGGGCTATTGGCATAGACCTTCTCTTTCACATTCCCCCAAAGGAAGAAGTCGCAAGGTGTTAAATCGGAAGATCTCCGTGGCCAATTGTGATCACCTCTTCGAGAGAAAACACGGTCCGGAAACTTTTACCGCAAAAGGTAAATGGTTTCGTTGCTTGTGTGGCACGTAGAGCCATTCTGTTGAAAGTAAACGTTGTCTAGATCAATACTATCCAATTTCGGCCATAAACAATCATCAATCATCTCTCGACAGCGCAATCCATTCACCGTAACTGTTTTCTTCAACACTTTCGGCTACAGAGGCACGGGTTTTATTCTTCACATCACAGCTCGAATTTTTCCACTAATTTCTTTATTGCTGTCCGACAAGGTGCTTCACGACAACCCAAAAATGTTAAAGTTTTACGACACGTCTCTGCCAAATTCTCACCATTTTTATTGTGAATTTTAATAATTTCAATGCGTCCTTGAAGCGTGTATCGTTCCATTTTTATTAATGGCGTAGTTTCCACTTGTCAAATGTCAAAGAATGACAGATTCAAACTTGACGTCTTCCGAAATAGCGGGCTATTCAAAATAACACCTCTTATTGAAAAACCCTTTATTTGGATCTCAGTTAGAATGATTAACGTCTCCTCCCTGGCAGGATTTTGTGTTGCCTCAGGAAGCATATGATGAAAATTGACTCAACAGATACTGTGGGGAAGAGGAGGAAAGTTCTGTTCACTTAGTTACAGATTACGTTGAACGTTTAACGCATTTAATCGATTATTGCATAAGATGTCTAGCAAGTTGCACCAGCCTGATGAAACGAAACATTATTCACATTAACAGCAATAAAAAAATCGGTTATCATGGTACAAAAAGTGTCTCAACTGACAGTAATGTTTGTTTGGGTGCATTGGCTACTCTAAGACCACGTATGGGTTTTCTGAGCCTCGTCAAATTTGCTTATTGACGAGCCCACCAAATTTTGTACCACATTTTTGTGCAATTTCCAAAACTTGTCTGTTGTTTTGGAAATGGATATCCAATAAATCCGAACATGGCTCAAGCGTAAATCAATTCATTCCGTCCAGCAGACAAAAAATACTTTTGTGAGAGAATAGAATGAAATAACTATTTACAGATTCGAAATAACCAATGAGTCAAAATCAAATTTGAGCTAATAGATGGTCCACCCAGTACTATAGCGTGTTTCAAACCTTTCAATTCATGCAGGAAAGTTCTGAAAATGAAAAGAAATAGAAATAGGTTCTAATGAGATATTTCCTGAGTGCATTCATTAATCGATGTTTATTTCTCACGAGGAGTAGTGTAAAACCACCTCGTGATAAACATTCGAGAGCTAACGAACAATTTAAGAATGATTAAGTTATTAATTGCATTTTGCCTCACATTATTTTATCGATTAATTATCGCTAATAGTATTTCTAATTGGCTCCATGATTAAATGAAATGTTACATTATTACTAATGATTTATGGTATTCCCATAGTTTTATCACCGAATAACAACTCAAAGATTGGCAATTTGCTTTGATCAAATCGACATTAATAATGTTGTCGTTTCAACAGAATGGTCTGTTTAACTTCTAGAGAATTATAGCTCGAAATTACTCTCAATATTTCATATTATTTTTGCTTTATTATTCATATGTAATTAAATTCTTTGAAATAGAATGCTTTGGTTGAGCAACAAAACGAGTTTTTAATCGGTTTCTTCGTTTATTGCTTGGAAAATAGCACTTTGATTCGGTCCAAATGTCTCGGAGGATGATGAAACATATTTGATGAAATCTAATTTTGATTTTCACAGAAAAACCTGCAGACGTAAATTTTATACTGTAGGTTTAGAGCATGGATACTTTGACTGGGTTCGAGAATGCACCTAACGATTCACCATAAAATCCATAACTTCAAAACTCGAAATTTTAAGATTCAAAATGAATAGACGAGACTAAAAAGTTTTCTAGCGGAACATGTTTTGTGACTTTTACAGCGACGACAATATACTATGCGTTTTCAACCTTTGTGCATTTTTCAAGTAATCTGCTCGAGAAGATTTAGATGCATTCTAATTGAATTGATCAAACATCAACATTTCAGTTATTCTGCTTTGTAATCAATTTTCTGATGATGCTGATAATTTCACAAGGATAATGAATACTTAATTCTTTGTTTTCCTTCTGATATTATGTGAAAATGGACATCAGTTGAGACAGATCAGGGACATTTGAAGAAGTACTCTTGCTCATTTCGACTAAAATTTCTGAAAAAACTCGAATTCTTTTTTCGACGAAGGAGCCAAAGAACTTGATTTGTAAACATATACAGAGAAGACATTACACTACAAATTTTAGCCACATGAAGTATCATATCTTTCGAAAATAATTCTTCTTAATTCGAGGTATTTTCACAGAATTTCACAGTGGTTGTTCATTGTTATTGAGAAGTGAAATATAAGATCGATATAAATAAATAGAATCATGGCAGTTCATTCCAAGAACAAAAGGACCCCGCACATTTTGTATGGGATTTGGCTCCCGGTGGATTTGGCTGAAAATTTGATATGATGTTCTACTAATCCTTCTGATCAAATGTCTCCACAGTCGCAAAGCTGAAAATGCATACTTCTAGGAGTTTTTAGCGATTTTTTGTATCCATTATGGCTTACGTATTATGGGAATTGGGTCCCGGTGGATTTGGCTGAAAATTTGATATGTTCTACTAATCCTTCTGATCAAATGTCTCCACAGTCACGAAGCTGAAAATGCATACTTCTAGGAGTTTTAGCGATTTTTTGTATCCATTATGGCTTACGTATTACCGTTCACACAGAAATGTTTGAAAATATTCGAATTGACAGAATCTGCTTTCAATAATCACGAAATATTCTCAAACATTTCTGTGTGAACGGTTATACGTAAGCCATAATGGATACAAAAAATTGCTAAAAACTCCTAGAATAATGCATTTTCAGCTTCGTGACTGTAGAGACATTTGATCAGAAGGATTAGTAGAACATCATATCAAATTTTCAGCCAAATCCACCGGGAGCCAATTCTCATACAAAATGTGCGGGGTCCTTTGAATGATCGTTTTCTCGATATAAACAAAAGCAAAAATGCTACAAGTCAGTGATTTCTATTACACATGCATTTGATAATTCATGAAAATCCGTCCGGTTATTTAGTAAAAGCTGAAAATTCTTCTAAAGACATAGGTAATGATGATCCCAAATTATGAAAGTATGAAACTTTGACAGACAAGTTATAAAGTTGTATTAAAATGAATCACAGGTTCGTAACACAGTTTTTATTAATTTTCTTTGTAATAAGTTTATGAATTCGCAGACACTTAGTACGGTTCCAGTTCCCTGCCAGACATCCTTAAATTTCAATAAATTACATTTATACTTTCGTTTAAGCATAAAAGCTTAAATATGTGTATGTTATACTATAAAGGAACTATGAAATGATATTTTCTTTACTAAGAACCAGACAGACAGTTTAGATATCATAACGAAAATTGTCATCAATTACAGTTTAAGGGTGTCTGGCAAAGGTTTGGAACCGTCCTACATGTCTGCCAATGGAAAGCATGATTTCTTATATTACAAAGAAAATATATTTAATCTGAGCTTCGCACTATAAAGAATACACACAAGTTTTTTAATTGGGGATCATTCTTACCAGTTTGGGGGCCTTCTCGTCGTGTGTTCTCACTTCACTTTTTTCGATATCTCCTTTCTCTCCAGAATAATAATAATAATAATAGTCCTTCATTTCAGATAATCTGAATACAAAAATCACAATTGAATGAAATGACGTCAACATGAAAGAAAAAACATTTCAAAACATTCCTTCGAAATATTCGTTCAAATTATATGGCTCCAAGTTTAACAAAATTTTTTTTATTTCTTTCTTATAAATGATGGGCATATAATCAGGACTTTTCTCAGTATGTGATAGTATGTGTTGGATAGTTTATATTAAGAGTCCTTGTGTTTTAAGGGAATGTGAATGCCATTCACATTCCCTATATTTATGTAGGTAAGTATATTGCACATTTATACAAATACAGTGCGTATACAGAAAATATATTATTTTTTTTTTAAAAACACCTCTCCAAGACTCTCTAAAACCTAGTTTTTACATAATACGAATAACTCGTTTTTGAGCAACAAAAATTTTTTTCCAAATTATAATTTCTTTCCCAGAGTAGTCGAAATTACCCCAATTTTGAGAAAAGAATGTATCACCAATGAAACCTTTTACAAGTTACAACAGATTCGAGTGCAGCAAAGACCGCATTTTCACCAGGATCGCGTTCAATTATTCCGTAAATATGAAATACTCGTTTTTATAGGAAACACGCTAAAATCGATCCATTTCGCAGTTATTCTACTCGACGTTCTCGGCGGAAATCCAATTCTCGTCGATTGCCTCGAAAAATAATTGCGTGCTGTAACTACTAAAGTGGTTCTCACCTCGCGGAGGAAATTGCTCAATAATTAATTTCATACTTCTGGAACAAATCGATTGATACTTACTAATTACACGATTTGAAAACGTCGACCGTAATTGATATCATTTCTACAAAAAAACTGGTTCTTGTACCTGAATTTCCAGTTTTATTTTCGTTTGAAAATTGTTAGAAATTCAACCGCTACTTTGTAATTTAACGCTTTGTTACGCTCTGGGATGGTAAATGAAGTGTTTTAGGTCTGGTTTTGTAAAATCAGAACCGTAAAATCATCAACTTGGGCAAGTTTTTCTAAGTGATAGAAAGTGGATGGAGGGTGTAAAAATGTTTCAATTTTTTTGTTGGTACAATACTTTTTATATTGATGCCATCATTTCCTATACACTGAGAGAAATGGGCTAATAAAAATATTTTGCTGAGAAAATCTGCATAGTCACAATAAAATTTATTTTTATGATTAAAATTTTATCGATCTGGCATAACAAAAATAATTTTGCTAGTACTCCTTTGCTACCACAATACAGATGTTTCCTTGTCTCTATAAAAGAACCTTGCTGTGTTTAAAATTAATATTTCTTTTTAATCACAATAAAGGGATCTCATTGCCTCAATAAAGTGAATTTTGCTCATATCCAATTATTAGTGACAATAAAACATTTTTATTACTACAGGCGAGTACATTTTTAGCCATAATAAAGGTCTTTCTAGCCACAAAAACACATCTGTTAGAATTTCTAGTTCTGCGCAAGCGCAGCTGCGCAGATTACAACCACATCTGTGTTCCTATCGCGCACAGGCGGGACGCGGTAGAACAGACTACCGTTGCGTTGCGGTGCCACGTGCCATATTGTCTGTGATTTGTAAGATCACGCTCTTGAGTTTTCCTGCAGAGACATGTATAATTATAAGGATAAATTGGTAGCATGGGGGCTGGAGGATTATATTCAATCTTTCATTGGTAAGTACCTATACTTGTATAAACGCTTTTATTTATTTTATTCTTCAAAATTAACCCCATTTTCAACGAACTTCATATTTTATCAAACTACTTCTTTCTCAGACGAGGGCATCACAGATGAGTGCTTCAGTTTACTGGACGAGGAACAATAAATAAAATATTCACAAAGTGTGGACCTAAGTTGGTGTTCAAACACCATTACAAACAGTTTATTGATGTAAGTTCTTACAAATTAAAATCTTTTACGAGATTTACGTACCAAAAAAGTTCTCAATGTGTGGACGAAAGATGTATTCATTGTGATTTACACTTTTAGGGATCAAGTGCAAGAAACACGGCTAGTGCAAGTACAGTAAGTGTGTCTTCAGAGGGAGATAGTATTTTTTTGAGCCTGATGCAGAGACACTAAGGTGATCGAATCTCTGAATACAATTGAAAATCTAACTTTCTTTAAACCACCAAGTCCTTTGAAAAGATCATTGCAAAACTCTGATTCTGAACCTGAGCAATGTTCTTCAAGCAAAATTAAATGTGTAGATAGTGTATTTCCACAAGTGAGTATTAGCTGCTATAATATTTTTGTTAGTATTTACATTTGCATAGATGTGCTTGTCTTGAAATAGTAATAGTTTCTCTTATATGCATGAATTTAACGGATTTCAGGGACTTGAATTAGTGTTGAAAAAATATACAGATGGCCAGATAGCTTTGTCGAATAAATCAAAGTTAACTAATGACTATAGACAAAAATTATGTAAAGTGATAATTAATGAGCTCATAGCATTGTATGGCACAGAGTGAGTATATTATTCTCTCAAATTTCCATCTTATTTATATTATCATATATTTTTAGAATTAAGGCAAGTACTCTCTTGCGTATATCAAAGAAATAGAAACAATCTTTATGAATGAAAGCCTGCACATACTATGTGCCATATTGCCCTGGGGGAAAAGACAAAAATCATATGGACCTAAGGGTAAATTATGGTCTAGGTACGTTAATGTGAAGACAGCATTGCGTCAAGCGAACACATTGAAGAAACTCAATATTCAACCAACTTTCGAGGACAACAATGAAGAAAAGCACGAAGAAGAGAATGAACATTTGGAATATTTGAAAGTTGCCACTGAACCATACTCAAGAATCTTAGATTCGTGGCAAAAGACATGCAAAATAAGAAGACGACTGTATTTAAATAGCAACCTGGAGACTATCTTTAATGATTTTCCATGTTTAAAATTGAATAGTGGAATAGAGTTAGTGAGTATTATTGTATTGATTTTATTCAACGAAGGTATCTTTTATATCCATATTACCTACATTATATTAACATTTTCAGATAGAATCAGATTTTAATAAACGATTCCCAGAAAAGGCAGATGCAATTTATACTTCTTGGCCAAAAATTTCTGCTGCAATTTTAAAAGAAGTTAAAGAAAGGAATATAAGTTTGGGACAAACTCAGTATCAAGGTATCAATTTCTCATACTTTTGAATTGTGCTTTATCGTTTTATCTTATCAAGAATGGGAAAGGGTCTTAATACTCACTTCATGAAAAATTTTCATTCTTGGCTAACATGTTTAGGCTACTTCAGTAGCCATCTTTAGAGCCATAACTATAAGAACATACCTATCACTTAAAAAACTGATAAGTTGTC
Source organism: Propylea japonica (assembly GCA_013421045.1). Taxonomy (NCBI): domain Eukaryota; kingdom Metazoa; phylum Arthropoda; class Insecta; order Coleoptera; family Coccinellidae; genus Propylea; species Propylea japonica. The sequence goes on from CM024241.1 coordinate 93,313,142, forward strand.
TGAAGAAATGGTGAATTGAAAATCTGAAATCTAGCATAATATTTTTTTTCTTTTCCTAAAACCTTGAAAAGTATATCAAATAATATTATTTGATTGACAAAATTGAATTTGAAGATGCTTTTTCAGAAGGGTTTCAGTTTTTAAACTTTTAGGAAAAGAAAAATTATGTTAGATTTCAGACTTTTAATTCACCATTTGTTCAGACAACTTATTGTTTTTTGGTGATGGACTCTCACATGGGATTTTGACAATTGATTAATGTTGTGACTGGATTTCAGTGATGCCTAATTATTTTTTGTTCATATTTAGATAATAGTCTTCATGTCCTTCTGACCCTTCCGTATCTGTTTTCTACAACAACGATCAAGAAAGCCAGAAACAAGGGGGATATTTGGAGACCAACAAGGTGTGAAGTGCAAGAAGGCTTTTTTTGCATGTTTCAGTAAGTGTCTTAGTTAAAATTATTGTTCAACTTTCAATTGTGATATTCAAGAGCAATATTGTTTCAGAACTTCGACGAATTATTGGAACGAAATGCCAATAGGAGGAGGAAGCATGAAGAATATGGACTTCCTGTGCAGCCTATAGCTTCTGTAGTTGGACCACTAGAACAGCCAGATGCATTTTACATTATAGTTAATGAGCACACCTTCAAACTTGATACAAGTATCAGAACTTTGGAACTGCTCTACAAATTATTTCATGCACTCGATTTGGAGTATCCGGTAGAAAGTGAGGCCATTTGGATTTTTATACAAGAACTTGTTTATGATACAAGGTCAGTCAAAAAAAATCCATCTAGTTCTGCTGTTATCAGTGATATCAAGTATCATTTAGATTAATCAACTTTAACATTATACAAGTGAGGTATATTCATTGCAACTTCAAGAAATTGGTAATCATTATGCCTAAGTGTAACTTTTGCTCCAAATGTTTCACAAATGTAAATTTTCTGATAATGCACATGAAAACTTTTCATAGGTGCCAAGAAATTGGTAAATTTATTTGTGGTGAAAGTCAATGTGGAAGACCTTTTCCAAATTTAAAAGCGTTTAGGAAGCACTACAAAAGTCATATTAGTATTCCTGATGATGATAGTTCAGTAGCTGCTTTAGTATCCCCATCTAATTCAGTTTGCACAGCTTCTTCCTCAAAAATTGAAAATAAGAATAAATTGGACCTTCAATGGCTGAGGACCTTAGGTCGATGGCCTTTTGCGTAAGCAAAAGTACTGTTATTATTATTATTGGACCTTCAAGTTGAAACAAGAGATAGTACTGAAAATTTGTTACAGGAATTCAAAAACTGCTGACAGAAAATAGTGTTCGTTTTATAACAAGCCTGTATAATGAAAAAACGTTTTGTAGAAAGGATATTGATAAAATTATGTCCGTTGTCAAAAATTTGCTCACTGGTCCAATAACGATGTTCAAGGATCATGTGTTGAATTATGTTGCTTCTAATATGCTTTCTGAAGAGGCACATTTCAACTTACGAAACTATTTCGAAGAATTTGAAAATTTATTTGAGTCATTTGATACAGAGCATTTGCGTTTCAAATATTTAACTGAGTTAGGTTATTATGTTCCCCCCGAACAGTTTGTGATAGGTCAAAAGTTGGAATCTAAATCAAACTCAGCACCAACTCCAAAAAATTATACTTTAGAGTTTATACGTTTGAGGAAAGTTCTTAAAAATTTTTTATCTTTGCCAAATGTTTTAGATGAAATCATTGACTACATTCAAGAATTAAATCGTGAACATTTTATTCATAACATTATTCAAACTAATATTTGGAAAAACAAAATTTCTCATTTTGTGAATACTAGCATTATAGTACTTCCTTTAATCCTTTATCAGGATGATTTTGAATGTGGCAACCCTCTTGGGTCACATGCCGGAATACACAAAATAGGTGCAATTTATTGTACTATAGGATGTTTACCACCTATGGTCCGTGCACATATAGATAACATATTTCTGGCACTTCTGTACCACTCTTCAGATTTTAAAGAATTTGGAGAGGGCGTGATTTTTTCTAAAGTAATTGACGAATTGAATTACTTATTTGATACAGGTATCCAAATAGATTTAGGTAATAGAAAGTACGAGATCCATTTCTGTGTTGCTCTTTTTGTAGGTGACAATTTGGCTTTAAACACAGTTTTAGGGTTTCAGCAAAGTTTTGTGTCCAACTCTTTTTGTAGATTCTGTAAGTTGAACCGTTTAGAAACTCAAAAGGCTGTAAAAGAAGATATCGCATCTTTAAGAACTCTACAAAATTATACTCAAGATGTTTCTATGAATGCACCATTTTTAACAGGTATAAAATATCGGACTTCTCTCAATAATATAAAATGTTTCAATGTGGTTGACAATTTTTCCACAGACATTGCGCATGACATATATGAAGGTGTGGGGGTACAAATAATGAGTTGCCTATTACACCAATATATTTTCATTGACAAATTTTTTTCGTTAGATATTTTGAATCAAAAGATTGCTTACTTCAATTTTAGTCCAAATCACAACAAGCCACCCCTAATTTCATTGGATCAAGTAAAGAAAAAATTACTAAAAATGTCAGCCTCTGAAATGAAGCATTTTATTTTAAATGCTGGATTAATTTTTGGCAGTTTAGTACCACAAAATAATCCTCATTGGGAATTATATACGTTACTGCGAAGAATACTGAGTATTATTTTAGCAAAATACATTACACCAGATATGCCACAAAAGTTATCAGCATTAATCGAAAGGTTTCTTACATTACACTTGAATCATTTTTCGTCAACATTGAAACCCAAATGCCATTTTCTAACTCATTATCCGAATATTATGAATGAAATCGGACCACTTGTACAAGCATCTACCCTAAGATACGAGTCAAAACATCGGCAATTTAAATTAGCAGCAACTGTCGTTATGTCTAGAAAAAATATAACTCATACTTTGGCAATAAAACATCAGCTTGATTTATCCTATAGATTCACTTGTCACAAAGGTTTCAATGTCGCTGTGAAAATCACGAGTATTGGAAATGCTGGGAAAAGTTTTTTTTGAAATTGTTCCTGATTTGGAAGAAATCAAGAATGTAGATCAGGATAAGGATGTTGAATCTTTCAGTGGTGATCTTGAAGAAGCATCAAGAGTCTCAGTCAATTCAAAAGTTTTTCATTTGAATGACGTTATCCTGATTTGCAAAGAACCAAAACCGATATTTGGAAAAATAATTAATTTAATAATTAACAAAAATAAAAATATTTGTTTCATTTGTTCTAGAGTACACATTATCAGATTTGATGAACATTCATTTTCTTGGGAAGTTGATTGGACAAATGAAAGATGTATTGCTTTTTTACATAAGCTAGAAATTGTGGACACTATATCTGTAATTCAGAAAAACAAACAAAAATTTTTAACAATTTTTTGAATTTGCAATGAAAACTAATTATAATGCAAAATAGTTTTTTTAGTGTTATGTAAGTGAAGCCAAAGAGTTATTAATTTCGTTTGAGTACACATTTTTTTAGTATTATATATATATAAGTGAAGCCAAAGAATTATTACTTTCGTTTTTTTGTTGATTTTGTACCTGATATGTACTATATATAGTTGATGTTCATATATTGGAATGTGTTTTTATATTTGATGATGGAAAATTATACTACATATACTATTCACATCGCAGTTTTCTTATTAATCCTTTATCCAGTATGAAGAAATTATATATTTCTAACTGTCTCAAATTTTTTTATTATAATGAAAATATTTTATTGGCAATAAAACGAAACTATTGAAGGGAAAACTTATTACAGCGAACAATAGAATTTTTATTATTCACAATAACATATTTCCTACAATAAAATGGATAATATTTAAAAAAAAAAATTGCTGTAGCAACAAAAATAATTTATCAATACAAAGAAAATTTTTTTTGTGGTAAGAAAATATTTTATTATGCATACAAATGGTTTTTGTTGTGGCAATAAAAATAATTTATAATTATAGAGAATATTTTTTTGTGGTTAGAAAATATTTTATTGTGCATAAAAACTATGAGACTTACTTATTAAATATTTTTTAAGCATAATAAAATATTTTTATTACCATAAAAAAATATTTTGCTGTAGCAGATATAACTTCTTATTGCACCTACAATATGTTTTTATTGTGTTAGGTATGTGAATTCCAGTAAAATTATTCTTAATGCTAATAAAATCTTTTTAGCAAAACGCTTTTTATTGCAGTAGCAAAGTATCTGCATAGGGGCCTTTTAAAGCAGAATTTTTATTAAGGTAATGCAATTTTTCATTGTGGTGAATAGAAATTTCTCTCAGTGTACCTGTCTCTTGACAAAACATAAATAGTTATTATCGCCAATCACACATGATGCATATACATCATGTTTGATTATATTATTTCACTCGAATTATCACGATGTACTTTTCAGTATGATAAAATAAAATACCATTTCAACTTATTTTATTTATACATAACAGTTAGATCGTCAATTACATGTTGACTTCATTGAGTACGACGTCGTTGTACTTCCCTGATGTAGTCAAAACGTAATTGACGAACAAAATATTGTGTATATAATAAAATGTAAGCTGAAAAAAGGTGTTTCATTGTTATCATAATTGAAGTAAAATTTATATGGAATATTCTCGGGAATATTACAATACTAGTGTAAAAATAAGAAGTAGAAATACATAAAATTCTGTGAATTCAATCATGAAATCCACATGAAAAATCATGTATTTTCAAATGGAAAATTCAGGCGTCTGGTGTAATTTCTGTATAGTCTGTTCATGAAACTTTGAGCCGTCGGTTGACCATGACAATTTGGCATATCCACAGTGTATATTAAAATTTTAGGTTGTGTTGTTTATTTTCTTGTCAGATTGATACGCAATGTTGTCAATATTACATAGAGTTTTCTGTAAATCTGAAGCTCGTCGGACGAGGCCGGGTATATTCTGAAACGTTGACTTTATTTTACGTTATGACAGCAAATAGTGCCAACTTCAGATAGATAAACAAACGCCTACTATGCACTCAAACTTTTGTGAATGACTATATGTAGAAATTTAAAACACAGCACTTTACGTTGGCTATAGAATGCCATTATTTACTGCACACTAGGAGTTAAAAATAAGCTTTTTTGGTCAGTTTCAAGTGTTGAGGTGGTTCTTGAAGATTCAAGAATGCTCACCTGCACATTCAACAACTGGAAAAAAATCATGGAAAAAATCCATTTACAATGTAAGCACACAGATTACCTACAAATCGTGATCTCGAAACAACTCATTATAATTCCAATAATTGCTTTCAATTCATTCGAATTTCCATCAATAGAAAAAATCTAAAACAATAAACACAATTCGATATTGCCGCATTTCCCAGAAAAAAAATAAACAATCCATCTCATTGATGACAGACGTTCGTTAGAAGATTATTACAAGCTTAATTATGAAGCCAATTATCGAGGTACACTGTTTTAATTAACAGACCATCCTTTTCAATGATTATAGTGTTTATATGGGAAACTAGAAAGAATTAGTCTGAACTTCTGTAATAAGTTATCATTTGATACGGTAGAAAACAAATCAAAGGAGGATTATGGTGATTTTAGTGCGTATAAAATGACTCAATTCGCTTTCAAGATCGATTGAATTTCAAAATAGAACAATGAGCGCGTTTGTGCGCACTGATTTGGAACTACGCAGGAGTTTATCTCAATTATTTCATCTTGTGTTAGCAATTACTCAATTTTATCTCACTTTTAATAACTCTATCATAAAAGGACTACTGATATAACAAGACTACGTCAATTAAACCTTTCAGAACCTTTACATCCAGTGCAAGTTAAGGGAAATAGTTGGATTTCCAGAAGTTGTAATTACGTCAAGACACAATGGCCGGCAGTAAAAACAATAATTTCCGAAAAGATCAACTCCAAAACTCGAAATCTTCAAGATGAGTTTGAAATTTGAACAGAAAACTGAATACATAAATGAACAGAATGGAGTCAATAGATCTGAGTACACTCAAATTTGAATTATCGTTTTCCCAATAAGAACAAGCGTGCGAAAGCTTGTTTTATTTCCTTTGCAGAAGGATTTGGTTCAGTTTATCTCAACGCAAACCAAAAAATTTCGGTCTATTATATTCAACTAAATTGTCATATGAATATCATTATTCGATATCGTTAGCTTTCTGGGTTGAATTTAAGTTCCATCCTCATTTTTTACGGTAAATATGTTATTTTATCGCAAAAATTGTTATTTACCGCTACTGTGTTAGTAACACTATCATCCAAGTGATTTCTATCATCTAATGATCTGATGGAGCAGCAAAAACATTCTAGTTGTCACTCAAAACATTTTTTGCATTCCTCTGTGAAAACTCGTGTGAAAATGAATGATGTCTTAAGTGCTTTTTGATGACATAAGGTGATCAATTTAAATCTGAAAATGACCTATCTGTCCGTTTGCACCTCAACTCATCGACACTCTGTATGTCATTTGAATCTTCGAAATAATAATCGAACATTCGAAAAGCTAAATAGATTGCGGTAGGAATCATAGGTACTAGAATTGATACAGATAGTTTCAGAATAACATCATCAAACACAAGAGGGGATTTCACAGCTTAATTTGAGAAGAAACCCCCATTTAACATTTTTTAACTTTCAAAATTGAATATTGTCATTGAATTTAAATCTTTAAAGTTTTACCCTTTCAAATTATTAAATGCTCTGTAGAAATTGATGAAAGATTGAGAATTTTAAGCAACGGCCGTAGAATATAGATTGCAATTCATTTGATCAAAAAAATTGTTATATGTAAACTATCATATTTGTTTTTCAATGTTTTTGTGTGTATTTCTTGTAAACAGTTAGGAATGCAATTTGTCGAAAACTTAATTGATTTTTCATTTGCTCTATTTAATGTAGCTACCCCGTTGAAAAAAAGGTGAAAATCCACTACAACACCCCCAAATTCTACGCCCTTGACTTGAAACTTTCAATCCTTTTTTCTATTTTTACAGAGCATTGTAAATTCGTTTAGCTTATAGGAACCTTATTTCAATTCAATAGCAAAAGCCAATTTTGAAATATTAAAGATAATTTTACATCCCATATCGTAAGGAAGTCGTTTCGGACCCATATTTATAGGAACTTTTCTTCTTAAAATAAGCTGGGAAACTTCCTTTAGGCGTTTGGTGACGTTATTCTGAAACACTCTGTAGATAGACATAAATACTAAACCATTTCTCAAAATGAAATTAGTCAAATGGGCCAACTTAAACAATATCACTTCACTCCACCTGAATCACCTTTGTGCTTCATATGGTGGAGCTAAAACAGCAATTCTCAATTTAATTGTATGGGTGTTACAGCGATAACTACGTATTATCGAGAATGAATTGTTCTTCAGCACGATTTGTGACGTGAATATTTTAATTTTTAGCGATTATCTCCTCTTGTTTAGTGTGGGTGGTGCGATATTACTGAGTAACTTGAATCTTATCGCTATACAAATGTTCATTAACTTTTAGTGTCTTGGAATAACTCAATTTTATTGCATTAACGTGTTTTTTTACGAGTTCAACTGGAATATTCGAGTAATTTCCACTGACATCACGCAGAAATATCCATTTTAGTTCGTTCGCGAATATTTTTTTCGCTTGAGTTGTGGAGAATAGGAGGAAAACTGAACTGAAATAAGCAGTAGATATGTATAATGGTTCTTTCAAGCCAGAGTACTTTTTATGTCAATATCAATAAGTTCTTACAAGTTTTTTCTATATTTATTCGAAAATATTGAGTGCCAAACCATTAAAATCTATTGCCCAGTTTTGGGTTTTTTAGCAGTTTCTGAACATCTGGGTGTCTGAACAATTATCATTTTTAGAGCCAGACCTGGTTTGACAAACCCTTCTTTTAGAACATCGAAGGAATTTCAAAAGCAAGAGATCAAATCTGACTGTAGTTGTTAGCGCAGAGATGATATTTATATTACTTTTTACTCTTTCTAGGTTTTTGGTAGTGTTTTTTCAGAGCACTTTCGAGAAATTCGTTCAAAGCAGGTGAATGAAATGAATAAGAAGGTTTATCTTTCGAAAGAAAACGTAAAATAACCTCGATTTCTACTGAAGGCGCCTTTTTTGTATTATTTGTTCTTCATAAAAAATTATATAACTTCTTGAAGATATTTCAAAAATTATAAATCTCTCTCATTTTTGAGAAGTCAATTGAGACAACTGTGATTATAATTCATAATATCGATGAAAATTCATTCATGACTGGATATAACCAACGCAACAGCATAAATACTGAAAAATATTCAATTTATCTACAAACTCATTTGAAAATAATTTCATTAAATACAACATATCGCTGACATTCAAATATTTACTACTCTGAAATTAATTTGTCGACATTTCCTTACTTCATATATTATCTTATGGCTATGAGTTCTCATACTCAACTGGACATAAAACTGTTAACACACTCCCTAAATACACAACCACAAATCTGAGAACGAGAGAAGTTTACAAATTGTCGTCGATTGAGAGCAAACATAAAACAGATGAAAGAGCCTAGAATGCAACAGTTGAGAAGATAATGTACTTCCTATCAGTTCTGACTAGTAAAATTCCAGTCGTGTGTTTATTTATTGGAGCACATGGTTCCCTCATCAATGGATGAAAATGAACAGTGAAATTGGAGTGAGAAGATAACGAAAAGAATTGAGGGGATCTCGAGCACATCTTGAAAAAAATCTACTGATGCAATATTTTAGTCTTTCTATTCTGCCTTCATAAAATACGAACAAACAAATACGAAATTCTACACCTAAGGTCAGTTTCGAAAATTTGATAACACTCAAGTGGAATTTGGAATTATTTCAGCTTCTGAACTATTGGGATAGGCATTTGATAACGAAAATAAGTTTCAAGAAGTCTTAATTCTTCTCTATGCGAGTTACTCTATATGATTGCAAGTGACGAACTCATTCATATTCAGCTGAAATTTAGGAGGACAGACGTTTAGATGAAATGGTAAGCCTTTGAAAGACTCAACGAGCAGAAAATCTTCAGCAACGAGTCTAGATGAAGCAGAAAATCATACATTTTCCAGAAATTCCCATCAAGGAGGATTTTACCAATTGAAGTTTATACAAGATCAGCGAAAATTAATAAATATAACAGGAATCGTGAGAAACTAGGTACAGAGTTAAACATGAAACGCCGATTTACTGTTTCTGCTAGAGAAGATAAGATCACAATTTTAGAATAACTGCAATAATGGAAAAGAAAGAGTTGTAAGTCCAGCAACATCAAGACCAAGATGAAGTGAGAGACGAACTCTACAACCACGTGTTTGCAAATGGGGCTTTCATTGCAGGAAATGCTCGGAATGACAACATGAAGATTTGAAGTCGAAAACTGACTGAATCGATTGAGAAAAGTTTATGTTTTATATGCAAATCATCGAATATAATAACAGGTTCAAAAAACCCACATATAAAAGACTGAGAGGGGAGGGAATTTGATACACTTTTCATCTTCAGAAGGTTTGGATGACGATCTTAGCAAACATTTTCTCAGTGGAATCATTCGAATTTCTTAGTTACAGCTTCAATTAAAAAAATATCAACTGGGAGCAGCAAACAGTGGCAGAACCGAAATAAACAAATATCTGTTCAATCTGACTGCAATGAAGACCATCCTCTGAATCCATCAAACAATTTAGGAGATGATAACAGACAAAAAAACCAAAAACAAACCAAACAACTTACAGCTTTAATGGTGAAGTCTTCTTGCTCCAACTCCCCAACACGTTTCCTCTTGGAACCCAGCTCTGTGTCCAGCTCGTCAACAAACCACCTTCAACCACAGACAAAACACGACAATAATGCAAAAATGGCAAGCACAAATGCAAAACCCGGCTGACACACGATGAAAAAATCGAGATGTTCGCGCGTCTCCAAAGTCACCGACCAAGCGATGCAACCTTCTCGAAGTCCAGACTCGGAATGAGCGTGTTGGCGTTTTCGTTTTGATCGAACGGCATTTAGCGCGATCGCAGCTTGTGAGCTTGTAATTGTGAAGCTTTTGACAATCGCGCATCCCATTCCGTAAAGCTTCGGCCTGCCTAGATCGGGGAGGGGGTGGAATGACACGAGTGTCGTACCGCTTGTCAGATTTGTCACATCAAATATTTAGTCGGGGGAGGATTTTTAGTAAGAAACGGGGATGGAATCGCCAACGCAGGAAAATAGCGAGTTTGAGGTTTATTCCTTGGTTTTTGCGGAATAAAAACTCCGATATGTGTAATTTTGGATTCACTCATTAGACCAGGATCGATAATTTTGAAAAGGATTAAAAATGAAAAAAAAATATAGTAAAATTAAACTCTTCAAAAAAGGACTAGAATATGACAAAAATCAAAGGAAAAATAATTTACGGGTGTTCTGAGGACAGCAAGTGGAAGGGGGTGAGTTTTTAAGAGTGAAATACGGTTTATCTCGATTTCCGGCAAAACTACGAGTCCTATGGAAAAAAGTTAAATGACAAAGTTTTAGGCAATAAAGGGACCTATAACTGTTGTATTTACACTTTTTTATTTCAACCTCAAAATTGATGTGAAAAATTCAAAAATCCAGTTTTTGGTTTTTTATTTTTATCTTATGCAATTTGTTTTCGCGAAATTTGGTGAGAACTTACCTAATTATGTCCTGAACACACTGAAATTTTTTTCCTTTGAAATATTTATTTTTCACGTCATTTTGATTTGATATTGAAAACACACCCCAATTTTCAATCGAAAATTCTCGCTTCAAAATATGAGCTTCTTTAAAAAACTCTGGGGCTTTTTTGTTCGTTGAAATCTTTTTTTTCTGATAAATTAAAAAAATATATTCATTACTATGGTACCTAATAATGTTCTCAGAAAGTCCCCCCTTTAAATCCTATGTTCAATATTAAGAATAACTATTTTCACATATTTCTTGCAATCTTTACGATTTATGGATTTTCAATTTTTTGTTCATCAATCAATATAACATAATTATAATCTTACATTTTTCAAATAATTGAAGTGTAAATTTCACTAAGTAGCTCAAAATTGTACATAGTGATTAAAAAAATTTCGGATTCGAGTTTTTTTCTTTTCTTCTCATTTTCTGAGAACATTTACCATAGTAATGTAAATAATTTTTTACATTATCAGAAAGAAGAGATTTCAACGAACAAAAAACCCAAGGAGATTTTAAAAAAGCTGACATTTCGACGCGAGAATTTTCGATTGAAAATAAGGGTGTTTTTTTGATATCAAAAATCAAAATAAGCTGAGTAAAAAAATTTTCAAATAAAGAAAAATCAGTGTCTTTAGGAAATAAAAAGGTGAAAAAAAAGTTTTTGCTCTAGATAAGAATAAAAAACCAAAAACTTGATTATTTGAATTTTTCACATAAATTTAGAAGAAAAGAGTGTAATTACAAAAGTTGAAGGTCTCCTTATTACTTACAACTTTGTCATTCAACTTTTTTCCATAGGATTTGTAGTTCTGTCGGAAATCGAGATAAACCGTTTTTTACCCTCAAAAGCTCACCCCCTATTATTATAACCCAGATATTTGTGAGATCTAGAGAACAAGCTCATTCAGTTCGAAAGGTAGAGGTTATATGGAGAGACAGAATTTCTATCAAACTGCGATACTCAGAAACTTGTTTGAAACAAATTCAGGCATAAGATTCTGAACATTTGGTGAAAACTATCGCACAATTTTTTCCTACTTGAAATAGTTGTTTCCCACACATTATGCTACTCAACCCTATAATAAAATTAAATATCAAAACTTCAAGAGCTATATTTTTCAGTGGCGAACGTCATATTTTTCAATTCGGGAGAAGTATCTTAATTGAATAAATAAATAATAATGAGCCACAAGGCACGTCTACTTTTAAATGGAGCTCCAGAGTCCGAATAAAATCAGGATTGAAATAATGCAGTTGTGTATCAACTTAATTCCGAGTCCCAGAGGTCGTTTTAATCTCAATTGGAACAGAAATTTCCTTTTTTGTCTGGTTTTTTTTTCTGGAGAAGTTTCGTTCTGACAGGACGAATTTATTCGTCTGAAACAAGCTGATATTTCCCGGATTCGAGATAGTAGTTTCTGACGTTAAAAGGATGATGTGCAAACTTATGAAGGCTCATTTACGATTATACAGGGTGTCTGTAAACAAATGCGAGGGACTCATAGGGAGATGATTCCTCGATGAAAATAAGCAAAGGCAGTTCACATAATTGTTTTTTCGAATTCGACCTCTCTTTCAAGATGCAGCCTTTGGAAGGCGATGACGATTTGACTGTTTTTAATAAAACTATACATAATATGTATGATTTATTGAGTAGATATTACTCACACAATTTTTTTTGATCCCATATCTTTATTATTTGGGGTTGAAAACAACAACCCATTATTATTTTTCTTCAAAAATTGTTTTCGTGGGATAGGTGGAATAAAATTTCCTCATGGCTTCCCATTCAAGTCTGGAGAAAAAAAGTCTGCTGCAATTTCGATACAGTCGATACTTACTTAGAAACTTACAAGCAGTTATGATCACTGTTCATTCCATTCCATCGTATGTTCCATAGAATGAATATTCTAAGATATTGTTTATGCTCGAAATTGGTTTTGTCAATTGTGCTTATTAATCGAAAGAAAGTTCTATTTGTGAAATTAAAATATTACGGATATAATTTTCTGCCGGAAATTAGTGATTAAACCTTCAGAAAGATTCTATTTTTCGTAAGAGGGGAAAAATAGAATCCACAGCTTACTTGACCACGAATTTTTTTGAACGCACGTTAGAACATCTTTATCTCCTGTCCTAGACATACAATATCTTAAAATATTCATTATATGGAACACTCATACGATGAATGGAATGATCAGTGATTATATCTGCTTGTAAGTTTATATTTTTCCGAGAAAAGTATCGACTGTATCGAAATTGCAGACTTTTCTCTCCTGAATTGAAAGGGAAACCATAAGAGAGTTGTGAACAACGCTTTTCAATGACACACTACCGACATCGTCCGAGATTATGGTAATCAATGACAGAAGACAGAAGTGATTCCAGGTGTTTTTTAACCAGTTGGACCCTTTTATGACACTGCTCCATTGAATTTGCAATGTTGGACTACTTCCTTTTCTCAACCGCAAATTCAAATAGCGGAATAAACAGTGTGGACTGATTGGTGCACTCCAACGCACTCCCAAGTGCATAAACATCTTTCGCGGCCAAATTCAGCTTTTGAATTCCGTATTCCACAATTCATTCATTAGAAGATTCAGTGTCTTGTATCTCAGTTTTTCGTGTTAAATCTGTATTGTCGTTTCTGGACTTTTCCCAAGAAACCCTCTGGCATCCAGAATCGATCTCTAAAACAGCAAACCACCCTCCCCACCACAGATCGGAGATAGGAAACTCATCCGCCATAAAGTCACAAATGCTATCGGTCAAGCGTGAGTTACGGTTAGCAGTTCGTTGTATAAAGTCAATTATTCACTTAACAATTATAATTATTAAACAATGCCCATTTTTATGTTCTATTCGTTAATTTTTTTTAATTTAATTTTTTTAAATAGCGCAGAAGTCTTGTCACAACCACTAAATGCGTGTAAAAATAAAATGCGTTTTTTAGTACGAGGATATTGGTTAATACTTTTAGAATATATTTTGTTTTTGACATTGCCTTTGCCAACTTTTTTGAGGAAAATTTCCTGTTGATGGGATTGAGTAGGTACGTCCAATTAAAATAACGAACAAATTAATATCTTCTCCTATGATGACAGCAGTCTTTTGATGTTCTGTTAAGGCAATGCTGTGTCAATGATGAGAACATCAGCATCATCTCTGACTTGCTTTGTTGTGATATTACCAGTTTCAAATTTTTCAACAAATTTTTTTATTAGACCGATTTGATGAAAATTTTCTTGACTGATTGGCACAATCATTGTTTCGTCAAAACAAACTTCATATGATTTTAAAAGTGCAGCAGTTCTTCTTTGTTGTTCCTTTGCTTTAATATTTTACTATAGTCGAAATATCCGTCAAATACAATAATTTAATTACTTATTTTAATTAAATATAAAGAACTAATAATTTGTACATAAATAATGGGCATTGTTCACTAATTATAATTGTTAAGTAAATAATTTACTTTATACAACGAACTGCTAACCGTAACTCACGCTTGACCCTGCATTAGGTCATATAATATGACTGTACGCTGCGCACTCTTCGCGCTCTACCCCAAAAACGGTTGGTCGTATGAAAAAAAAATTCAAACAAAAGTTGTAGACAATTTTATAGTCTACAACTTTCATAATAACTGCAAATCTCATTTAAGCAAAAGGAAGGCAGATATTCGCAAAAAACCGATTTTTATGACCTTTGACCTTCAATATCTTAAGACGCCGGCACGATAGCATTTGTGACTTTTGAGACAACATTTAGAATGACAAAACAAAGGTTCATACCAATTTTCAGCTTATTATCTTTCATTCCGAGGTTGGCCCCCTTTTTCATCTAATTTGACTGGGCTATGTTGGACTACTTCTTTCTCTCAACCAAGGTCAAATAGCGGAATAAACAGTGTGGACTGATTGGTGTACTCCAACGCACTCCCAAGTGCATGATCATCTTCTGCCGCCAAATGAACTTTAAATTCGGTATTCACAATTTATTCATTAGAAGATTCAGTGTCGTGTATATCAGTTTTGGAGTTAAATCTGTATTGTCGCTTCTGGACCTTCCCCAAGAAAGCCTCTGGCATTCAGGATCGATCTCTAAAACAGCAAACCACCCTCCCATACACAGATCGGAGATAGGAAACTCATCCGCCATAAAGTCATTCCCACAGAAGATCATCATAATAATTTTTCCAAGTCAGCCACCCTCGTCTATCCAGTGGCACGCGGGTCGGGGGGTGGACAACGCTTCTCAATGACACAAAACCGACATCGTCCGAGATTATGGTAATTAATGACAGAGATGTGCCACTGACGACGAATCGGATTGAAAACCGTCATGGCGGAGATCTGGCACCGATAGGGGGTCACGTGACCGCCGGTGCGGCCACTGATACCGACAGGTCACGTGGCGGGTGCGCTTTCTATTCCGTTTACTATACGGGAGCCTTCTCTTCTCAATGAAATTCGGGGTGGATATTTATTTGATTTGGCTGATTAGAATCGGGGACTTCTGCATCTGGTGGAAGTAATACGTGTAATAGGAAAGTTGCTGGGAGTTGGTCGACTGGAAAAGTTGGTTTCAATAAAAAATGTGCTGGGAACATGGGAGGGAATTTGCTTATGCTCCACAGGACCTGAAATTTAATGTAGTTAATTTTTAATTCATGTTCCTCACAACATTGGTTCGAGAACATTCACAGATTCGGCATGCAATCCAAACAAGTTATTTTGTTACTGAATTTTGCCCTATTTTGAAATATTATTTCAAATTAGAATTTTCATTCAAGAGAAGAAAATATTGCACTTTTCTTTGGTAGATGAAGACAGTTTCTAGCACATCTGAGGTTCCGAAAAATCATCATTTGGGGAGACAGATCTGGCATTTTATACTCTTCTGGTTATAAATTAAAGCAGCTTTATTCGAATAATCAAGAATGTTACACCTAATCTGACTGTAAATTGTGGCTTCATATTTTTTTTCACTTTTGGTGTAATTTCAGTCTTCAGATGCAGTCTCACGATCATATGAAAAGAAAGTTTTAATGATGAAAAACTTTTCGATGTGAACTTTACAGCCTATTCTTTAAAACGTTCAAGCATATGGTTATTTTCCTAACAAGTGCGGAAAATGATACTTTCCCGCACGCGACTGCCGTTGAAACGAACGACGCGAAGCGGAGTTAGGGCAAGCAGTCAAGCGCGGGAAAGACACTTTACGCATGGATTAGGAACATTATTTTTTCAACGATCGCATAAAGATTCAAAAAGCACATTGAAAATATATATTTTATTTTAACTTACAAAACATTCCATGAAAATCCACTATTTATTATTAATATTAATGTCGAAAACACATTTGTTTCATTCTGCAAATGTGTCAGAATAGCCGCTTCAGAGTGCAGTAGAACTCCAACTATCCGAACTCCGACTATCCGAATCGCCGATTATCCGAATCACTTTCACAAAAAAATTTGTCCAAAAAACAGCTTACATTGACGGAGATGTTTGAAAAACAATGATTTTTATTGCTAAACTTGTACATAAGTACATTTTATTTATATTTAAAACATGTGAAAATATCATGTTTCTTTCATTTAATTCAATAAAAAAATAGTGCCATATCAAAACGTAGCTTTTTTTCTCTCCAATGGCAATTCTTTTAAAAAACTCCGATTATCCGAATATTTGATTATCCGAATGGGTCCCGGTCCCCATTAATTCGGATAATTGGAGTTCTACTGTAGTTAGTGGTGGTAACTGGTAGTTAAGAGTTACACTCGTAGATTTTTTACTGAGGTTTCCATCTTGTATCCTGGGTTGAATTGTGAAAGAAAGATACCTTAAAAAATTTAAATGGTGAAATTGCCTATAATAGCGATGTTGATGTTACCTTGGAGAGCGAAACTGTGCAAAAATATTTTAGTTTCACATTAATTTCTCAGTTTAATTCAATTATTATAACGCTCCTTCATTTGAGTACTGTAGCCGCTTTGTTTTGAGCGCTCGTTTTTCTTGAACCAGTGCCATATCATTTTGTCTAAATTTCTTTAATTTGAGCCGAAAATGGTCTCAATCGACCCCCTGATTATGAATCGAATTGAATTCTGCTTTTGGGGTTGTCCAACCGTCCTGTCGAAAACACGATAACTTTCGAAGGGATTTTCCTAGAGACTTCAGATTTTCAAGGTGAGTTCGGTTAAGTTCATTAACCAGCCAAATCGTACAGTAAAATATGGTCATTCAAAATGTTTCTTATTCATTATCCCAGACAAACCAATCGAAATGAAAGTTTGCAGCCCCATACAAGATGCTTATAATAAACCTCATGCAACATTTTTTTCTCAAGTATAGAATACGGTCAAAATCCATACTATTCTAGTATACTTATCACATACCAAGTGTGGAATGGAATACTAATTCTAAAGCAGTGGTAGAGAAAAAGTATTCTGGTGACAACTGATTAGTTTCGTCAATTTCACCCTCGAATTCGACTCATCCTTCAGCCCGTTTCAATTCGACGCTCCTGACCTGTATCCCCGTCAGAGAATTGGACATGACAGTTCCCACGGATCTTCCCTACCCTCCTGTACGACCTTGTCTAATCTGCCTTTCATACATACTTTTTACCAATATTTACAAGGCTGCCAACCCAGGATCTGCTTTGGCAATGATTAATATCCCTAGGAACAGTTGACAAGCGGCCGGTCCTGTAGACAATGCCGAAAATTATGGTAAGGTCGCTGTGGGATGGGGAAATCATTTTCAATTGAATCATTTCTGAATTCCTGATCTGGAAAGCGAATCGGGCGACTGATTGTGACAACGTTGTTCTACGGTGTGAACTGACCCTAATGGATGAATATGAAATTTGCTCAGTGGTAGTTTTAACTGCACAAGCTTGGTTAGTATAGAAATATCATTCGAAGTTATCTATTGGTTATAACTTATCGTTCGATATATAGTACACTTAATGGAAAATAATATACCCATCTATACCGTTGAAAAAAAAATTAAGAAAAGCTCTGAGCAGGTGCTTTTGAGCGCTCGTTCTTTGTATTGGAATAATGTAAATTTCGTATAGGACTTGAGATGTATACTAAGTATATAATAATTATAATAATAATAATTTCATTTCGATTGGTTTTGTTTTGTCTGAGATGTTGAGGAACAAAAATACCATTTTTTTATAGAACCCTCTGTACGATTTGTCTGGTTAACGTTTTTCTCTTTATGTGGAAAGACTTTAGTGGACTGTTTTAATCGAAAAACATAGGTATTGTAAAAATAAAGTGAAAGGAATATTGTAAAATGCACCAGACTCACCAAACAGTATTCTTCCACCAATATTCTGGAGTGTGATCTTTAATTCTTCAATAATAGTGTCTCTTTCACAAAAAAATAGCGTAGTTCACTTAAAATAGCGGAACACAAGGTTCTATCTCAAAATAAGAGGAAATATAAAATAGCGGAAATACAATCAAAAAAATTTGCGGTAGCTATAAGAAACAGTAGGAGGTTTACTTAGACCATCACATATTGTTCAAATTTGTTGAATTGCACAGTAGATAGCAGTATGGATAACTGAGAATCCATAGGCTATCCAGTGCAAATACTGTTGTAATTAATTTATATTGAAAACTATTGAAATAATAAATAAGATAATAGATATTACTACAACAATGAGCATCTTGCATGTGGACGCAACATTTCATTTCGCTTGGTATCGTTCTGTTTGGATTTCGAGGAAAAAAATTTTGAATAGCCATATTTATGGAACATCCAGTAGGATTTGTCTGGTTAGCTAACTTAACCGAGGCATTTGGGAACCGAACTCAACCTGAAAATCTCAAGTCCTAGGACAATCCCTTCGAAAGTTATCGTGCTCACGAATGGCACGAGCAGAATTGAATTGACCATGAATTCCTCATCAAGCAGTCAACCCTTTCATTTAAGACCATTTTCCGCCGACCTCGAAATAAAAGGTGATTTTAATGTGTACGGAATTGATCGTTAATGACCCATTTTAATGCTCAATTTTGGCTGTCACAAAGTATTTAATTTAACAAATATGCTTCATCTGTGCTCGGTAGGTATATCTACCGACAAATTTCGATACAGAAAAAAAATTTTCGAGTTTTATTTTTTTCGTGCTTGTTTTCTTCAATTGAAAGATGTGAGTCAAGAAGCTTTTGGGCTCATGCTCTTTTGGAAAATGATCAATCATATTTCAATTTGATTGTTATTGGAATTGGATTTATGACGAATGCACGTCAGTGTTTTGAAATTTTTTTTGTAAGGCCTGTGTGAGCTGCGTTTAGCATTAGGCTAAGGCCATATTTGGGGATTTTGGCTCATCAAACAATATGATAGTCAAGTCAGAAGGTTGTGCATATTGGGAAAACGTGTTCAGTTTTGAATATGCTTCGAAAAACTTATTTTATTTCATTCATTCATAAATTCAACTTTTCTGTTCTCGAAATATCCAAGTTATTCTTCTCATAATCTATCGCGCTCACGTTCGGTCGTTGAGAGAATACGTGGTTAAATTAATGTTAGAATCAAATACGTACTCTGTATATAGCAATAATGTGATTTCAGAATTTCATACGAACCAAAAAGTAAAACTCCCATCTCCATAATCTACAAAAGTATTCATTTCATCAGATAATACCGAAATGCTATTCTGTCCATCTTCTCTCGAACAAAAGCCTGCTGAATCATTCCGGAGATGCATAACAAAGTTATTCTGTATTTCGTAGTAGTGTTCTTGGCGGAAAATCACGTAATTAAATTTGATACAGCACATTAATTAGAAATTTTAGCCCGAAGTTATGAGGTAAGAGTTGAGCCCGTCTCGTTCGAGAAAAGATAAAATAAATTCCCTTGTTTGTGAGATTAAAAATTAAGATTCTATTAACTTTATGCGGAATCGGGGCGCCTTTAAATCAACTTAGGGACGGCGTACTCGAAGTCTATCTTGTTTCCATTTATTTCAGATTTAATGGCCGCAAAGACTGACTTGATGTTTGGGTCAAACGCCATTTATCTGGGATTAGGCTTAGCGCTCAGCTTCACCCTCTGTGAAAATGACTATCAACTTTCTTTTCACTCTTTCGGACTAAGTCGATAACATTTCTACAATTTGCAGCTTTTGAACATAACACTAGGTACTCACCTAGTAAACAG
Organism: Propylea japonica; assembly: GCA_013421045.1. Taxonomy (NCBI): domain Eukaryota; kingdom Metazoa; phylum Arthropoda; class Insecta; order Coleoptera; family Coccinellidae; genus Propylea; species Propylea japonica. The sequence goes on from CM024241.1 coordinate 93,333,105, forward strand.
AATATTGTCACGCCAATAATATATTCTCGCTATTTGTGATCATATTTTTGGTAAAATTAAAATTATTAAGAAACATGGTATCAGTTTTGAAAGTATTAATATAAATTTCCTTATTTGTGAAATTAAAAATTAAGATTCTATCAACTCCATAAAATATGGTCATTAAAAATTTTTTCCGCCGACCTCGAAATAAAAGGTGCTTTTAATGTGTACGAAATTGAGCATTAATGGCCCATTTTAATGCTCAATTTTTAGCCATTTTAATGTGCAATCCTCATGGCAACTGTACACAAGTATTCAGAAGCACTACAAGAAATGTCAAAACTCTACTGGAACATAGAAATTCCATTACGTCAAATGTATGTTTTTGTGCGAATTGAGAATGTATTTTAATCAAGAATTTATACACTATTCATGTTGAGATCGTCGGAAAAAATCTTGTAATAAACTCGGTTATTAATCGAGAGGAAATGGTCTCGAACTATTAACGCGTTCGCTCCGCTCACGCATTAAAATATCTTGACCATTAGTCGCTGTCTTTAATAACCTAGTTTATTAAATAACTATTGTTCCTCAATATCTCAGAAAATACAAATTCAATCGGCATGAAACGGCCAAATGCTGATAACAAGCCTCATGCAAAATTTTGAAGCCATAGTGTGAACAGAACCAAAAAAATTCAATTGGAACATTGAAAAAAAACTTCATTTTTCCATAAAAAGATCCGATTCGATTCGAGTGAATTTTTTTTGTGAATGGAGATCGATATTCTCTATGTTCATGCAAAACTTCGTGCAATAGTTTTAAAGGAACAATAGAAAATTCAATTATAGTAATAATTATTAACAGATTAACAGTTCCGATTCGGGTGAAATTTATTTTGAGAAAGAAAACTACTATATGAATGTTCATGCAAAATTCCGAGGAGATCGCATCATCACAAGCATAGAAATTAATTTTTAATAATTTATTTTCACATATTTCATTTTTCATCATTTTTTATTATTATTATTATTATGCTGAGATTCTGCATTTATATATTTGGTATCAATTTCAAATCACATATGAAATTACGAGGTAATAGTCTTATTGCACCACCAAAGAACGAGTGCTCGAAAGCTCCTGCTCAGGGCTTTTCTTAATTTTTTTTAATTCATTACAGCCTTAATTTTGCTTTTCATTCTCTTATTCACTTCAGACTAAAAGTCGTATTGAATAAAACCTAGAGAGGAATTGAGATTTTCATATGAATCCTCAATAACTATTCAAAATATTATATTCATTTCATAATGAAACCTAGCTCTTGTTGGTGAACCCTTCATGCTGTGCAAGCACGCATGAATTTCTTCCTGACTCAATATGAGTACTTCATTTAATTTTTTTTAACAAGAAATTACTTCAACAAAATTTCACGCGATTGAATTCTCAGCATTCTTTCATAAACGTCAATTTAAATCGATCGAAATCAATATAAAACATTTAAAATCCAGAATTTCTCCAGAACAAACTTCTGTTGACATAAATTCCATCTCCCTGATGACATATCTGCATTTTATGTCCCTAATTCGAAAGTAATCTCCAGCGGCGAGATAAAAACTTCAATATCGAAATGTTTTCCATTTCTTTCGCTGTGACAGGAAGTGCAATATCTGAAGTTTATGCTGTGGAGCGATGCGAGAGATGGCGTTCTTAATTCCTTTCCGATTGAAACCGCAGTATTAAAATCGAATTAACCTACCAATACGAGAGCGGAAAGTCAAAACACGAATTTTTTTCAGATAAATTTCCCTTCGGATGCATCTGCGACGGAACATCGAGGAAAACGGAAATAAATTACTGATGAGTATTTTTCTTACCGAGGAAAATCTCCATGGTTTGTCGGTATATATATATACCAACGCCTATTTGAGTTGGTATTTCTGGAGCCAGTAAATGAGAAAACATTTAGAAATTATTTGCAAAGAATTATGTTCTGCATGAGTTTTGCGATGTTTTTTCTGAAATCGACTGTAATTTGTATAAGTGGCAAATGAGGTATCAACAATTTTCTATATTTCTGGCCTGTTGATTTTCATTTTCGATTGTTGAGCAGAAACAGGCATTGTCTGAAGCAATGAAGAATCTAGGTTTGAAAACAATGCCTTCCGACCGTAAACTCTCTAAATTGGGAAAGGAATGAGCAAAAGACCTGAAATTTTCTGGATATTTGTACACACTGGTTCAGTTGGTGATGTGAAACACATCTTACCAGCCCGTGGGTTTCGTTCAGAACACAACATCACAGCAGTTCGCGAGGGTGTAACAGAAAGGCCATAGGCGTCGACACACCATTAAACACAAGAATTGAATCTTCAGCAGAATTCTCACTCAATATTTACAGCTGCATGCCTGCAAAATCCAACTAACTATTCTTCTCCAGCCAGTAGACCATATAAAGATCCTGGTCGAGTCTAGCGGTACCAGATTTGGTGACCAGAATTGGCCTTCATCACGCTCTTGCGATTTAACACCTTTAGACTTCTAGCTTTGGGGATATCTGTCATCTGAAGTCACAGGTTTAAACCAATAAACGTAAGCCTACTTCAGAATTGAAAACCGAAATTAGACGATGTATCAATGAAATACAGAGCCCCCTTTCGACGTCAGCAAAACCGTTCACAAGATATTTTTTCGACCATTTTCTAGGACGCTTATTCTTTGAAAAAACAGCATTTCTGCATAGTCTGGAACAAACGTACTTTCCGGCCCAGGCCGGGAAGAATCACGTCGTTGATAACCATTACCATAGCAACGAAATAACAAATGATGGCTGACATTTTGTAGTCAAAAGTTTGCATGTTTTTATAGCAATTAGCACAAAAATATGGAAAGCATCAGCGATAGTGTTATTCCTCTCGGTTACCGAAAAAATATTTCGGAGTTGGGTACTCGTGCCATATGTTTATTCCGTATTGAAATAATTGGTCTACTAGTCTCCTATTCTGATACTAACGGCTTGTGTCTATTACAGACAATTCTGTCAGTTCGGCAACATTTTCTGTTGAAGTTTTGTTTCTGGATGCGATGTGTTTATATTTTCATTTCGATTTGACGTTCATAAACTGAATTGTTTTAATAATTTGGTTTCAGTTTATTGTTGCATAAGGTTATTCCGGTGATTAAAACTATGAAAAATTAGGAAAATGTTGTATTATATTCAGGAATTGGAGAAATGAAAATCTAACCTATTGGAACACTGCGTGAAGTTAGCATAAAAAGTTGGCCGGAAAAATTTCCGATGTCACCCGAATGTCCATAGGCGTGCGTCCTATCAATTCATAAGTAGAATTCTATGAATAGCTTCATGAAGGGAAAGATCGATTGTTAATCATGATATAAACTCAAATAAGTGAATTTCTTGAATGTAATTGATCAAACGACAACTATAGATTTATCAACGAATATACTTTGGGGATTTGCGCAATTGAATTGGCAAACGAATTGAATGAAAATATATGTTCCGAATGACTGAGCGCTTGAATCAAGATGAAACATTGAGAAAATATATAATACTTGAAATTTGCAGTCTAATGCTCCCAACCAAAATTACGAAATTTCCCGATTTTCACTTGAAGACGGTCGTGTATCACAATGAAATTTTCAGGAAATGCTCTATGTAAGATTTGCCATCGAATGCCATCAGCGAAAATCTCTTGCTTAGGGGACTTGGGGGTTAAATTCACCCTTAAACCGAAATTTGTGGGAAATTTCCCGATTTTCACTTGAAGACGGTCGTGTATCACATGACATTTTCAGGAAATGCTCTATGTAAGATTTGCCAGCGAATACCATCAGCGAAAATCTCTTGCTTAGGGGACTTGGGGGTTAAATTCACCCTTAAACCGAAATTTGTGGGAAATTTCCCGATTTTCACTTGAAGACAGTCATGTATCACAATGAAATTTTCAGGAAATGCTCTATGTAAGATTTGCCAGCGAATGCCATCAGCGAAAATCTCTTGCTTAGGGGACTTGGGGGTTAAATTCACCCTTAAACCGAAATTTGTGAGAAATTTCCCGATTTTCACTTGAAGACGGTCGTGTATCACAATGAAATTTTCAGGAATGCTCTATGTGATATTTGCCAGCGAATGCCATCAGCAAAAGTCTCTCTTGCTTAGGGGACTTGGGGGTTAAATTCACCCTTAAACGAAAATTGTGGGAAATTTCCTATTTTCACTTGAAGACGGTCGTGTATCACAATGAAATTTTCAGAAAATGATCTATGTAAGATTTGCCATCGAATGCCATCAGCGAAAATCTCTTGCTTAGGGGACTTGGGGGTTAAATTCACCCTAAACCGAAATTTGTGAGAAATTCCGGATTTTCACTTGAAGACGGTCGTGTATCACAATGAAATTTTCAGGAAATGCTCTATGTGAGATTTGCCATCGAATGCCATCACGAAAATCTCTTGCCAAGGGGACTTGGGGGTAAATTCACCCTTAAACCGAAATTTGTGGGAAATTTCCCGATTTTCACTTGAAGACGGTCGTGTATCACAATGAAATTTTCAGGAAATGCTCTATGTGAGATTTGCCATCGAATGCCATCAGCGAAAATCTCTTGCCAAAGGGACTTGGGGGTTAAATTCACCCTTAAACCGAAATTTGTGGGAAATTTCCCGATTTTCACTTGAAGACGGTCGTGTATCACAATGAAAGTTTCAGGAAATGCTCTATGTAAGATTTGCCAGCGAATGCCATCAGCGAAAATCTCTTGCTTAGGGGACTTGGGGGTTAAATTCACCCTTGAACCAAAATTTGTGGGAAATTTCCCGATTTTCACTCGAAGACGGTCGTGTATCACAATGAAATTTTCAGGAAATGCTCTATGTAAGATTTGCCATCGAATGCCATCAGCGAAAATCTCTTGCTTAGGGGACTGGGGGTTAAATTCACCCTTAAACCGAAATTTGTGGGAAATTTCCGATTTTCACTTGAAGACGGTCGTGTATCACAATGAATTTTCAGGAAATGCTCTATGTGAGATTTGCCATCGAATGCCATCAGCGAAAATCTCTTGCTTAGGGGACTTGGGGGTTAAATTCACCCTCAAAACGGAAAAAGGCTGAACCGCTTAACTTGTAGCCTGGCAACACCGACAACGCACACATATAAATAGAACTCGCGTTTCGTAGGCTTTATTCTCATGGATGCCATAGATAACATGATGGATGCTTCGATACGATTCGGTTAACTTTCGGTTGATAGTGGAAAGCAACGTTGAATAATTGCAGGTTCATTTCTATATTGAATTTGGGCTTTAGGATTTTGTATGAGAGTTGTAGGCTAACCCTCAAAGACATTTCTTGAAAATTTCTTTGTGATACACGACCGTCTTCAAGTGAAAATTGGGGAAATTTCCCAAAAATTTCAGTTTAAGGGTGAATTTAACCCCCAAGTCCCCTTGGCAAGAGATTTTCGCTGATGGCATTCGCTGGCAAATCTTACATAGAGCATTTCCTGAAAATTTCATTGTGATACACGACCGTTTTCGAATGAAAATCGGGAAGTTTTCACAAATTCGGTTTTTTAAGGGTGAATTTAACCCCCAAGCCCCTGAGCAAGAGATTTTCGCTGATGGCATTCGCTGGCAAATTTTACATAGAGCATTTCCTGAAAATTTCATTGTGATACACGACCGTCTTCAAGTGAAAATCGGGAAATTCCCACAAATTTCGGTTTAAGGGTGAATTTAACCCCCAAGTCCCCTTGGCAAGAGATTTTCGCTGATATTATTCGATGGCAAATCTTACATAGAGCATTTCCTGAAAATTTCATTGTGATACACGACCGTCTTCAAGTGAAAATCGGGAAATTTCCACAAATTTCGTTTAAGGGTGAATTTAACCCCCAAGTCCCCTAAGCAAGAGATTTTCGCTGATGGCATTCGATGGCAAATCTTACATAGAGCATTTCCTGAAAATTTCATTGTGATACACGACCGTCTTCGAGTGAAAATCGGGAAATTTGCCACAAATTTCGGTTTAGGGGTGAATTTAACCCCCAAGTCCCCTTGGCAAGAGATTTTCGCTGATAGCATTCGATTGCAAAACCCTCAAAGAACATTTCTTGAAAATTTCATTGTGATACACGACCGTCTTCAAGTGAAAATCGGGAAATTCCCACCAGTTTCGGTTTAAGGGTGAATTTAAACCCAAGTCCCCTAAGCAAGAGATTTTCGCTGATGGCATTCGATGGCAACTCTTACATAGAGCATTTCCTGAAAATTGCATTGTGATACACGACCGTCTTCAAGTGAAAATCGGGAAATTTCCCACAAATTTCGGTTTAAGGGTGAATTCAACCCCCAAGTCCCCTTGGCAAGAGATTTTCGCTAATATTTTTCGATGGTAAATCTTACATAGAGCATTTCCTGAAAATTTCATTGTGATACACGACCGTCTTCAAGTGAAAATCGGGAAATTTCCCACAAATTTCTGTTTAAGGGTGAATTTAACCCCCAAGTCCCCTAAGCAAGAGATGTTCGCTGATGGCATTCGATGGCAAATCTCACATAGAGCATTTCCTTAAAATTTCATTGTGATACACGACCGTCTTCAAGTGAAAATCGGGAAATTTCTCACAAATTTCGGTTTAAGGGTGAGTTTTACCCCAAGTCCCCTTGGCAAGAGATTTTCGCTGATATCATTCGATGGCAAATCTTACATAGAGCATTTCCTGAAAATTTCATTGTGATACACGACCGTCTTCAAGTGAAAATCGGGAAATTTCCCACAAATTTCGGTTTAAGGTGAATTCAACCCCCAAGTCCCCTGGCAAGAGATTTTCGCTGATATTATTCGATGGCAAATCTTATATAGAGCATTTCCTGAAAATTTCATTGTGATACACGACCGTCTTCAAGTGAAAAGGGAAATTTCCCACAAATTTCGGTTTAAGGGTGAATTCAACCCCCAAGTCCCCTTGGCAAGAGATTTTCGCTAATATTTTTCGATGGAAAATCTACGTAGAGCATTTCCTGAAAATTTCATTGTGATACACGACCGTCTTCAAGTGAAAATCGGGAAATTTCCCACAAATTTCTGTTTAAGGTGATTTAACCCCCAAGTCCCTTAGCAAGAGATTTTCGCTGATGGCATTCGATGGCAAATCTCACATAGAGCATTTCCTTAAAATTTCATTGTGATACACGACCGTCTTCAAGTGAAAATCGGGAAATTTCTCACAAATTTCGGTTTAAGGGTGAATTTAACCCCCAAGTCCCCTTGGCAAGAGATTTTCGCTGATGGCATTCGCTGGCAAATCTTACATAGAGCATTTTCTGAAAATTTCATTGTGATACACGACCGTCTTCAAGTGAAAATCGGGAAATTTCCCACAAATTTCGGGTTAAGGTGAATTTAACCCCCAAGTTCCCTAAGCAAAAGATTTTCGCTGATGGCATTCGCTGGCAAATCTTACATAGAGCATTTCCTGAAAATTTCATTGTGATACACGGCCGTCTTCAAGTGAAAATCGGGAAATTTCCCACAAATTTCGGTTTAAGGGTAAATTTAACCCCCAAGTCCCCTAAGCAAAAATTTTCGCTGATGGCATTCGCTGGCAAATTACATAGAGCATTTCTTTAAAATTCATTGTGATACACGACCGTCTTCAAGTTAAAATCGGGAAATTTCCCACAAATTTCGGTTTAATGGTAAATTTAACCCCCAAGTTCCCTAAGCAAGAGATTTTCGCTGATGGCATTCGATGGCAAATCTTACATAGAGCATTTTCTGAAAATTTCATCGTGATACACGACCGTCTTCAAGTGAAAATCGGGAAATTTCCCACAAATTTCGGTTTAAGGGTGAATTTACCCCCAAGTCCCCTAAGCAAGAGATTTTCGCTGATGGCATTCGCTGGCAAATCTTACATAGAGCATTTTCTGAAAATTTCATTGTGATACACGACCGTCTTCAAGTGAAAATCGGGAAATTTCCCACAAATTTCGGCTTAAGGCTGAATTTAACCCCCAAGTCCCCTAAGCAAGAGATTTTCGCTGATGGCATTCGCTGGCAAATCTTACATAGAGCATTTCCTGAAAATTTCATTGTGATATACGACCGTCTTCAAGTGAAAATCGGGAAATTTCCCACAAATTTCGGTTTAAGGGTGAATTTAACCCCCAAGTCCCCTAAGCAAGAGATTTTCGCTGTAAACATTCGCTGGCAAATCTTACATAGAGCATTTCCTGAAAATTTCATTGTGATACACGACCGTCTTCAAGTGAAAATCGGGAAATTTCCCACAAATTTCGGTTTAAGGGTGAATTTAACCCCCAAGTCCCCTAAGCAAGAGATTTTCGCTGATGGCATTCGATGGCAAATCTTACATAGAGCATTTCCTGAAAATTTCATTGTGATACACGACCGTCTTCAAGTGAAAATCGGGAAATTTCCCACAAATTTCGGTTTAAGGGTGAATTAACCCCCAAGTCCCCTGGCAAGAGATTTTCGCTGATGGCATTCGATGGCAAATCTTACATAGAGCATTCCTGAAAATTTCATTGTGATACACGACCGTCTTCAAGTGAAAATCGGGAATTTCCCACAAATTTCGGTTTAAGGCTGAATTTAACCCCCAAGTCCCCTAAGCAAGAGATTTTCGCTGATGGCATTCGCTGGCAAATCTTACATAGAGCATTTCCTGAAAATTTCATGTGATACACGACCGTCTTCAAGTGAAAATCGGGAAATTTCCCACAAATTTCGGTTTAAGGGTGAATTTATTTACCCCCAAGTCCCCTAAGCAAGAGATTTTCGCTGATGGCATTCGCTGGCAAATCTTACATAGAGCATTTCCTGAAAATTTCATTGTGATACACGACCGTCTTCAAGTGAAAATCGGGAAATTTCCCACAAATTTCGGTTTAAGGGTGAATTTAACCCCCAAGTCCCCTAAGCAAGAGATTTTCGCTGATGGCATTCGATGGCAAATCTTACATAGAGCATTTCCTGAAAATTTCATTGTGATACACGACCGTCTTCAAGTGAAAATCGGGAAATTTCCCACAAATTTCGGTTTAAGGGTGAATTTAACCCCCAAGTCCCCTTGGCAAGAGATTTTCGCTGATGGCATTCGATGGCAAATCTTACATAGAGCATTTCCTGAAAATTTCATTGTGATACACGACCGTCGTCAAGTGAAAATCGGGAAATTTCGTAATTTTGGTTGGGAGCATTAGACTGCAAATTTCAAGTATTATATATTTTCTCAATATTTCATCTTGATTCAAGCGCTCAGTCAGTCGGAACATATATTTTCATTCAATTCGTTTGCCAATTCAATTGCGCAAATCCCAAAAGTATATTCGTTGATAAATCTATAGTTGTCGTTTGATCAATTACATTCAAGAAATTCACTTATTTGAGTTTATATCATGATTAACAATCGATCTTTCCCTTCATGAAGCTATTCATAGAATTCTACTTATGAATTGATAGGACGCACGCCTATGGACATTCGGGTGACATCGGAAATTTTCCGGCCAACTTTTTATGCTAACTTCACGCAGGTCAGTGAAATGCTTTCCATCTCACTCTAATGCTTGGAATATGCAGTACTATTCACGTGTAGGGGCATCTCTATGTTTATTTTTCACTCTGAGGTAGTTCCTAAATGTTTATTTTTCAAATCAACAACCATTACAATACTCTGCTACAGGAAACGATGTTATATTGAACTCTGAAATTTTGCGCCCTTTTGAAACACCCCAACCGCAAAAAAGCGCAAAACACCAAAACTCCATCCGATAATTCCGATACCCGGAATCTGTATTCGGTATGCATCTTTCGTGATAAAACCAGATGATAAATATCCCCCTCATTACGGGGGTCATTCCCAGGACGCCCAGCTTGGTAGTCAGGGGCGCCGCTAGAGGGCCCCATCTCCGACAGATTACACCTTCGGGATTCGAAGTTTCGGCCGCAAGTTTGTTCTTAATCCGTGATTTGCAAACGGTTCATTCCCGTGGCGGATCCGCAATATGAATCTTGCGTATAAGATATCATTTAAATCCGAATTATGGGCCTGTCGGTATTTATGTCCGTTTAAAAGCTTTTCCTGATAGCTCGCTGCTGCGGTACGGTGATTTGTTATCGGCCTGCGAAACTGTCAACTGAAGGTGGGGGATGAATATTAGCTATTGGATATTGAATTATTTTGATTGGGAGTTTTCTCAGCAGGTGAAAAAGTTTGGTGATACGTTTTGCCTGCTTATTCCTGGGGGTGCTGGCAGAGTGCTTCAAGCACTAAGCCTTATTGAGAAGTGCTCTGGACTCTCACACGTCAAGCCTCATTAGTCAAAAATGATCACGATCTCAAAGTGATTACTTTGAGACGCACAAGTTTCATTTTGAAGATCTTCAAAATGAAACTTCTTTTTTTTTCGAATAATGCTCAGCAGTCAAACCTCTAAATTGAGAAAAACACGTCGCAAAGTTTCAGGACCTTTGGCTTGAATTTCCTGGCGGATATTTTCTTTCAACGCAATTAGATTGAGACGATTGTTGCGGTAGACTACACTTTTGAGGTATCCCCATAAGTAAAAGTCGCATGGTGTCAAGTCCAGGCTTCTGGGGAGCCATTGAAGGTCTCCATGCCGAGAAATCAATTTTTCACGAGAAAGCGCCTGAATAACAGGTAAAGACCGATTTGAAATGTGACAAGTGGTCCCGTCTTGCTGAAACCAATAGTATCCATAAAAGTCTTCAAGTGCTGGTTCAAAAAACTTGTTCAACATGTCCACATAACGATCAGAATTCACTGTTTCTGCTCGGCCGCGTCCGTCTTCGAAAAAGTACAGGCCAATAATGCCTTGTGCGTGTATTGCACACCAAACTGTGACCTTCAGACTATGCGATTGAGTTTCATGTTTCTCTTTGGGGTTTTCTGACAACCAATACCTGCAATTTTGTTGGTTTTCATAGCCGTTGAGATGAAAATGGGCTCAGTCAGAAAAAAAATGTTGATTTTGGTAATAAGCAAGCACACAGAACGAACGCTCGTCACCCGTCCAGCGAACCATGGCGACTGAATTTCCATGAATCCCTCCTTCGTTTCAGACCAACCCCACTTCTCTATTCCTATTCAAAACAATTTTAGAGCGCTTTGAAATCGAAATTCTTTGATTTATTTTTGTCTAATGTAAACGGAAAACTATTCCAGTGAGAGTAAAATGATCTTCGTTCGCATAAGAAATCTGAGGAAAGCAACCACGCCTTATGTATGTCATTCTTTTCTGTAGTCCTCTTGTTATATGTCACATGTATTTTATGTTGTAGATCCTTGAAAAAGGTAATAAAACTTTCCGAAAGCTTGGATGATATAACGGTCAATAGCCAATCCAACTATTCAGAGTATCAAGCTTCAAATGGTCGGTCCGAGTGTTTGACCGTCATCAAGGCAGAAATACAACTCTGAATGACTAGAAGTGCCTAGTCTTGGATCTCATAATGAATTATTTGGGACTAGTCTAGAAAGAATCAATTAAGACCAGTGCATCCTCAGAGAAATGTTTCCAAAATGCAGAAAGATTGGACGATAAATACCTACGATGTTGTTCCATTGAAAACTTCTACTTGCAATTTACCAGTAGCTGTTATGTAGAAACACTCTGGATCAATTGGTTCGATCAATTAATGAAATATGGGAAAAAAATATAATGGTGAATGAAGAACTAATAACCGAAATGATAAGAAAAAAATATTCCCTGATAAATAACAAGAAACATTAAACTCAAGCTCCAGAGCTTATCATACACATCCTACAAAGAACCTACAAGGTTTTGCAATTGAGGGCATCTGCAGACAAGCTGTTTCGAGCCAAAAGCTAAATACCAGATAAATCATCGAATTGATTGTGAAATTTTTTGATGAAAGGTCCAATACAAGAGAAATACGACATTTATAACGTCATTTCCAAAATATTGTCACATGAAAAGCTTTGAAAAAATCATTATCTTCTTTCTCGTTTACTCAAGTTAAAGAATTTCGGAAACAGGACGTCATCTTCCCTTTTTTACCCTCTTTTTTACGACGCTCATGGTATGTGTTTCCTCAAGCGAATTATTCTTGATACAGCACTGGAATATTACATCGGCTACATCCGCCATCTAGTGGATGAAAAATCGAGCGAGCTGATCAGGTTTCTTTATCCATGCCTTTTTTACAGAAATCATTCTCTATAAGAATACTTAATGTATGATTACTGTTGCATCATTGAATTTCCAAAAGATATCTCTGTTCACAGAATATTACATATTCCTTCCCAAAATTGAATCATGTTTGAAATGGTGGATTCTCCTGTCAATTCCACCACAGCCGATTAATTGATACAAGAAAAGAATGAGGTATAAATAAAAAACAAATGAAACTTATAACTATTATCCACATAACAAATATACTTAATGCTGGATTCACAATGGACGTAACCATAAAACTCCCAAAACGTAAACGAAAAACGCAAAGTTGAACCAATGCAAATCATATGGAACTGTTCACAATAGGCTCTGTAATTTTTACGTTTACGTTGAGCTTATGGTAGTCCGTAATTCTAACGTTAATTATAGAAATTTGTTCACATTCTGTGATTTGTAGGTCTAACTCACCAACGTTGTTTTTTTCTTCTTTTAGAATTTTGCTCTTCAATTTCTTTTTTTTTTCAAACATCGTCTCAATAAAAACAGACTTAATACTTCATACATTTTTAATTAATGACAACACTTCACAGCAGAGAAAACATACAATCAAGCTGCTTCACAGTAATAAATTGTCAAAAAATTCATAGAACACTCATTATAAAGGTATAAATTCCCAAAGTCCATTCTGAACACATTTACGTTTACGGACAAAGTACGTTTACGGGTTCGTTATGGTCACGTCCATTGTGAATCAGCACTTACAGTTTATGAAACAACATTCAATTTCAATTTTTCAGTCTTTCCGCAAATTCAACATTCGTTTGAATCACTATTCAAGTTTTTTTATCTCTTGATATCACTTTGACATACAATGAGATTTGATTATCACACACATATCACAACACTCCATACATAATACATATACATAAAACCATTTTTTATACAAAGATTTATCTTTATAGGTAACTATTTCCCTGCAGTGCAAATATAATTTTCCGTCGATCTCAAAATCAAAGATGATTTTAATATGTACAAAATGGATCATTAAAGGCCTATTTTAATGCACAGTTTCTGCTATTTCAATGTGCAATCCTCATTGCAACCGTTCATAGTGTATTCAGAAGCACTACTAGAAATGTCAAAACTCTAATGAAACATAGATACATAGAAACTTTATTATGTTAAATGTACTATGTATTCTTGTGCAAAATGAGAATGTATTTCAATCAAGAATCATACACAATTCATATTGAGATCGTCGGAAAAATCTTGTAATCAACTCGGTTATTAATCGAGCACTAATGGTCTCGAACTATTAAAATTATTGTTAAAATGTCTTGACCATTAGTCGCTGTCTTTAATAACCTAGTTAATCGAATAACTATTTCGATTTGTTAAAATCGAGTAGAATTCATGCATTTTTGCTATACCAAGCTATTGTCTCAATCATTTTTTTATATACCATTTCTTTAGCATTTTTTGCTACAAGTATATCATAATGATTGAAGGCTTGTGATGTTTTGTAACTCAATACCAAATTTGGCAATTTCGCCTCTATCTCTTCCATATCCTGCAACAAAACAGTCTATTTAAGGTTTTATTTCTTCAACATAATATATGAAAATTTTATCAAATAATTATATGTATGTATTTTCAAACATTTTTGAGGAGGAAGGAACTTCTCTCGACTTCACATTTATGCACATATACTTTTCAAAATACAATTAGAGGGAATTAAATTTTTTCCGTTCATATGGAAGCAATATGGGAATTCATTATTGAAACTGCCTTTACTTTTTGCGTGAAGTAATCTATACAATAAAAGTCCAATCTAGAAAACAATGAATTGAATTCATTACGAATAACAATTACGAATAAATTTCCAAAGAATCTTGCATAGAAATATCGACACAGATTATATTCCTTACAGTGAAAGCCAACGGATATTTCATGTTTACATTATTTTACATTTACCTTAGGTCTGGACCAGCAGTCATTTTCACCCCAAAAGTATGCAACTGGGGCTGTAACTTTATTCATCTCATATTCTGGAGGTTCCTTTGTTCCATATTCTTTCAAGTTGCCCTCTTCACCATAGTCAAATCTCCTGAATATACCTGCGAAGAGATAGCTCCATTGATAAAGGGTTTTCCACTGAGAGGTGTTATTTTGAATAGCCCGCTATTTCGGTAGATGTCAAATTTGAAGCTGTCATTTTTTGACATTTGACAAGTAGAAACTACGCCATTAATAAAAATGTAACGTTACACGCTTCAAGAACGCACTGAAATTATCAAAATTGACTATAAAATGTGTGAAAATTTGGCAGAGGGTCGTAAAACATTTTTGGGCCGTCGGCGACGTGAAGCACCTTGTCGGACTGCAATAAAGAAATTGGTAGAAAAATTCGAGCTGTTAGGACAAGCTAGTGATGTGAAAAATAAAACCCGTGCACGTCGTTCAAGAACAGCCGAGAATATTGCTGCTGTAGCCGAAAGTGTTGAAGAAAATCCAGGTTTGTCCATTCCTCGTCGTTCTTTGGAATTGGGCATTCCACAATCGTCATTACACCGTATTTTGCATAAAGATTTGGGTCTAAAGGGCTTATAAGGTTCAGTTAACACAAGAACTCAAGCCGGCCGATCATCAACAACGTCGTGTCTTTGCTGATTGGATTATCACTCGGAGCGGTAATCACAATTGGCCACCGAGATCTTGTGATTTAACATCTTCGGACTTATTCCTTTGGGGCCACGTGAAAGAGAAGGTCTACGCCAACAGCGTCTATTGAAGACCTCAGAGATGGAATTCGTGAGACCATCGACGACATAGGGCAGCCACTTTGCAATTTCGTTATGGAAAATTTCATTAAAATGATATGGTCCTGTGAGCGTGGTCTTGATGGTCATTTGCCTGATGTTATTTTTCACTATTTACGGCATATCTTCTTCTTTATGATGAAATAAACAGCCGATCATTTATATTGAAAAATGGCATTTTACTTTGACTATCAAAATAACACCTCTTATTGGAAAACCCTATATTATCGAATCTACGCATGCCCAAGTGTTGGCGGATCAACAATGAAACGAGTTTACGGAACTTTATCAGTGTGGGTACACTGGGCACTGTTGGTCATTTTTCAGTGCAAAATTGTTCACATTTTCGTTCAACTTCCAACCAATTTAGTTCTGGAAATATACGTAAATCTCCTAAATTCCGTGGCAGAACAGAATGACAGATAGATATATCAGGTGTCCTAAGGTAAGTGGCCTATTATATCAAATTGGCGTTTTACAAAAATTACTCCAGTTTGCTCAGTATTCGAGATTTATGTCAGAAATTTAGCAAGTTATTAGATATTGACCTGAACTGTGTCACTGCTTTAGAATTATAGTTGTCAGTTATACAGGATGGACCAAAAAAATTATCATAATAATGAAAATAATAATCTAATAGGCCAACTTACCTTGGGACACCCGATAGATATTGTCAGATTCGAAATAATGGCTTATTCGAATTCAAACTGATAAATAGCCCATTTTTCAGATAACTACATAAATTCAGCATAAAAATTGAGAAGTCAATGAAATAACATTGTAGTTACCTGAGTTGTACATTTGCATGTAATGTATCGCTTGCTTAAGAGCTGATCGAACTGGGTAAACACGGAACAATTTTGAAGTGTCCTGAACAGAGAAAAAATCAATCAGTTTCAAGTGGTTGAAGATGACAAAATTTTGGTTTTGACTCGAAGAGACCTATTTCATTGATTCTCATACTCACATCTCGTTCTTGGTTGTCATCATAGTATCCAAGAAAAGGATCGGTAATTATATCACAAAAATAGGAAGAAATTTCGAATCGGCATAATGTTCCAAGCATATTTCTAGCAGGAACTGTGTGGAGTCCTACGGAACTTGATAGTTTCTGCAAAGAAAAGAATTATCTATCTCAGATACGAAATGAATCACTATAATTTTTTCTATATAATAAATTTTATTTTTCGTCCTTGAAATAAAAATCACTATGGTGTTCTCTTCGGCTGATATAAAGACGTCACATAATGAATGAATAATGTTCTTTGTAATTCGAATTTAATTAAGGTCATTCCAGAAATATTCAAGATTCTACGTAGATCTGAATTAGTCCTGATTCATCATATAACAATAGTTTTCCTCGAATTTTGCTACCTAGGAAAACTATTTGAGACCGTATAATGGCAAATATTCACTCGATGATTTTAGCCATTTGCCTACGGCTTATGCCTTAACTTCACCTTGTGAATAATAGCAATCATTATATACGCTCGTTACATTCCTTAAACAATGGTTTTATAATACAAGTGTAAATGCATTGATATTATTACATAAACGAGTGCTTTACATTATTTTCCTTAATCCACTGATTTTATACTAAAATGAAAGAAATATTTCGAAATATTGGTTAGTGATTATGCACGAAAAATGTTGTTTAAAAGAACGGTTTTCTGTTTCACTGGATTTGTATATGATGAATCTGTGATAGGAAAGTTGGGATCACAAGCAATGTAATGAAACCATAAAATCTTCGTAAAACTGAGAGTTTTCCGCACGATTTGCCCTACCAGAAATGACACAATAAGCGGATTGCCCCAGAATCAAAGAAAAGTTGTTACATATTTAAAATTTTTCAGTGGCGGCACGTGAGATTTCAATTAAGGGAGGCCCGAGACCATGCAACGAACAAAATAATTTATTTCTAATTGAGCGTCCTAACAGCCACTGGCATTTATTATACCATTTTACGCAGAACGAACGATTATTAGAAGAATAAATAATTAAATTTGGCATTGCTGGTCGAAGTGTTTTGATTACTTGAGTTATGAAAATTTTATCATCGTAAGGCATTTTACTGAATTTATTATACAAAATAAAATCTACAGGATCTTGCGTTTCCTTGAGTTGACTTCTTGTTTTCGTTTTCATCTTTCTTTCTGAAATATTAAAATCTTACTTACAAACATTTTCAAAAAATGTCACAAAACGACAAACCGCACGCTGAGAGGATTTATACTGTGTTAATAAAGAGGGAGGGAATCAAAACAACAGCTGGGTCGATCGGACGTTCAGTTTCGTCTCGTTCGCCTAGAAGCGAAAATAATGCTGCGGAGCCGGGCCTCCGACTAGTGATCTACAGCTTGAATTTTGAGTGAAGTTACATTCTAACGAATCTGGACTCGTGGAGGCGAGCTTCCTTCGCTTAGCGGTTTGCCTGCCGTTCGTTATACTGTATTGTGTGTTGTGAATAATGTATAAATGTTTTAGATCGCTGAGTAGAAAACATATGTTTATTACTTCGAGATTTGGATAGTAGATAGAATGATGAAAATAATACATATATAGAAATGTTATTTTTGATTTGTTGAACTTCAATTTGAAATTGAATAAAATGCAGTGAAATTAGGGGGGCCCAGCCTCCTCTGCCTCCTCTGAGCAGCCGCCACTGCATCTTAAAGATGATTTTATGAGAGAATTATTTCGTTCAATAACAAAAGAATATGAAGATGAAATAGTGAATCTTGATTGAACAAAATACAAGGTCATCAACACAATCGCAGAACATAAAATAATTTAATGAACGCATCGTTATGCATCTTTGAGGCGAAGTTTCAATGAAAACAACAAACTTGAAAGGTAATGTAAATTTTTCTGACTTCTATTTCCAACGTCCTTCAACTGATGAAGAGGAATGTGACAAAAGTACTATTTTAAGACAGGAAATCTACATAAACTTGTGAAGTAAATAAAATGTGGGATTCTAATCTACGAGAGTAGTGTCGTCGATTGTAGAAAAACATTTTGCTTTCATTGGAAAAAAGTTTAAAAAGACAATAAAGGTACATTTATATTTTCTTGAGTACCTAAAGATGAACTAATGGGTACAACGAGGAACTTTAGATACTTTCACTAAATATAGAAAAAATCATCAGCATCACGGAATGGCCAATTAATGAAAGTTAACTCATGTAGAGACCGGATTATATGCATTTGCATATTTGAGAGATCCAGTTATGATGCTTATTTCCGGTACATATTTTCTTTTCTGCGTTTCAAAATGCGATAAAAGTGATGATATCGCGCGAATCCAACCAAATTTCACAAAATATGAGGTCTATTGAGTAATAATACTGATAATTGTAACTTTTGTCAGATTTGCGAATCACTTTTATCGCATTCAGGCCCCGTATTCTCGACAAGTGATTTTTCAGAGCGAATACGAACTTCATTGCGCGGTGTGCATTTCTGCAGGTGAAAGAGGAACTCGCGTAATGAAGTTCGTATACGCTTTGAAAGATCACTTGTCGAGAATACGGGGCCAGGAACGCAGTATTAGCATAGTATTCTGTGGTATTAGTAGCTGCGAGCTACGTATCATCACGTGATAAAATAAAGGAGAAGTTTTACCTGAAAATATTAGGGAGAACATAGCACCAAGGTTCAAATTATGTCCAGTTACGTACGTGGATGTAGAGCGAACCTTTTCCAAATACAAAATATTCTAAATAATCAAAGAAAAATTTAACAATTGAACATTTTGAACAATACTCAATTGTAAACGTTGACAAAAGCGTTAAATTAAATATTAATACCATATTATTAAGAGTTATTGATATGTTGGTTTTGAAATAAAATTATTTTTTTGAGTTCCTAAAATTCATTATATATTCAATTTTGCATAGTCTGCATATTTTCGTGCATATTTCAATCATTTTTCATGCATATTTGCAATTTTTTATGTTGCATTTAGTCCGGTCTCTACTCATGACCTAATACAATGATCTACCAATTCAGTCAATCTACTATCCATCTGATCTACCGATTCAATTGGCCTACCGTTCATTTGATCCACTTAAAAAAAAGATCAGTGAGCTCACCAGTTAGTTCAGTTTAATACTAATTGAAAATTTGAGGTTGACAAATTCTGTCTAACAATGTTACCTCAACTATTCCATATAGTTTATGGTTCCTATTGAAACTTATTATTTCATTATATTCGCGTCTTATCTGCTAGAACCAAATTTAAGCAAAACTCGAATTCAACATGCTTAAAATGAACTCACCTGAACATGAGGCCAAACATCCCCTAATGTTTTCAGTACAGTATTGTCAGAATACCTCAGATGCGAACTCGGCGAAGTAAGGGAAGCCAGAATAATTTTTTTGTTATATTCTGGCCGTGTTGAAGCCATCACTAAAAATGTTGCTTCTCCCTGTGACATTCCGACGTACATCAATTTTTTATTGTTACTTTTCTTCAGGACATAGTCGATCATTGCTGGTAGATCGTAGTATCCGATCTCGTGAAAACTGGAATCAGTTTATAGTTATTTAATTAACAAGTTTATTAATAACAGCGATTAATGGTGAGCGCAGTTTGAGACTATTAATTGCTAGATTAATGTGTTAATTACAAGATTTTTCTGTCGACCGCATTATAAATTGGGTATTGTCCGTTCACGAAAGTTAGAGCGCCTAGTAGGCGTTTGTTTATTTATTTGAAGTTAGCAGTATTTGCTGTCATTACGTAAAATAAAGTCAACGTTGCCGTACCCGGCCTCGTCCGACAAGCTTCCGAGTTAGTTATATTGACAACATTGCGTATCAATCTGACAAGAAAATAAGCAACACAACCTAAAGGGCCCCACTCACTTCGTTCTTCTCCGCCGTTTTTACCCGACGGTTAAAAACGTCAAGAGAACGGACGAAAATCAGGCCTCGTCTGAAATTTGCAACGTCGGGTAAGTGCGCCGTTTTTAGCCCATACACTTCGTTTTTGCGGCAGTTTTACCCGACCGTTTTTAAACCGTCGGGTAAAAACGGCGGAGAAGAACGAAGTGAGTGGGGCCCATTAAATTTTAATATACACAGTGATATATGCCAAATTATCATGGCCAACCGACGGCT
This sequence comes from Propylea japonica, assembly GCA_013421045.1. Lineage (NCBI taxonomy): Eukaryota > Metazoa > Arthropoda > Insecta > Coleoptera > Coccinellidae > Propylea > Propylea japonica. Next base: position 93,353,236 of record CM024241.1, read on the forward strand.
CAACCTTTCGTGAACGGACTATATGAATTGTTGATTGAAATATATTCTTATTTTGCACAAGTCATACATTTGACATAATTTACATTTCCATGTTTCAGTAGAGTTGTGACATCACTTGCATTGTTTCTCAATACTTTGCGTTCAGTTGCCCATGAAAATTGCATATGAAAATAGAATAAATCGAACATTAAAATGGGTCATTACTGTTCAATTTTGAATACGTTAAAGCCACCACAAGACTTATAAAAGGATACAATGAAACCAAGAGTTCTGAGGATTCCTGATTGGAATGCTTGATTTGCAATATGGAAAAATCTGCAAAAGCTCCTGACTTTTATATTGTAGTTTACGATAGATGTTGGTTAAGTGAAATTTTTTCTTTGCGGTCTTTTAAGTTTTAAGTCATTAAGAAATAAGTTCAAATCAATATGATATGAAACCAAAAGCTCTCAGGATATTAAAATTGCTTTTCGCAATATGAACAAGAGCGCAAAATCTTCTAAATCCACGTCAGTGGTCTTTAAAATTTTTTATCATAGAATTTCAATTTGTTTGTCATGTTCTGATACTTTCAATTGATGATACTTCGACCTTGTTAATTGTCCCATCAGATTACATTTAATTTAACCTCGATCTCCTTGATTATTACTATAATCATGAATGCAATAGAAGAAAAATATGAAAAAATTCAAGATATAATGCGGATCAATTTCTGTTGATAATGATAGGAAGAAATGAAAACAATTATCGTGATCTTTGACCATTACGTATCTCTGTCTGTATGAAGTTATTCAGTGTTTCCATTTGTGAGTTGAAAAATACATTATGTATTTTTCAAAACTTAAAATAATTATTTATACATTCATTCATATTGATTGTGAGTGAATGAAGTAGATTGAAAAGAATTTGCACATCATTTTGAATTCAAAAATAGGATGAATTATTACGACATTTCCAGAATATTTTCTGGTGACTTCAACAAATTATCTCCTTCTAATAATTATGAATACCTCAAGATATACCTTCTGATTTGAGACCATACCATGTAGAATTAGACAAATTATTTATATACTGTCAAATGCATAGTCATTAAGATCGAGAAATTTAAGGAAATATCAGCAACATTGACTAAATTCTGCTAATGTAATATTAATGATTTTATAATGAAAACCTTTACCTGCTGAAGGTCTCTTTTGCTGTCAAATATTCAGTCCCAATAGAATTAAAATACGTAAATAGTACTAAATTTTAGTGGGTGTTCAATACAATAGCCTCATTCGAAATTTTGTGGCCATAGTGTTAACACAAACATACACAATTCAATGACAATATTGAAAAAAAATCCTTGTATTTCCACAACAAAATATCAGATTTGAATGAAATTTATATTGAGGATAAAGATTCTCATATTGAATGCAAAACTTCAGAAGGATCGCATGATCGGAACCATAGAATTTTGGTGGAACACCCTTTGGGATAGTTTAGTTAAGGTTGAAAAAGGGTTACAGTTCACTGCGACCTTAAGGTCTATTGTGCCCTTTTACAGAGCTGTTCTGGTCAAACCCTTCACAGCTCGCCTTCCAGTTCCAGAGATCTAATGGAATCTAATATCTGTGAAGGCTTCAACGAGGCTTGTTCCTCACTCTTACAAGTTTCTCGCCAAAGGCATTCTCTTCTTAGGCTCGCAATGCCAAGGCATTCCGTGACTAGGTGAATGGGGGTTTCTTCCTCCTCCCCACAGAACCTACACTCGTTAGTGTCCGATAATCCCATCCCCAACAGGTGCTTCCTGAGGCGACAGTGGCCTGTAAGGAAGCCAGTGAGGAGGTGTAATTGCTTCTTACCAAGATCTAGGTATCTTTTGGATCTCAAAGTTCCGAAGGAACTCAGTGGAATGATCAATCCTTGGGAGATTCCGCCAGAATTTTTCCTTCTCGGCTTTCTCCTTCTCCAGAAACTCCTTCTTATAGGTACATTTACATATACCACAGATAGGTTCTGGGCCAATGAGTGACATTCGTGCGCCCTCTTTGGCAAGTGTATTGGCCTCTTCGTTTCCTTTGATTCCCGAGTGGCCGGGAACCCAGATTAAAAAGACGTTATTTTTCTTGCCTACCGTTGAGTTATTTTATTATCCAAACTGGAAATTTGAAGATAATCTTACCTTGAATTCCAATACTTTTCATAATCCTTATCGGGGTCCAAAGATACATGCTTATAAGAATCTCGCGTACCCCTCACATTACCAAGCCAGATATCATATCCTTCTTCTAACAATAAATATGGCAAGGATTCATTTCCTTGATAATAAATCCAGTCAGCAGCCGAAGATTCCAGCCCGTGTACGAACAGTACTGGTATTTTGGTTTCTTTCTTTTCCCTTTTCTGAGCATCTGAACCTCTGAGAATCCTATGAAGACCTAGAATATAACCGTCTTCAGTTGTCGTGTGATGAAGTTCACCTTGATAGCCACTTGCTCTGATTGAAGACAACTGAAATTACATACAATAATATATTCATTTATTTATTTAAGACAATGAATGCAAACGGGTATTTTAACCCAACACATTACTCATAAATTGACATTAAAACAAACAATCATGTAGGCTAACACTTAAATCTGGTTTAGGAACATTGGAAGATAAAATGAATTATAAACAAAAGAACTGAACTATAATAGTAAAAAAAGAAAAAAATTACAACGAAGGGTTGGAATCTCTACCATCATTACAATGAAAAATTTCGATTCAAATTGTTCCTTAACCTTTTATTCATTGAGTAGTACACAACTACGGACGTGGGGTCAATATGACCACACTAACAAAATTGCTGAGGGTGATTTTGCAATTGAAATAAAGAAGATTTAAAGGCTGTAACTGGTCTAAAACAACACAGTACTTAACATGAGTGTTACATTTTCAATTTTAAAAAAATTTTGAATATGATTATAGTTGGTGGAACGACATTTTCCAAATTCACATGCTACATATACTTCGTTCACGAAAGGTTGAGCCGTCGGTTGGCCATGGAAATTTGGCATATTCCACTGTGTATATTAAAATTTTAGGTTATGTTCTTTATTTTCTTGTCAGATTGATACGCACTGTTGTCAATATTGCATATAGAGTTCTCTGATAACTCGCAAGCTCGTCGGACGAGGCCGAGGACATTCGGCAACGTTGACTTTATTTTACTTTATGACAGTAAATACTGCCAACTTCAGATAAATAAAGAAACGCCTACTATGCGCTCAACCTTTCGTGAAGGGACTATAGGTTCTTGTGTTTTTTAGGTAGTAAGTAATAAAAAAAATCGTGCAGAAAATTCAAGATTAATAATGAAATTAACGAAAAAACAATCAGTTACAAAAAAAAAACAGTTTTGATACAAAAATACAGATGCTTTATCGTTTTGCACCAATGTCTGTAAATTTCGAATTTTGAGCTGGTTCTCATCAGCAGTAACTCTGAGAATCCTATAAAGACCTATAATACATATAATCTTCTTCAGTAGGTACTTCAGTTGTCGTTCACCTTGACTGCCACTTTCTCTGATTGAAAACAACTGAAATTATGGTTTAACACATCTAATTAGTGCACTTTGACGAAATTATTTAAAACTAAATAGATTTAAACGTGCTCGAATTGAATCGAGTGATTTGTGGTAGAATGTAAATACAGAAAAATTATTTAACAATGCTGAATTCCATTATGGAGGTCTTTCCTTTACCGCTTCGGAAATTGTTTTGACTTGGTCAATTACCTATTCAACCAAAATAGGATTCGTGATTCTGAAAAATACAATTTATTGTTATTCCGTTCCATTGTTTGCATTTTGCGATTTTTTTGATTTGGAAGAATTATAATCATTAGGCGCACATTATTATCCACCGGATATTTTCAAGACTATTTTGTTGAAATTTGATATAAATTGGAAAAATAAAGTAATTCATTCAACAAGTCCAGAAAACAGGGTTTTTTGCGATGAGTACACAAAATAATATGCGTAGGTACGGTATTTTTTCGGCAAATGCGAAGAAACGAATTTGAAATCTAGCTATTATCCCCTATGCTCCACACCTCTTTTTTCGAATATCGAAATATAAATAATTGTGACATATCAAATGAAATGAGTAGATAATCCAATTTTTTCTCATTCGATCCTTATATTATTCTTTTCTAAATTGAATTATGATCAAATTTTCAATGAAAAAACGGTACAACCTATTCTACTTTCAGCCACATCGCCGAATAGGCAATCAAATTACATTTCATTTGATCATCACAATCAATATTTTCCAATTCAAAGAAATAAAGTACATGGGTCCGGGGCATAGGGCATGAGAAATATCAAATTTGAAATAGCATAGAATTAATTGCTTCTCACATTAAAAATCGACAGGTGAGAGGATTTTCATTAATAATTGTTTGTACAAGAATTATTGAAGAGTCACTTTTGGCAAGCTGTATATTATATCCTATTTAATTTAAGTTTTTCAGTTCATGACACGTGTATATAGTGTTTGCTTCTTTCTGTATATTAGAGAATGCAAATTTCATGTTAAATTACTTTCTGAAACAGTGAATTGAAAACTCTAAATTTGGACAAAAACCTAATGACTGTAATATTTCGTAGACTATTCATAGTAAAATATTGTCACTTAAATATTAAAAAGCGTCGAAAATTTATGTACTGTTGGTTTTTTTCTGTGGAGTCAAGCAAGCAATATTCATATTTTATCACTTTCTAAAGGATATATTGAAAATGGGAAATTTTCCTGAAATACTAATCAGTGTGAAATTTCTTCAAATATGCTTAGCAGTAGCACTGGCGCAGCCAGGGGGGGGGCTTTGGAGCTGCAGCCCCCCCCAAAGATTGATTTCTTCGTTATTTCTTTCTTCTTTATTTTTTGCAACTTTCGTTATTCACTGTATCATCAAAAATTCTTCAGTTCAGCCCCCCCCAAAATGAAATCCTGGCTGCGCCACTGAGCAGTAGTAATATTGAAATGCGTGCTCTGATTCAATATGGTCATCTTGAATTAATTACATTTTCACAATATACCAATTTTTCGAAAAGTTATCAAAATAATCTTGTCATGGATTAAATCTTGTCGAGTTTGAGTAACACAAGAAAAATTTAAATTAAAGCAAATCAAACTGCCGCCTCCGATTCACATCTTCTTTAGGGGTGTAGATATACTGCTTTATTTTAAATAAAAATCTGTTCACCACAATTAATACTATCTACCTCACTGCCTTTTTTCTGTACATTCAAGCAAGCAATTTTCATATTATATAACTTTCGGAAGAATAAATTGAAAACATTAAATTCTCCCAAAATCCTAATGAGTGTGATATTTCTAGAAATATGCAAAGTAGAATGATAATTTCAATATCAAAATGCCCAAACGCCTCCTACTCAATATGGTTTTCCTTGAATTATTCACATTTTTCATATCGGAGTAATTTTTCGAAAAAATATCAAAATCGAGATAATCTCTCCTAAGTTTCCTACGAATGAATTTTGTAGCTTCATTTCAGTAGCCCGAAGAAGAATTGAGATAAGATCAACCTGTCGCATCCGATTCATATCTGTTTAAGGGTAGGTACTTCTTTATTTTGAATAAAAAAAATCTGCTCACCACAATATCATCTGCCTCACTTCTGCCAATCAAAACCAACCCAATAACTGCCGCGCACGCCACAATAACACCAATGCACAATAACTTAGCCCATAGACCCATTTCTTAATTCACTCATCTACTCAACTGCAAACAATAACTTCAACTATTCCTTGCACTCTGATCAATACTGTTTACTTATGCTTCGAGATCTATCTATAATGGAAATAGTAATAGGCTATATAAGTACAAACTGAGAAGTCAGTAGCGCTACACAGAAAGTTCGTCCTTTTGTAGAAATGTCCCCGCCAAAAATTCTCCAAATTATGTGTATATTCATACACAATACGAAGGTAATTTTGTTTTCGCATCTATAATTTAATTTCAGGACCTTTGAGGTATAGTGAGTTAAAATGCTTGTACTAGCTTTTCATATTTACAAGAACATGCAATTACCTTTTTTTACTCATGTAAAATTGCTGGTTATCAATTTTCGAATTTTTTTTCCGTTCTTAAACTTTTTCAAAATTTTTCTCTTGGAGGAAGTCTTCAGAAGTATATAAAAAAATTAAGGAAAGCTATCAATATAAAGACTTTTACCTCAAAATTCTGTATAGGAGTTGAGATTGATACTTAATATAATATGAATGCAGAATCTTAGCACGATCACCATCATATTCTAAGAATTTATCAAAAAATGAAATATGTATGTGAAAAATCGATAAATAAAAATATGAAAATTCTATGGTTCTGATCTCAGATTTTTTTTGAAAATTGGCTTGGTCATTAAATATTCATGATCAATTTCGATTTCCTCACAATGATAAATTTTTTCATTGGAATCTTGATTTTTTTTAGATATTACGAAATACTTTTCCATGGTTATATTAGAGCTACTACCGCATTTTTTTGTGTACTGATTTGAATTAGTATTTGAGATGTTATTGCAGAATTTCAGCTCGATCAAATTGACAAATTCAAAAAATTGGATAATCTTGAGAAAAAAAGTTAATTCTAAGGTTTTTATTATTCGATCCTTACAAAATTTTGCATGAACATACAGTTTTTCATTTCGATCGGTTTTGTTCTGTCTGAGATATTGAGAAACAAAAATTTGGAATGATCATTTTTCATGAAACACCCTGTACGAGTTTGCTAGTTTACAAAATCAACCGCGGCATTTAGTAACCGAACCACCCTGAAAATTTCAAGTTTCTAGGATAATCCTCTCGAGAGTTATTATGGACTCATAGCGAAAATTTCAAGATTTCATAAAAGAACTTCCATTCCTCTGTATTATATGTTTATGTTAAATTATACAGGGTCTCTATAAATTATTATATGAGCGCAGTTGGCGTTGGACTATCATTAATATTTATATTCTGATGTAAACTTTAACTTTAATACAACATACAACAATACTGTGAGTTTAGGCTTGTAATTCCGAAAGAAATTAAGTAATGTGACTGAAATTATAAATTTTGTGAAAGAAACAATAAGTAAAAAAATTCCTAAGCAACCTACGATGTTACACTCATTTATAAACATCCCGTATTATTATAAACACATATAAATTTCATGTGAGAGTCAAGCACGAGGTGAAAAACTTCGAATGATGTTCCTTAAAAGTTTAACTCATGTTAATAGCTTCGAAACGAAGTAAATCTAATAAATGAAATGGTCATTAAAAAAATAATGTTCTTGAAAGTGATTTTTTCGAACATTGTAGTGCACTTATCATGAATCATTCTCTAATAAACGTGCCTACTGTCTGTATTAATGGAACATAAAAATTATTTCATTCTATCGATTAAGTAATGGGTTGAAAATAAGGACCCAGTTCCTCCTTAATTTTTTTACCAGAATTATTATCAGTTTATGCCTTGCGGAGGGTCTGCAGAAGGCATGCCATCTACGCTACTGTTTACAATTCTTTCAACTTACTCAACTTGTGCCATCACCTTTTCAAGGTTATTATGCAATAATAACCAAATTATAGCAGTAGGTCAGGCATCTGGACAGAGATTGCAAGAAGAAAAATCGGTCGTTAAAAGTTAAAAGAATCTGTTGTTGAAATTCTTCGACTAAGAGCAATTATCACATGTTATGTGTATTTAATTATCTTTGATTCGGCGTGACAACATTGAACTCGAATGCTTTCTTTTATGAATAGCTTGTTATTCCACTAAAAAATTAGTTTAGTTTATTTTTTTCCTCAATTTGGTGACTTTGAAAAAAATTCAGAAAATGATTAGGACTCTTTCTTTTATCAGTCAAGTAAATGGTGGAAAGAAGTGAGAAACTGACGGAAAATAATAGAAAATTTTTGGAAAGACATCACATATTTTCGAGCTCCTTCAAATTGAGAAAAAAAGGTAATTTCCTCTCAAATATCCTGGAAATTATTCCGCTCATTTATGAGCTAGCTGACCCGGCAAACCTTGTTCTGCCAAATAAATTATTTCTAAGGAATTTTCAGAGTAAAAAGTAATAACAAAATCAAAGTAAGTGTTTGACAATATTGCATACCTAAGTAAAAATGCAAGAAATGTTGTGAACGCCTTAGTGAGTCAATAAAGGAGCAGATTTTGGAATATTTTATTGGGATAATATAATAATTAATATGCATGAATGACAAAAAATTAATATTCATTTTCATTCAAGTTCCTTTAGTGGACATGCTTTTTGGTGTATGTTCGGTGAACCATCTCGTGATATACGACATTTTTCATTCTTCTGACCATTGAACATGCCACATTTAATTGACCATGGCAAAAACATGGATTTTCTTGATTCAGACTAGAGAATTTCAAGGATAGGCCTTGTTTTTGTTGATGGCCATGTCGAATGTAAGAAGGATCGGAATCTGGTCGCAGTTCTCGAAAGGCTAACCAAGCGATAACGGCCCCAGTTCAAATAATAATAATAATATATTATGCAACAAGCGTATAATGATAGCTATTATTCGCGAGATGAATTTTAGGCTACGAGCCGTAGGCGAGTGGCCCAAGCGAGTGGCCCAAATCACCGACCGAATAATAGCCTTTATACGCAAGTAGCATACTATACTTTATCCACGACTACTAAATATATTCCTTGAAGATTTCAATATTTGGCGACCGCGACAAGACCTTCCTATGACAAGCGTGAAAAAAGATGAGTTGACAAATGAAAAATTTTTGGAAAACTGGTCATTGTATATTTAGTAATAAAAAATGCTTTAATTGATATAATAAAAGTAGATTTGGCCCTCGATTGACTGGGTAAACCCATATTTGTTAGTTGGAGTACTTTAGAATACTGAAAAAAATTACCAATTTAAATCTCATTAAATCACTTGTGATTAATGGATATTATTTTGACCGAGCCCACAGACCTAAAATGGCTAGATTATATAATATAGTGGTCGTGTGTAAATTATATTATCGTACAAAACGCGTTCCTTTGCATAGCATTAATACTACGGAGTCAACTCGTAAAGCGTTTGCCATTGTGAGAACTGGTGCGTACCAGAATTGCCCCAGTGTGACCTCAGGGCAACTTTTTCATGGTCATTTCTGTTCTTTGCACCAATGAAACACAAAAAATTGCACTGGGCAATTCTGGTGCGCAGAAGTTCTCCCAATGGAAAACGCTATTAGTCGTGAATTGTATGCTGATAAGCCAGGCACATCCTAGGAGTTCAATAATCAAGTTGGATAGCTAGTGGCTCATTTTCATTTGTTACACAGTCAACAGATCTGAAAGAATTAAGTACCTATACCAGTGATCTCGCCCTTCATGAGCAAATGCATCTATAAGAAAAAGTTTTTGGAGAAGGAAGATACCGAAAGAGGAGCTAAGTCCAAATAGTACTTAGATCTCAATAAGAATAAGCTACGCCTCCTCATTTGCAAGAAGAAGAAGGGAATCATGGGAGAAACGCAAACCCAGCCTACTTGAAGCCCCCTCAGATATTACAATTCATTACAGCTCTGGAATTGGAGCTCATATTTAAAAAGGGGTTACAGTTTACTGCGACCTCAAGGTTCAGTCGATCTTTAGTTGAAATCTTTTATTAATATTGATTTACATTGAATATAAATAAAATAAATATATGATCCGATTTATGACTATAAAAAAAAATATTTCTTTGAAAAATCATCTTAGGATGATTATTATTCGCTTAGGCGAATGAAGTATGGCAGGATATTGATAGGGGCACCATATGATTTCAAAGTTCTTCTTCCTCTATATATCGTATGGTTATTCCCATCTAACCATCTTCCTCTAGGTAGATAAACATCTCTTGATCTTGCTCCTTCTTCTAAAACGGGAGCAACCAATATCTTTTCGCCGACCAGGAATTCTGTAAAAATGAATATGGATATACATACATTAATAATCGAGCCATTTTGTTTAAAGATGGTTGAATGGCACGAACACAAAAAAAGAATCACTACAATGGACCAAAAAGAACCACAATAATTGTTTTTGAGGAAATTATTGGATATATCCATGAATTTTTTCCATACAGATATTTAGCATTTTGGATTTCAGACAACGATCTGAAGAATGAAGCTCTCATGAAATGTGAGAATATGGAACATATATGCTCAACAGAAGAATCAAAATAATTATTTCTGACAAAATTATTCGTAATTCATATTGTTTTCGATACAGATTTTTAGCATTTTAGATTTAAGATAACGATCTGAAGAATGCAGCTCACATGAATCGTGAGAATATGGTAAATATATGCTCAAAAAAAATTACCATTCAGAGTAATGGGATTATAATTATACATTCATGTAATTATTGTGACGCAGACAAAAAATAACAGTATATGAATCTTTATTTGATGCCGCACTTCACCAAAAAAACTTATAATTGGCATTTCCAGTATGTGAAAATATAGGTTTTTTTGTGTGACAGCATTAAGAGTGATGTTGAATTATACTTGTCCATTACATGATCACTCGAAATTTCAGGTAATTAAGTTGAATTTTGTTTCAATCCTCATAGTGATTGAGCAAAAAAAAATTTTTCCAAGCCCGTAGACCAAGGACAAAACTGAAAAAAAATTCGAAATTTTTTTTGATGATGGTCTTTTCAAGATTACTCAACAACCGATGACGCCAAAACTTTTTGAAGTTCTAATCCGAAAATAAGACACTTGGAGCTGCAATTTCCTTTTTTTAAATTCTTTGTACGACCATTCCTCTCGAAGTACGGCATGTTGAAAATGGCCTAAAATTTGGAATGTTTTTTTTGATCTTTTATTCCAGTAGTATATTGAAAATGCGATTTTTTGAATTCGCTAGCGGATTTTGGTGATTTCTAAAATTTTTTCTTGGAAAACCTGAGAAAAAAACAGAAAACGGAATAATCGCTTTGAATTTCTGGGAATCCATTATTTTTGAAATGTTTTCATCAGAATCCACTCCACTTCGAATTGATTAATCGATCCACTCAAAAAATCGATGAAGTTGGTTCATTCATAAATATGTTATTTCAAATGATTTATTTTCAATTGTTGGTATGTTCATCCCTGATCAATCACCAGTTTTGAATTTCAAGAATACTCTTTTTACCCTAACTTTAGAACCACCCCTGGAGTGTTCCAGTTGTTCAATCGTGTGATTTCTATTTCATCATCAAGACACATCTTCTCTCCACAATTTAATACTTCATTTATAACAATAGCTCAATTTTTGTGAAGTTACAGGGTTTTTTAGTAAAACATCAAATTTCGCTTAGGCTACAACAAATTCAACCTGAAATTCTGACCTAATGAAAACAAAGTATATCTAAGTTAAAAACATAACTTGTTTCCGCCCTGACGCAGATAACAGGTTCAATTCGTATCGGCATATCCTCATTGGTACGCGAGATCGAATGTCCTCCCAAGAGCATCCAAACATGCCAATTGGGTTCAAATCTGGGCTAAGAGCAGGCCAGTTGAATTTTTGAATATAAACCCCTGCTTGATACTCCTTGGCAATCCTAGCCACATGCGGTTGATGCGGTCGGGAATCATAGAGCATTAGCACGAAACCGTCTCAAATAAACGGTACATACCGAAAAACATGTCTTGTTTTATGTTTTCTCCCAGTTTCAAAAAAAGTTTGAGAGGGAAAAGGTGACATGACTCTCGAAAAGAAAACACCCTGTAGATTCTACTTAAGATTCAGGGCGTGCGATGATGGAACTCGCATTCCAAATTTGACTCAATATTTCGTAAACTACAGGATGAAGAAAAAAACAATATTTTTGAAAGCTTTTGGGACTCATGTTAAAATGGATTTTTTTTAATTATACTTAGATTCATCCGCTTGAGTTGTGACATACTGTTATGTAACACTCTGTAATTTGGGGAGGACTAAAAAAAGTTTGATGTATCGTGAATGTGAGGTCAATAGTGTGGAAGAATTGAATAGATTGTGAAACTATTCGTGTGTTTCTAATTAACCTTATTGGCTGAAAATATGTCAATAATACGTATTTTCTGCATTTTGGGGAAAAATAAACACAAAAATTAAAGGACATGTTTACCGTCATCCACTTTCAATGCTACTGGATCTGTTGGGTCAATCCACCAAATAGGTGGGTTTACTGGCGTTCCTTGTCGTGTTGAGTTCCTCATTGCTTCTATGATCACATCAGAGTAGTTTGCGTGAAGATTGGTGAAGTTCCTCACAATTTCTGTTGTGTTGAACTGGAAGAGATCGAATAAAATCAATAACTACAACAAGCAACGCGCAAAGTAGATCTAAATTATATTCTATTGTAAGAAAGTGATGAAACTTTAAACTATACCGGGTCGGGTGACCAGAACCTTAAAACATTTAGGCAATTTAAGCCTAAGCCTGTTCCTGTTTGTGCTTTAAACTTGAAACAAAAACATTATGTATAGACTCTTTTGATAGAAATTCATTGGCTTCACAAAATTTTGTTGGGGGATTTCCTTCCTGATTCACTACATAGACATCTGTGTTTTCATGGAAACGATAATTTATTTCCACTTAAAATATCCACCATTTTTTCTCGTTTCAGAAATATATACGTATCATTTATCGCCCTTAGATCAGTGGCAACGCTAGAGGGGATAGGGCTGCTCAGAATTTTCAGTGGAGGTAGTAATAAATAAATGACAACAATTTTGTTTAGCATTGGACATCTTTCAGGGAGGAGCAGCATGAATTCAGAGTGGGCCTCCCCTAGCGTCACCAGTAATCTAGTAATCATTTGTTTGTCACATGTTTTTATCATTATTCCGAAATTGAATTCGTTATTTAGAATGAAGTACCACTGTTTGAATCTATGGGAGATGATTACCCTTGAAAGAGTCCTGTAGCGGTCTTTAAAAACAGAAGATTCAAAAAATCATCACTTGGAATGCCAGACCTGGTTTGAAACATCCTCCTGGCCCGAGAGCAAGAATTAAGAATTTTGTATCTGAATATTGAAGATATTTATTCGAATAGTTTTAGCTTTCAATTTTGTAGAAAAGGCGAGACAGCGGTTTTTCTACTGAGGTTTTTCCCTGAGCTCTGGTATCATACGTAGATTAGAATGGTACTACGTTTTGCACTTACCTCAGCTAGGGACTTTTTTGTTTCATGTATTGTATTCTGTTAGCTCTCAATTCAAAAAAATATATATCCAGAAATCTAAGGGCGACATGTGATATATTTTTGAAACGAGAAAAAAATTCGATTATTTCACGGTAGAAATTAATTATGGTTTCCATATTTGTTGTTTTCTTCTTTTACTATTATCACAACTGTATTTCACAACAGTCGTAGAAAATATATAGTGTAAAACTCAATTGGAAAGACCCTTTCTTACACTTGCAGCAGTTCATGAAAGCGTTCATACTCGTAAGAAATTTAGGTTATTCAGTGCTCGTTATACAATACATTACTATTTCCATATTTCAAGGTTAAATATTCGGATATTAACGACAATTTTTTTACAGCAAAATCGAAAAAATTGTTCACCTACAGGAGCATATCCTAGTTCCCATGGTAGATAGCTGAATTGCAGAGCTGGCATGAAAGCGTTAGCTTGTGTCCATCTGACCAACAGTTCAGGGGTGGGCAGCGTACCGTTGTAACCATTTCCACCAACCAGATCGGGAAGAACACTTAAATTAAAATGAAATTATAAGAAAAATTGAAGGACAAAATCTAAGTTGTTATACTTACAAAGTATAGCCAATCATGTTGAATTGAAGAAGGGAATGAACCAAAGCCTTCAATCCGTTATTGTTTCCCCATACAGAATCCTTGTCCAACATTCTCACGAAAACCTGCAGATTTTGAGTTCTGCAAGAGAGGATATGAAGTTATAGATCCAGTTACAAAGTCCTCAAAAAAATAAATAATTGAAGCTCAAGAATAGGGCCAAATGAGCTAATCGAATTGTTTGTTCTTGAAATAGCTTCTCAGTTTTTCCTCTTCGACACATTATTTGCACTCATCATAATATATTATAGTATATTTATGTATAGTTTAAGTATTTCCCACCTGAATCCTGATCTGACTTCTACAAGACCTCCTAGATCCGCACATGCTTCCAAATAAAGTCTAGTGAATGCATTGGGATCATCTCCATGAGTTGTGTTGAATATTGGTTTCTGAAACAGGAAAAAGTTAATAATAATTTTCAGCAGCTCGTTCTGTCCACAACTTTATGATATTGCTTTTTAGTTTTGTTCCTTCAAGCGAAAACTGGATTCACATCCAGTACTCAAACACTTAGTGGCTTAATGTGCCTTTGTTATAGAAAAACTTAAAACACTAATTTCAAAAATACTTATGAGACTGTTCCATTGTTTAACATTTAGGTACAAAGCTCTCTTCTAGTATATACACATTTGATTAAAAGTTTTTATCACAATAGCTTACTCACAGGCGGAAGCCAATCATTTTCACCAGCATCACATTTGAAACCATCAATACCATGTTTATAGTGAATTTTCATCATATTATCCTTGAATAGTTTTGCTGCCTTCGGATTAGTGAAATCAATTACGTAGGCATCTCCATTCCACCAAGTGGTGTTTGCTATTCCGGTAGAACTATTCACAAAGAGACCTAGAAATTTATAGAGAATCAGGTTGGGAAAAGTATCAGTTTTTTGTGCACCGAGTCCCAAGCAAATTGTGTGAGTTAACTGATTATTTTTAGACGTTTCTCAAAACTAACAATGCTTCTTTATTTGTCACAAGGGAAAGTTTAAACCAATTATGTCATTGTTCGTCTTTTTGAAAAACTAAGTAATGGGTAAGCGTGAAGAAAATATTAAAACCGAAGGCTTGTTTCTACTCCAAATCAGTCTTGGCAAACTGATGGTCCTTGGTATAAAAAAGTTCCTGTGGAAATAAATTCCATGTGAAAATAGATGAAAGAATCAGCTAAAAAAGTAGGTGTAGACACAGTTACTAGAAAATTAACTGACCATTCTGCCAGATCAAGTGCTGGTAGTAACCTTTCAAAAGCTAGTGTAGGAGAACAAGAACAAATCAAGTTCACTGGTCATAATTCTGCAAGTAAGATTTAACCATACTTACAGTTGAACCAAGAACATCATTCAAATATATTAAATAATAAATATGATGACAGATTAGACTACAAAGTTACATAGGGTTGGATTTAAATCAAAAACAAATAGTTTTTTGCATTCAATGCAAGAAAATTCTTGATAGAATTCGAGGTGATGCAGTATCCAATATTGGGCAACTGTCCAAAATTGGGCGAATTTAGTCTTTGCATTTTAACAATGCTTGAACCAAATTAATATCATGGTAATCTAACTTACATCCAGACACAACTGATCTGGTTTTTTGTATTGCAATGTTGCTATGGATTCACAATTGATATAATACCTTAATCATAAAATGAGCTCGAATGAAGAATATCTTGAATTCAAAATTTTGAGGCTATGGTGCAGGTTAATTTCTTACAAAAAATGAAGGGCCTTGAATAGTCTTATGAAGAAGGCTTACCTTGTCTGATGCCCTCCTTAACTGGATTGCAATTTGTGTTCACGAAGGGATGTGTCCATAATGTGGCCCTCATGCCATAATTGTGAATCATTTTTACTGTTTCATTGATGGACTTGAACCTGGATTTGGTGTCGAAAGCTTGGTCACCGTAACAGGCCTGAAGAAAATAACTTTCGAGTGTTTTTACTTTACCTAAAATAAAATGGACCGGTATATTCAACTTCCCTGTAAAGTACCTACTCATCTGGGCTCGAAATGAAGCTTTTAATTTACAGGTCGCTTATTGCTATCATGGATATATCCATAAATATTTATGCAGCAGATGAAATTTCTTGAAATAAGCTACGCTATGCTATAGCTATGCTTGGTCCAAATGTTAGATGAAGGGTCAAAGAGATGAAAAACTTTTCATGACTCAACATAGCCTCATAAAATCTAATTATGAAGCGTTCACGTATAATCGAAAAATTAAAACCAACAAGTTGAAAACGTTAAAGAAGGACGAACTGCAATTCATCTATTTTACGGTTAACATAGTGATCACGCAACTCGCCCAGAATACCTTCTCCGATTGTTCAAAGTAGATTTCCTCAAATTGGAAGAGTTATTTTGGCGCTCAACAATTCATGATGAATTGGCAGAGCTTACTTGATAGAAATATCAACACAGTTTAGGCATTCTCATCTGTCAAAACATAGAAAACTAATATCCAAATTTCTCTTGCAGCTGAAAACACGTTATGTTTACCGTCTGCTTTCCTTTAGGTAAGGCTTACTGTTAGTGAATATACCGGCTTTAACCAAGGTGCACTTACCTCCCATTTGTCATCAATTTCTATCTGCCCTTTGGTGAAATTGTGTCTGATTATATCTCTGAGGAAATCCCTTACACTACTATCGTTGATATCTGCTTTGTACTTTCCCCAGGTTGTCCAAATTGGTTCTCTGACCATTCTTGGATCAGGAAAACCTTCAATGTTAGAAACGGAATTCGATAAAATTTATGTATATAAAGAAATCACTTAGACAATGAGATAATAAGACACAACTTTTGCCTAATTCAAATTGTATCTTTCGTATTTCGTTATGAGGTTCTTACCTTCTGGTTTTCCTATGTAACGGTTGACTGCAAGTATATGAGCATCTCTAGAATTGTTTTTTGCCAGTATATTGTAGGTCAAGATATTCTGAAAATAAAAATTAATCACGATCTTTGCATTTTCATTTCTTGATTCGATTTTCAACAATTATAGTTTATGTTTTCGAGGTTGTAAAAAATCATAGCTAGGTGGACCTATTAAGTTTTATCGTTGAGGTTGCAATCGGTTGGGGATCGAAGGTTTGGAAGAAGCTACGCCGTTAAAAGTGGAAAATAACATCAGACAAATGACCACCACGACCACGCTTACAGGACCATATCCTTTTAATGAGATTTTCCATAACCAAATCGCAAAGTGACTGTCCTATGTCCTCGATTGCCTCACGAATTTCATCTTTGAGGTCTTGAATCGACGCTGGGCTAATGGCGTAGAATGTCTCTTTCAAGTGGCCCCAAAGTAAGAAGTCGCAAGGTGTTAAATCACAAGATCTCGGTGGCCAATTGTGATAACCTGTTGGAGAGATAACACGGTCCGGAAACTTTTCTCGCAAAAAGTCAATGGTTTCGTTGCTTGTGTGCTACTTAGCGCCGTTTTGTTGAAAGTAAACGTTGACCAGGTCAATACTATCCAATTTCAGCCATAAAAAAATCATTAATCCAAAGAACGACGTGGCATGGACCAACCTGGGTTTTCTTCAACACTTTCTGCTACAGCAGCAATATTCTAGGCGGTTCTTGAGCGACGAGCATGGGTTTTATTCTTCACATCACTAACTTGTCCCAACAGCTCGAAAAGCTGAAGAAATATCAATAGGCATGGCACGCTATTCCCTTAAGAAAATAAACACAAATAAAGAGACAATGGTTGCATTCAGCTTACGAATGGCTACTTCTACCACTACCACTGCTACCTATCGGCTATCGGTAGCGTGTTAAATATTGGCTGACAAGCCGAGATAGGATAGGGCAGTCCAACGATCTGTCACAATCTGCTGATTGACAGACTGTTCCTTCAGGACAGACGATAACAAACCAAATTTTAAGTCTTAACAGATGTTTTTTGTTTTGTTTACCCAAAATCAACTAATGTGGCAAATTGTGCTGGTTTTATGCCTATTTTTGTAGAGAAATACGAGATGTATTCTGTATCCATCGCTCATCTACGAATCTGTAGTAAAAATGCCCATTTTATTTCTTAATGAAATGATGCAGAGTATTTCGAATGCAGACCTTCTTGGTCAAATTGCTATGGAATAAACCGAACCAATTCGATCCCACATCAATTCCACTTCGTTTTCATCCTCCACCATTTTTCAAATGTTCAACTTCTACCTATCTGGTCTGTTCTTCAAACTCCAACTTTCCGCTACCGCTACCTAGCACAAATTAAATATCCTCCTTAGTAATGGAGAGATTTCATCAATGAACCCATGTCAGATAACACTGACATCCCTGGAATTGAGAGTGTCGTAACACCAATAAGCAACTGGCAAGAGGTAATCAAGTGACTCTACTATGGATGCCAGGGCATTGTGGCGTTGGGCAACTGAAATAGGCGATGAACTTTCAAAAAGTTCATCAAGGTCAACATCTGCTGGACCTGAACCTTCCTGTGGGATTGAGAAAGTCCAGTATAAGGAAGCGGTCCAGCAATGAGAGTTAAATGGCAGAATAACCCGCTAGCCTAGAGGAACATCTCGGACTTACTCGTTTCAAAAAATTCGTGATGATTTCACCTTCACACACCAGAAAGCTGTCACGAGCTGATTCAGGTGATGATGGGACTGCTGTCGCGTTACGAAGGTACAATCATCATTTATACCGTATGGGAAAGTCAGCAGATGATATTTGCAGACTTTGTGGATCGGAAGCACAAACATCTGAGTACGTGTTATGCAATATCCAGAATTCACTGGGTTAAGAACGATAATATGAAGAAAGAGATCCTGGACACCCAAGAGGTAACAGCCAAGGCTACTAGGGAGATTGTTGGTTCTGTCAATGTCATTGACGACTTTCTTGGATTTCCATGAACGAGTAGGATACAGAAAAAAAGACCTACATGGTCGAAGTTTCCGTAAGGCTAACCTAGCCATAGCGCCCCAGTGCGAATAAAAAAATTCTCTTCCAAGCAAATTAGTAATACTAACATTTTTCCTCTGATACGGTTCCTTGACCTCGCTCTTGAAACAAACTTTGTCCTTCTCCTCATTATTCTGGTCTACGAACAGGGGAACGGTGCTATTGACCCATATCAAACCCCCCTTAGAGTTCAACCAATAAGGGTCTACAACAGCACCATTATCAAACCTCGAAGAAATGTAGGGTCGGTTGGAGAACTTCAACTTTTCTATTGGCCAAGCAGTGACTAGCACCTCTGGTCCACCATACCAAGAGACGTTGGTGCTGTTCAGGTCGAAGCAGTCCTTGAAGACGTAATTTGAAACGTTAGCGCTGTTCCAGTTGTTCCACTCTATGTTGAAGCTGTCGTAAAAAATTGTTACGTCTAACGTAAAATTCCTGGAATCTGTGAAGGACAAAGAAGTATCGTGCGAGGATTTTGGTTCGAAGTGTATGTTTCGTCCTATGTGTCCTGATAGCTTGGTTTCGTGTCCTGAAAAGAAGCAGATGACAAAATAAATAATGATTTCTGTTTTTGGGCGCTTGTTCCTAAGCGAAACAGAGTTTAAATCATGATTTTTTCGAACTTACATTTCTACTAAAACTGATGATTCTATAAAACTTGTTTCTGTGTTTTTGAAATATGCCTTGAATGCGATTTATAATTCAAAAAATATTGGGAAAATACATTAGCAATTTTAACTAAATGTAATCCTTAAATCCCGAATTTTGTATCTGTCAGAAACGACGAATTTTTGTACACATAATCTCATTTATGCTCCATATAGGTATACCTACTAGGAATTTAAGAGATATAGTTGCTCAGAAATGTTTTTTTTGAGTTTCTATTTTGAAGATCTTCATGGCCCTGCACCCACCCTGAAAATTTCACTCGCTCGTTTAGTTAGAAAGTTAGAGTTTTTGGGAACGGAAGGTCCGACAGAATTAGAGAAAGGTTGTACAAAATGACTCAGTGGGGTAAAATGACATAGCGCTTGTTTTACTCAAATCGACGTGCAATCGCGATCAAAAACGAATATACTGTTGCAAAAGATGTCTAAGATTTTGTAAATAACATTCAGTATCAATTGGTCCATTACGAAATGACGCAATGAAATCAGGGGCCTATTGCACCAAATACTTTATCTACCACTTTTCACTTTGCATTTTTCATTTTCAAATGAATTACGTTGCACAAAACACATTCATAATAAAAAAGTACAATGTCGAGAGTCAAGAGCAAAGTGAAAAGCACTTCGCAGAAATTAAATATTGGAAGAAATGTTGTGCAACATTATTAATTTTCACTTTTGAAATTTGCCAGAGTGCAAAGTGTAAAGTGAAAAGTTGCAAAGTATTTTGGTGCAATAGGCCCCCTGCTATAACTTTCGAGTGTTTTGAGAAGGTAAATTGAAATTTTTGTAATTATTTACGTTACTAATGGTTTTGACATTATACTCTTCAGATCTTATAAATAAGTTGTCGTTTTTTTTTAAATTGCGTTTTGCTTCGCGAGTGACATAGTGGGGTGAAATTACATGGGTCTGAGAGAGCAAATTGATATACCATATGTAAAGTTCAAAACACTCAACTTCAAATTTCGAAGAGGCTCAGGAAGAAAATAAATGAAAAATGAATATTTCAGTAGAGAAAAAAAAAGGAACAAAAAAGATTCCCACAAATTGAAATCAGATGAAGAAAAAAACTCTTATCTTCAGACGAGGGGGAAGAAAATTTTGCTTGCATATATTGTACAAAACTCTACAAATTATCCAAATAGGGTGATATTCGGCTAGAATGCTTTTTATATGGGTAGTTAGCTTAGACTTGGAAGCCGGTATAGATGAAAATGCGTAACGTGTCATTTTACCCTCTGGGTGGGGTAAAATGAACTTATGCTCTCCATTTTCGTTATTATCAACTAGAAAACAATATTTTGTTTTATGTCGAGAATGTCTTGTTTATATTATAGCTGAAAATATGGGCTATGTTTTTGTTCCGCAGTTTTTAGAAAAATACGATGTTTTCATTGAAATTATCAAAATTTTTCAAAATGTATGTAATTTTGTACACCCTTCCCCTACTTTTGACCTGAGCTAGATATTTGAAACGCCGAATAATACAGAAGCAACACCCAATCCCGCTCGTGAGTGAAGTGCAAGAACCATTTAATTTAAAAACTTCCATGGCGGCAAGGCATTTATAGGGTTGCATCGGGGTGCCAATCATATCAGGTTTTACTACGGTCTCGTCGTAGAAGCAAAATCCAAATTCTTCAAGGTCGCGAAGTGACCTTATCCAATGGTCATATTATTTTTGAAACCAACAGAAACTTAGGCAACTATGGCACCTTTTGGAACAAGCTAGATTATCAATTAATATTTCTTCTCAATTGACTGAAGAACATGATGCCCGTTTAAAAAATAAAGGCCGGTAGTGTTTTATATTCTCAAATACTTACCAACAATGAGATCCAAAAGTACACCATCTTTGGGAACTATTCTCAACTGCAATTTCGATTTACCATCACCGGAAATTACTATTTCACTCCTCACAAACACAATGAAGCAAAATACGAATCCTGAAATAAAGGAATGAATCACTAAAACTCACTGGTTTCGAGCATCTATTTTGGATTTTGAAACTTTACATTATCACATAAATATTTGGTTGGTTTAGTATTTGAGATATGAATAAATTCAAATAAAATTTTTCAAATACTGGAAAAACGAAAAACTCACAATGTACAGAAACATACCTAAACATTTGAAAATCATCTTGATGATATCTAGCAGGCTTCGATGGTTCTGACATATATAATATTTGAAAATTGGGTAATCTTATCTCTTCATAGAAAATAATTATCATGTCATGAAAAGCTGTCATTGAATATTTCAATGGGAAAATTCACAGGTAGTTATCTATGATGATGGAAACTTCCTGTAAAATTTTCTTGCAATTTTTGTATAGAAACTGTATAGAAAAACAACAAAATTTTGTAGGTGATGCTTCAAAATGAACGCGTTCCAGCATCACTCGAAAATATCACACAAAAATCACATGTCTTTCCTATCCGTGGCCACTCAAGATGTATCTGGCTCGTGAATGAATAGTTTTTTCTATCTAATTTTCACAATGATTTCAGTTGATTTCAAGATCGATTGTATTGATAACTAACTATAGCATTGTTATTTTTATATAATTTGAATCGGCGCTTTCTCCAACAAAAAACATTAAATTAATTTCAATTTAGTTTAATTGTTCCCTAATAAAACATATAATATACAGGGTATCCCGGAAAATGTGGGAAATCTCTCGGATTCAGATAGAACATAAAAAAATAAGATGACAAGTTTCCATAATTTTTTTCCCACCTGCCTTCCCTACGAAGATATGACCTCCTAAATGACTTCACTGGAAATTCATTTTAGTGGAATAAATTTCATTTACTTACTTCTTTCATTATTTTTTTTCGAAAACGGTTCATTTTATCGACACTGAACAAGAGTACCTTTTCTTCAGCTTAATGTTCAAGGTATTCAAATTTGTTTTTTGAGTACCTTATCATACAGGGTGTTCAAAATGTAAGCATTAAAATGTACAACACAGTCCGCCCCTGGTAAACTGAACAAGCTAATCGAAATTTGAGTACGGTGATTTAAGAGGTCCTTATCATATTTTCATCAAATTATATCGAGTAGTTTGAAACTCATTCCACTAAAATGGATATCCAGTGGCGTCATTTAGGAGGTCGTATCTTCGTAGGGAGGGCCGTTAGGAAAAAAATTATGGGAATCATTTTTTATGTTCTATCAGAATCCGACAGATTTTCCACATTTGCCGGGTCACCCTGTATATCATTGTTTAAGGAGAACTTCTTAAACAATCTCTCAATAACATTAAGGAAAGGTTTAGATTGTCCAGTATTCATTATGTTGTCATATGTGTTGCCTGTGTTACGAATATCAGTATCATTTAATCATCAACTAAATATAACGACTTTTCTATTCGACGCTGCATTACTTCCAAACTGATGCAAAATCAGTAACGCAGCGTTCCCATTGGTCGATTCGGTCGAAGTGAATTGATTTTTTCAGTTATTCAGTCAAATAGAAAACTCCCATAATTTATTTTTTTTATTTATTCACTTATATCTATACAAACTTAATGAAAACTGTGTGTTTGACAAAACAAATTCATATGGGTAGCTATTGAAATACAGGGTGTCCTAAGATGTTCCATACAGCCAATATCTCGCTCGGCTCTCAATCAAGGTAGAAAGTTTGAACAGAAATTATTTCAAATGGTATAAAAACCAGAAGAATGATTTTTTTCAATGGAATGCGCTCTTCATCATAAGATTTAGGTAGGTACCTCAAAAAGAATCGAATTTTTTTCCTATGATTCATCATGTTCTTATACCCGAATTTTGAAGTGTGAGTTTTCATACCATTAGGAATATCTGAATCTAAAAATGCTATAATCAACAGGTAATTTTATAATGAATTTTCAAATTGTTACTACTTTTAGATATTACTGGCATCAACACCGTAGCTCTAAAAATATTTAACAATGGTAGAGAATAGTTTTGCCATAGAATCCAAATTTTCAATAGCTTCGTATTTTCCGTTCTTCGTAGGTCTGGGGGTAGCATCAACTGTGGGCCACCCTATATTAGGTAATTCCTAGGTTCAAGATTAAAATTTTTCCAACGTTTTTCAGCCCAATTATTCAATATGGATAATGAAATGCAATGAAAGCAAAGGAAATTCAAAATTCGTGGAGTATTTCAATAACAATAATATTATTACTGTCATTGCCACTATAAGGCCCTTGGCAATTCACAAGGAAATGGGCGAAGAAATCACTTCGATATAAGATAATTTTGTAGATTATATTCTGACATCAAGTCAAAAACTTCTGACACTTGTTCACATTCATTCATAAGATAATGATTCAATTTCGAAAATCCAGAAGATCATATATTTTACTTGGAATTCCCATTTTAATGTTTAAAGATTTGAAGAGGAAAGTTCCAATTATAAACAATCAGAATGGACTTATACAGGGTCCCCATAAATGATTGTAACAGAGCAGTTGGCTTTGGATTATTTATTTATTTAATATAACTCTGTTACGCAGGTTAGGGTGTCGAATTATAGGCTGGAATTATAAATGTCATAGGTAGATAGAAATAAACTCGGAAATAAATATAGAGAGATATTTGGTAAATGTGTTGAGTTTGCATAAGATGCAGCCAAATGAAAATAATCCAATCATTTATAAAGACCCCGTATAATGGTTCTTAAAATAATGATAATTTTTGCATTCTTATAATGAAAGCGCGAAACCTTCAACCTTCTCGTTTTCATGTCATTGAAAGAACTTGATAGTGCATTCATGCAAATTCATGTAAACAGATTCTCCAACACTTTTATGGAAACCAATAATGTTTACTACGAAAGCTGGACATTCTGATAACAAAAAATCGAAACGGAAAATTAATAAACCGACAAACAAATATATTCTAGGAGGTGTGATAAAGTTCTGAGTTTGGTTACGAAACGTTATCGTTACTCACGCTCTGACTTATTATAAGCAGATACATTATAAGCAATTAATGCAGTGATAAGTATTAGAAGTGCCTGTTCAATATAGTACTCCAGGTAAGAATGTTATTTTTTGGATACTTACAACAATCAGCAGAACAAACATGATTATCTATTGTTTTGACCTTTTATTTTCTTAGTATATGTATTTATCTCGCAGTTATCACCTCATTTCTTTCGATAAGAGGTTATTGAAATAATATCGATATGGTTGTTCGACAAAATCGCAAGGATTAGATCATTCTTGTGAAGTTTAGTCATAAGGAAAATTGGGAGTTATGTCTAAATTTATCGGTCACGTGAAATTTTTGTTTATCTGTTATCACTTTCATTGTTTCCTTTATTTTGAATTGGTCTTATGTACTTTCATGTCATTTCTAGCCAGCTGTTTCCTTGAATTTTCATCAACTTTTTCGGATGAAAAGTATAAGGTATTTTTGTCATTCCAATAACAAATGGATAAGAATGAGCATCACATATTTGTTCTTTTTTAATTGCGGCTAGACTCGGTTCGGTTGACTTGATTTATCAAATATTAAGTCATATTCTAGTTGAAATGAGAAAAAACGGAAACATCACATTCACAAATGCATACTAAAGAGCTCAAAAAAATTCAAGTAACCTAATCAACATACTTAAATTACATATATTATCAAGGCAAGGAAGACTCAAATAGGGCATAATATAAAAAGAAGCTTTCATAGTCATATCTTCTAACAGTGGTGACCCTCCTTAATTTTTGCGGAACCCCTGAATTGTAATCTAAGCTAAACAAAATCGCAAATTGATTTTGAGAATTTCAAGAAAATTCCTGAGCAGGAGCTTTTGAGCATTCGTTTTTGGCGGAGCAATAAGACTATTACCTCGAACTTTAAAGGTATTTGAGATTGATAACAGATATATAAATGCAAAATCTCAGCACAATCGGAATTTTATGCTGAAAATTATTCAGAAAATGAAATATGTAAGAAATATAAATCAAAGAACTCAAATTTAATGGTTCTAATGACGCGATTCTCTTGAAATTTTGCATGAACATTTAGTATGTTAGTTTTCATTCTCAAAATAAATTTCACTCGAATCGGATATTCTGTTATGGAACAATAAAGATTCTTCCTTCAATATTCCAAATGAATTTTGTATAGTTCTGTTAATACTATGGTCACAAAATTTTGGATGAACATTCAGTATATCGATATCCATTCGCAAAATAAATTTCACTCGAATCGAAAATCTTTTAATGGAAATATGAAGTTTCTTCTTTTCAATATTCCAATTAAATTTTCTATGGTTCTCTTCATACTTTGGCCACCAAATTTGCATGAGGCTTGTTATGAACATCTGGCATTTGGCCGTTATCGTTCATTTCGATTGGTTTCGTTTTTTCTGAGATATTTAGGAACAAAAATTTTGAATGGTCATATTTTATGGAACACCTGTACGATTTGGCTGGTTAACGAACTTAACCGAAGCATATGGGACCCGCCACTCATCCTGAAAATTTCAATACCTTCAAAAGTTATTGTGCTAACGGAGGGCCGGACGGCTCCACGGACAGAATTGAATTTGACCACGAAATCGTCATCAGGGTCTCAGGGTCTAACGCTATCGTTTCAGACCATATTCGGCTCAAAATTCGAAAATTACAGACACTTTGGCAAAACGATATTGCACTCGTTTAAGTAGAACGAGCTCTCAAAAAGGGCACGAACATCCTCGTATTTGTGTGAATTATTTTAGAATGGAAGCAATTTACTAGTTTTCAGTAGTATTTATTATTATAATTTCTGTATGAACTTTCAGTACTCTTCGAAAATACCTTAAGCCTTAGAACTGAAATTCAAATAAACACACAAATGGACATTTCCAGTATTAAAAAATTAGGATATTTTTTATGTGACTGCATTGAGAGTGCTAAATATATAAGTATTCAATTATTCAGTTAGATGTTCAAGTAATTCATTTTCAAATAAATATTGAATGTGCAATTAAACATAATTAGTGGGGGATGACGATTCACAATAGAGTGGCCAGTTGGCATCGTTTTAAACCGTGATTCAACCTTCAACAATGAAATAAATGCTAACGCGTACGTCACACTCAACCGCCAGTTCGGCTCGTTTGAATTCTCCAGCTTATTCATAGCGTTTTCTTTTGGGAAAACTGGTGCGCACCAGAATTGCCCCAGTGCGATCTGAGTGCTAATTTCTATGAGCATTTCATTGTTCTTTGTACCAATAGAACACGAAAAATTGCACTGGGGCAATTCTGCTGCGCACCAGTTTTCCCAAAAGGAAACGCTATTAGATGGTTTCAATAATTTTTTCGTAGGAATCCTGACTACGATACTACGAAACAAAAAACGAATAATCGCTTTGATTTCAGGAGAGTACAATATTTCTAAAAAATATTCCTGGAAATCACTGGAGATGCTCATTACCAAATTCTAAAATTAATCTTTTTTTGTAGATCATCATGAGACTCACTCCTTTATGGATCTTCCTGGTGTGTTGTATTCTACACATTTCTCTGACATCAGCCGGTATAAAAACTATCATAAGAAGGCCAGGAGTGAAAGGAGTCAGAACCTATTTTGTTGTGAGACATAACCTATCGTGGGGTGTACCAGGAGGTCCACTGGTCAACAATTTCGTTCACAGACGTTCCTGCCCACCAGGGACCGTTTATGTAGCAGGAAAATGCAGGAGAGCATATTAATAATTCTCGTCCATCTCGTGAAGACTTAAGTAACTCCTTTCCCTTAAGTAACTCTTTTCCAAAAACGAGTTGAGAAGTACTACTTTATGAAATGTGATTAGAACTGTTTACAGAAATGATGAAATCTGTAGGATATTCAACAAAAACATGTATTATGAATTAATGACTTAACCAAATGTCAAATATTATTCTGAGAAACGCACTTGAGGATGTAAAAATATATTTGTACAATGATTACATGGATTTCCCGAATTTATTTAATTACTACCATGTTTTTCACTGTTCGTAGTTGAATAATCCTGTCCTGTTTCCGAGGCGTGTTTTGGGTAGTTTAAGCACTAAAATAGTTTTCAACGTAATACGTCGCTGACCTATTGCCTAAACCCTTAACCTGGAGAACCAGAGGCTTTTCTGTAAGGACGCCCAGCTTTTGGCAAAAGGTTCGAGTTTTGTGGCTCCAGAAATTCGCCATCGCTCTATTTTTTTGCTGTATAACAGTCACCCACTGACTGCCATACATTTCCAATGGTCACATGATACTCATGAACCTTCTAAGACCTGAGAAAAAGGACTTGCTGGCAGAGCCTATAGGTTCAGTGGATATTTCGCGATTTTTATGAACCTGTCCACTTTGGCAATGAATAGGTCCTAGAGATCATTCACCTGCCTTTGCTAACCTTTTTTGTCCTCTCAGATTCTTAGAACTGCTAGATTAAAATCACTTAAACTTTTGTGGATACATGAATTTTTGTATTCTAATGAAACTGTCAATGGAATGTGAAAATCACAATGGAATTCAAGTAATTTTCTCAATGAATATTCTGTGATCTTGCAATTACAGTTTCTGGCTTTAATTTTACTGAGAAATTTGGTGTTGTGCGAATCAATTAATGAAAGATTATGGTATTTGTGAAAGTTTTTCATTTAAAACGAATTTTGACAATAGCCTTAGGAGGGAATGGGGTACAAATAGAAAACAGTAGAGCGTTTTTATTTGTAAATTTGAAGATCAATGTGTGATTCTTTTCTGAGTATAATTATTATTAAAAAACTGCCTTTCACCCTACTACATTTTTAGCCGTAAATACTTGTCAGGAAAGTAAAATGTTTGTACATTCCATTTAAATGAATTGGTTCATTCTCCAAACACGAATCATACATATAAGAGATTCACTACACCTTTAGGTACTTGGAGGCAGAGTTTTTTGCTGAGTTTTTCATCCCTCTGTGCTCTCGCATCATACGTAAATATATCTGGAGCTCATACTGAGAAATACACAAGCTTCATTGAATGATTAAAAAACACGACAAGTATGTTTTGTATATTTGGAGGATTCTGAAATTAAACACATTCCTCTTCTTCCTCAAGTATGACCATAACATGAGTAAACTTCCCTATCTATATCTTATAATCCTCTTTCAATATGTATTTATTGTCCTAGCCAATGTTGCAGATAAGACAGAGAATAAATATAAACCTACTATCACGGGCTTTCCAGTCGAAAACATACAGATACAAGATGGGTAAACAAATTTTCAACACTTTCTTAGTCGTATTTGTTCTAGTGGCCTTAATAGGAACAGTCATGGGTAGAGCTGCTCTAAATGCTGCTGATTGTGATTATCCAGCTCCTAATAAGAGCTCTAGTAATCCTTATGGTTTCTGTCCTTATGGTTACTTCAACTTCAAAG
Source organism: Propylea japonica (assembly GCA_013421045.1). Taxonomy (NCBI): domain Eukaryota; kingdom Metazoa; phylum Arthropoda; class Insecta; order Coleoptera; family Coccinellidae; genus Propylea; species Propylea japonica. Next base: position 93,382,089 of record CM024241.1, read on the forward strand.
GTTGCTGCCTTTGTATATACAGAGGTTGTTGAGGAGGTGAGGTTTCTTATGTTCCAATTTTGCAAATAGTTTTAAAATTTTTAACGAAGTTTTAAAACAGGTTCTGTTTGCTTTGTGTTCATCTTCAATATTTATTACATTAGAGTTAAGGCCTGGTTTCGCTTGTGCAGCCGCTGCATGCAGCTGCAGCTGAAAGTAGCCGTTGCAGCTCTGAAATACACTGCTTCTTCGGAACTAGGAAGAAGTGGTTTCGCTTGAGCCACGATCGCAGCAGCAGCTGCAACGTCCCGACTGCCGACTGCTCGGGGTACCAGTCTGTGCGACGTCCCTGCAGCATACGTTAGGTGAAAAATGAATGTTCAGAGTGTAGATCGATTTTCGCGGGACGAGGAAATGATGCTAATAGAATTTGTGTCTATGAATAGAAGCATATATGATGCTTCTCACAATGATTAAAAAATAATTTCATAAAGGATAATATATGGCAAAAGATCGCCTCGAAAATGGAGGGAAAAACAGGTAAAACGCTTTTTATTTTTGATATTTTTAATTTTAATTCAGTATGAGAATACGAAACATTTTTTTTATAATTTAATATACAAAATTTCGAACCGTTCTTACGTTTTTGTTACCATTATTTCTTGCCAAGCAATTTGACCCTCAGAAACAAAATATTCTTTGAAATTATCTCGAACTAAGAAACCATCTGCATTAGCAAAGCCTCCTATTTCACTCTGCTCTTCTTCCAAAATATGGAGCGCAAGTACATACTCCATGACTGTCGAATTCTCACTGCGACTGCCGATAGTTTGGTTAGGCTGCATGCAGCGGCTGCACAAGCGAAACCACTCCGACGTAGCAGCGGATGCAAGCAGCGGCTGCTTGCAGCTGCTGCATGCCTACCGAAACCAGGCCTTTAGACGAATTCCAGTATAAAGGCCTGGTTTCGCTTGTGCAGCCGCTGCATGCAGCTGCGTCTGAAAGTAGCCGTTGCAGCTCTGAAATACACTGCTTCTTCGGAACTAGGAGAAGTGGTTTCGCTTGAGCCACGATCGCAACAGCGGCTGCAACGTCCTGACTGCCGACTGCTCGGGTACCAGTCTGTGCGACGTCCCTGCAGCATACGTTGGGTGAAAAATGAGTGTTCAGAGTATAGATAGATTTTCGCGGGACGGGAAATGATGCTGATAGAATTAGTGTCTATGAATAGAACTTATATGATGCATCTCACAATGAGTATAAAAATAATGGCATAAAGGATAATATATGGCAAAAGATCCCCTCGAAAATGGAGGGAAAAACAGGTAAATCGCATTTTTTTTTAATATTTTTAATTTTAATTCAGTATGAGAATACGAAACATTTTTTTTACAATTTAATATACACAATTTCGAACCGTTCTTACGTTTTTGTTACCTTTATAATATTTTCTTTGATAGCTTGTAGCACATAATTGAACTGATTCCTGTTTAACCGAAAAAAACTATGGAATTTTTCTTCATCATCTATTAGATGCTTTGTTATGAGGTTGTTGAAGGTACCTTCCTCACTCCTGTTTTTATACATTAAATGTACAGCTCGCCTTTTGGAGCGCTCGTTCTACTTAGACGAGTGCTATATCGTTTTGCCCAAATGTCTGTAATTTTCGAATTTTGAGCCGAAAATGGTCTCAAACGATAGGGTTCGACTCCCTGATGGAAAATATGAGGTCAAATCAATTCTGTAGGGCCGTCCGGCCGTCCGGCCATCCGGCCGGCCGTCCGTGAGCACAATAACTCTCGAACGGATTGTCCTAGAGACTTGAAATTTTCAGGGTGTGTTCAGCTCCCAATAGCTCGGTTAAGTTCGTTAACCAAAAAATCGTACAGGGTGTTCCATAAAAAGTGGCCATTCAAAATTTTTGTTCCTCAATATTTCACACAAAACGAGGGCAAACGGAATGAAATTTTGCAGCAACTTGCCAGATGCTCATAGTGAGCCTCTCGCAAATTTTGTGGCCATAGTATTAACAGAACCATAGAAAATTCAATTGGAATATTGAAAAGAAGAATTTTTTTATTTCCATAACCAACTTTCCGATTCAAATGAAATTCATTTTGTAAGTTGAGACTGATATACTGAATGTTCATGCAAAATTTCAAGAGGATAGCATCATCAGAACCATAGAAATTCCAATTGGAATATTAAAAGAAAGACTCTTTATATTTCCATAACAAGATATCCGAATCAAATGAAATTTATTTTTGGAATTGAGATTTATATATTGAATGTTTGTGCAAAATTTGAAGATCATCGCATCATCCGAACTATAGAAATTCAATTTGAATATTGAAAAAAAAATATATTTTCATAACAAGATATCTGAATTGAGTGAAATTTATTCCTGGTATAAAGATTGATATACTGAATGTTCATGCCAAATTTCAGAGGGATCGCATCATCAGAACCATAAAATTTAATTATTTTAATTTTCAAGTGTGACCATAGAATTGAATTTTTTTAATTGTTTATATATAAGTATCAATTTCAAGTCATATACAGAATTTTGAGATGATAGTCCTATTGCTCCACCAGAGAACGAGCGCTCAGAAGCTCCTGCTCAGGGCTTGCTTCCATTTTTCTATTTCTCATTTTCATGTATTTCAGAATTATTTCACTCTGCTCTTCTTCTAAATATGGAGCGCAAGTACATACTCCATGACTGTCGAATTCTCACTGCGACTGCCGATAGTTTGGTTCGGCTGCATGCAGCGGCTGCACAAGCGAAACCACTCCGACGTAGCAGCGGACGCAAGCAGCGGCTGCTTGCAGCTGCTGCATGCCTACCGAAACCAGGCCTTAATGCTGTAAGTTTTTTCTAATACTGTGGCAAATCAGTTCCTACCTCGAAGCTCAACACATTTTATTTTATACAGGGTGTTTCTGAATTGATGCGAGAGATTTAAGGGGATGATTCCTCAGAATATTTCATGAAAGAAAGTTCCCATAAATGTAGTTCCGGAAATGCATTGTTTCCAAGATACAGGGTGTTGAAGTTTTACTTAAAAACTGACTGCAAAAGTGGTACGCTACTGAAATTTTCTGAACGTCCAATTATTTTTGATTTATTCGTTCAATTTATGACGAAAAATCTCTCAAGTGTTTTTTTCGTGTGGGGTTCCGTTTTTATGTAAAAAAATTAAACAACTTGACGCAGTATCTCTACTACATAATGTGTTGAAGTAACGACAAATACGCGTTAAGATGTTTAATTTTCTTGAATAAAAACTGCACCCACACGAAAAGAAAGCATAAGAGATTTTTTCATCACGAACTGAACGAATAATTCAAAAATAATTGTTAGTTTTAAATATTTCAGTGGCGTACCACTCTTTCACTCAGTTTTTAAGTGAAACTTCAACACCCTGTATCTTGGAAACAATTCATTTCCGGAACTACATTTATGGGAACTTTCTCTCATAAAATATTTTGAGGAATCATACCCTTAAATCTTTCTCATCAATTCAGAAACTCCCTGTACATTCAGAACTTAGGAAAATCAACTGTTCTCATAACTAACATTCTTCAATGCAAAAACCACTCTACGGTATTCACAGAAAAACTAATTTTAATGAAAATTCAATACATCAGTATGAAAATACTGTATGGTACCTGTACAGGAGACTCGACAGTCTGCCATTATTGAATATATGTATAAAATAAATAATATGTGTTCTCTTTCGATTCAAAATTTATTAGATTGCAATCAGTCATACTATGGAACTTTATTTCAGACAAATGAACTCTGGAAGAAAGGTAAAAAGCCAACAAGTTCTCAGCAGTTCTACAATATAATTTTGAATTTTCGTGGAGTTTCACTCTCATTCAAGTTTTTGTTACTTTTAAATCGGTTGGTCAAGTGAAAATATTTTATTATTGCGATTCATTTATAACTATCCATCATCTCTGTTGCATCATACGTAGAAATGTATGGAGCCCCATCAACATTTTGCTCTGTCCGTACTGAGAAATATACAGGATAATTGTACGATATTGAAAAACAAGAGCAGTGGGTTTTGTGCATTTTGAGAATTAAAGGAAACAGATTCCTTAGCAAAGGATCAAGTAACGTGAGCAAACTTCCCTATCTATATCTCACAATCCTCTTTCAATATCTGTTCATTGTCTTAGCCCATGTTGCAGATAAGACAGCGAATAAATATAAACCTACAATCACGGGTTTTTCAGTCGAAAACATACAGATACAACATGGGTAAACAAATTTTCAACACTCTCTTAGTCGTGATTGTTCTAGTGGCCTTAATAGGGGCGGTCATGAGTAGACCTGCTCTAAGTTATTCTGGTTGCGCTTTCCCAGCACCTAATAAGAGCTCTAGTCATCCTTATGGCCTCTGCCCTTATGGTTACATGAACCTCAGGGGTTGCTGTCTTCCCCTTTACAAAGGTCATTTAGGTGAGGTTTCTTATGTTCTAATTTTGCAAATAGTTTTCGAATTTTTTACGAAGTTGCAAAGCAGGTATTTGTTTTATGTTCATTTTCAAAATTTATTTCTTCATTCGACAAATTCCAATAGAATTTTGTTATATCCCTTTTCTAATTCTTTGGCAAATCCGGTAGTTCCATGTAGACTTCATGATTATATTTCATTGTTAGTTAGTATTAAGAACTCTCCTGCCACGAAATTTCAATTATTCTCTGTGAATTCAGGAAAATGGAAATCTATTCTGTCAGTAGAAATCGCTTATCGGTATTCATGAAATTATAACATTAACTTCAAGAGAAAGTCAATGGGTTAGAGAAATGTATGTATGATAGATATAGCAAATCGATTGACGGCGAAATAAGTTTCTCGAAAAAAGATCACCGTAATGTGAATTCATTTTTTTCTCTCTCGTACAGTTAAAAAGTTGTAGTTCAGGGATCACCAATTCTGGCCACCCTGTGAAGTACTCATTTGAACAAACCTTCCTTCAAAACTTAGACAATTCCTGGCTTGTTTTGAGCGCTCGATCTGCTTAAACCAGTGCTGTACCATTTTTAAACAAATGTCTGAAATTTCGAATTTTCAGCCGAAAGATCAAACGATAGGGTACGACTTCCTGATGACGAATTCGTGGTCCGTTCGGTCATCCGTTAGCACAATAACTTTCGAAGGGATTATCCTAGATTTTCAGGTTCAGTTCGTTCCCCAAAAGAGTTTCGGTTAAGTTCGTTAACCAGCCAAATCGTACATGCTGTTTCATACCACATAGCCAGTCAAAATTTTTGTTCCTCATTATCTCAGACAACACGAAACCTCAGAGTAAGAAGTAAACTTCTTCTCTTACTCTGAGCACGAAACCAATCGAAATAATTTTTGAGGCAACAGGCAAGATGTTCATAATAAGCCTCTTGCAAAATTTCATGGCCATAGTGTAAACAGAACCATCGAAAATGCAGTTGGAATATTGAAGAAAAGAAGAAACTTCATATTTTTATAACAAGATATCCGAGTGAAATTTATGTTATAAATGAAGACTTATATACTGAACGTTCACGCAAAATTTCAAAAAGATCGCATCATCTGAACCACTGAAAATTCAATAGAAATATTGTAAAGAAGAATCTCTATATGTCCATAACAAGATTCGAGTGAAATTTATTTTGTATGATTGTGTGTTTGAAGATTGATAATATCAATTTTGCACCAACATTCTCTATGTTATTCTGAATGTTTATACAAATTTCAAGAGGATCGCATTATCAGAACCACAGAATTAATTTTTTTTTGTTGATTTATTATACATATTTAAATTTTGAATGATTTGCAGAATATTATTCCGATCGTTCTGTGATTTCTTATTCCGATGAGAAGATTTTCCAGCATTGACGAGATATATTTTCTTTGTATAACTCATCAAATTGCATATGTATTAGCTTATAACTACTAAATACTAATACTCAGAAACTTTGTTGCAGACTAATGAACTCTGGAAGAAAGCAGAAAGCCGAATGGTTTTAAGAAGTTTGCCTAATTTGGATTCAATGGGGTTTTACCTTCGTTCAAGCATTTGTTAGCTGCTTTTAAATCAGTTTTTCAATAAAAATATCGTCTTATTCTGATTTGTAGCTTATTATCCACAAGTGACCAATAAAATCAACTTTTTTGAAGTAGGGCTCTATGATCCCGTAGAATGAATGTATTTTGCAGATTTGAGATAAATTCTTGTTTTTCCAGATCTTCTGATGTCAAACTCAAATAAAAAAATGTTCAAGGTATTGTGCAATTCTACACAACTGGAAAATTTGAAGGATCAAAAAAAATTCCAAATTTTTCAGCCATTTTCAACATGCCGTAACTTTGAGAGGAATGTCGTACAAGGAATTTAAAAAAAGGAAATTGTATCTCCAAGTGTCTAGTTTTTAGATTAGAACTTCAAAAATTTTAAGTTTCAGTGGTTTTCGAGTAATGATAGAAAAATCAGCAATAAAAAAATTCTCAAAATTTTACCACTTTTCTTTTCTTGTCTACGAGCGTGGAAATTTTATTTTTGCATAATCGTTATAATGATAGGATACTTTGTTAATTCAGCTTTAATCAATTTTTTTATTGACCTCAATACGTCCACTTCTGGCCGAGATATCGGTCTTCAAATGGAAAAGGATCCATTTTTTATCCTCTCAGAGCAAAAAACGTGATCCTTATTTTTTCAAAAATTCAATCGAGTCAAACAAAAAAACAGCTCGCTGGATTGAGTTGACTCTTCGTAAGGTTTTTATCAACATATTGAACTGTGAAAGTCACACTTAACATTATTGGTTTCCTCAACATTTTCGATCCAGCGGGTAGATTTTCCAAGAAACCACCAAAAGCCCTTTTTTTGTTGAATTTTTATATTGAGGCGACTTGAAGATAAAAAAATTTCTATGAATAAGCAAGGTGTTTCATTAATCGGAGTTCATTTAAGGTCTTGAAACGCTCCTCCAATTTTATGTGTGATCATTGGTTGCTGAGAAATTGATAATCAAAGACAAATGGATCCTTCTCCATTTGAAGACCGATATTTCGGCGAGAAGTGGACGTATTGAGGTCAATAAAAAAATAAATTGAAGCTGTATTAACAGAGTATCCCATCGTTATAACGATTATGCAAAAATAAAAATTTTCACCTTCATAGACAAGAAAAAAAAATGTTAAAATTTTGATAATTTTTTTGTTGCTGATTTTTCTATCATTACTCGAAAACCACTGAAACTTAAATTTTTTTAAGTTCTAATCCAAAAACTAGATACTTGGAGCTACAATCTCCTTTTTTTAAATTCCTTGTAGGACCATTCCTCTCAAAGTTACGGCATGTTGAAAATGGCCGAAAAAATTGCAATTTTTTTTTGATCCTTTAATTTTTTCCAGTAGTGTATGTAGATTCGAAAATTCGGTATGACTTAAATGTGAACAAATATTCTGTCTAGACATATTGTATTTCGAGAAATACCGTTGAATTCCAGATAAAAATAGTAAAACTCTGCCTAGGAACAACCCCAGTTTCATTTGGTACTTGAAAGGGTCTCAACGACCAGACAGTGCATTGGTTAGTGTTAAATCATCAAGACATATTCTGAAGAATCATTATACAAATCAGTGCCTTCAAAAGAAGCTATATCTCTAACTCAAAATTGTAAGTTGTTGTGATTGAAGCATTAGGTGTGACTGAAATAAGTTTCACGCGAAGTGTTTAATTTTCACCACCTTTATATTGTAAAATTCAAGGTGCAGGTGCTTTTGAGCGCTCGTTCACTGGTGGAGCAATGAAGCTATAACCTCAGAATTTTGTATAGGATTTGAGATTGATACTTAATATATAATGGTAGAATGTCAGCACGATCGAAATATTATTCTGGAAATTATTCTAAAACTGAAATAAGTAAATACTTGACAATTAAAATTTTATATTCTATAATTCTGATGATGCGTCTCTTGAAATTATGCATGACATTCAGTATATCAATCCTCAAACAGAAAATAAATTCCACTCGAATCGAGTATCTTGTTATGGAAATATAAAGGTTCTTACTTTCAATTTCTTTTGAATTTCCAATTGAATTTCCTATGGTTCTTCACCATACACAATATTTTGTTGGCTCATTAAAAGCATCTTTCATGTGGCCGCATAATTTCATTTCGATCAGTTTCGTTTGGTCTGAGATATTACAAGACGATATAGCACTCGTTTAAGTAGAACGAGCGCTCAAAAAACATTAATTAAAGTTTGAATATCTCGAGAACTTGAAAACTCTGTTCTCCTAGAAACAAAAGCGCAAAATTCGCGAAATCCTTGACCTACAGTTATTGCCTTCAACTGTCCATAAATATCTGCTGTGTTCAAGATGACCACAAACTGAAATTAGCTAAATTGGTACCATTATCACATGGGAAACTTTCAATTAAGAAACTTACTGCGCCTCCTTACTTGTAGGTGCCATCGCTTATTTCGGTTTCCGACATAAAAAACTTCCGTTTGCGTGTTTCCATTCAAATTTCGACCCAATTTGATGTCTACATCATTTCACACCCACTCTGGAAGCTAATTTAATTAATTGTATCATGTAGTTCAGCCGTTCTGATGAGCGTTTTCACAAGAAAAGTGAGTATGTGAAAGTGTTTATTTTTCATGTGAGTACTGGTCATAGTCTTTATTGAACAAAGTTTTTATCTGTTCAGGAATATGAATTGTCTTCAAACCTATTTTAGTCAAAGCTGAAAAGGATTAGAAAATTCTGAAATGTCATAGGTCAAGAGATTCGGCTAATTACTAAGGATTAATATCACTTTTTTTGGCCATATGATTTTAATGATATAATATGATGATAATCAAAACAGATTATTACAATTTGTGAATGAATAGATAGATTGTGAATCTCAGAATTCAAAAAATTTCTGTGAAATAATTGATATTGGTTTATTTTTTCAACTGAAAATGATACGAAACTTAATAGAGAAAATTACGTATCAAAAATAAATATTGCTCTTATGAATAAAACGACATTAGCATCTTAAAAGCAAGGTTTAAACTGTGATTCAACATTCAAGCAAGGAAATAAATAGGTACTAACATGTACGTCACACGCAACCGCCAATTCTGATCGTTTATTACGGTGATTCCAATAATGATTTTCCTAGCGTCAATTATATTTTCAAAAACAATTTTTTCTGAAAATCACTGAAAATGCCCATTGATTCAATTTACATGAATTGCAGCATGGTTTCGAAGTTACAGATTCAATTTTGAGCATAAATTTATTTTGAGCTCAAGAAGTCAATGACTTCTGTCGATGGCCATTGGTGTTACCCACTGAATGAATAACAAATATTGTTTTTATTATTTATCCTCATAGTGCTGGACAGTCCTTCAATCAAATTACATATGGAGGAAAGAACACTATACGTGTCAAAAATGAGAAGCTTTAATTTTAAACCGAAACTGTTCATCAAATGTTGATATTTATAGTCCGTTCGCGAAAGTTTGAACCGTTGGTTAGCCATGGAAATTTGAAATATTACACTGTGTATATTTAAATTTTAGGTTATGTTGTTTATTGTCTTGTCAGATTGATACGCAATGTTGTCAATAATGCATAGAGTTCTCTGATAACTCGCAAGCTCGTCGGACGTGGTCAGGTACATTCGGCAACGTTGACTTCATTTTACGTTATGACAGCAAATACTGCCAACTTCAGATAAATAAACAAACGCCTACTATGCGCTCAAACTTTCATGAACGGACTATGTGTATAGTTTTTTTGTTATTTTGAATTGTTGATTTCATTTCGAATTTCGTGAACAACCCTTGTCACCTTTACCTCGGACCTACTGTATCAAAGGTTAATAATCAATTGGTAAATCAATATAGTTTATAAACTACATTTTCAGGTGGACATGCATCAAATTGTACTAGTTCTCCTATTACTATTCTCAAAAATACAAAAAGACGAAGCCAATGAAATATTGGAAGGCTGCGACTATGACAATATCCAAAGGATGTATTATTGCAACGACATAACCTATATCTTTCCGAACCAGTATTATGGAGATTACCATCTGAGATGCGTTAGTTGCAACATAACAAAATTCACAGAAAATACATTTCCCTATACAAACAGCTTAGAATCCTTCAATGTAAGCTACAGCGGAATCAGAGGACTATACAGGAAAGCATTCTCGAAGTTCACGTCCACTCAGTTTCTTTATTTGGACCATAACGATATCAGGGACATCGCTGAAAACACCTTCGCTGGTGCCAAACAGCTGTACGAACTGCATTTAGAGCACAATCATCTGAAGAGGTTGAAACCAAGGTTCGTGAATGAGCTAGGAGCCAACTCCATAGACCTCAGCTATAACCAATTGGTTGAAATAGGTGATGACGTTTTTGAGGGGGTTATTGGAGTGTTGTTTCTTGATTTGTCCCACAACAAGATTGCGAAATTGTCTGAGAGGTCCTTTAATAGCTTGGATTCACTAGAGCTGTTGGATCTGGCGGATAACAAAATTTGTCATATTCCCCTGGGCGTCTTTGGAATGTTGCCATCTTTGAAGAACCTGAATTTATCGCGTAACAAGTTGAGCACTTTTACGTTGGGTACTTTTTCAGGTAAGATATACTACAAAACTATTTTTCTAATTGTAGTGAATTTGTTCATTATGTCATATTTTGCACAGTATCTAATGGTAGAGCGTGGTTTCATAACATTATTGCGCTTGTTCCTTCGTGAACAAATTACTATCATTTGTCCAAATGTTTGTATTTTTTCAACTTTGAGCCGGGTATGGCCTCAAAATTGGACTTACTGATGAAGAATCCGTGGTCAATGAAAATTCTTTCCGGCCTGCCGCGAACAGGATAACTCTCGAACGAATAGGGATGTTGACTCATGTTACGAATTCATAAATTGAGGTTTTCCTCATAGAAGAAAGTTTTTGCAATCCTAAAAAACCATTTTAGTGATCTTATTATTCTCGTCAAATTAAATAAAGCTGATTGAAATCATGTTAGGTATTTATTATCAGCTATCACGTGCCTGCGAACGCCTATCAGGGGTAGTTGACGTCACTATCCAATATTTTCTTTGCAAATTAGAATGTTCTGTGATCAACAAAATACATTCGTAAGGACGCGTTTCGCAAAACTCCAATCACCTTGATTATTGAAATGCCATCATTTTTGTGCAATTTTCCGTTCATTTTTGACATAAACCATCGACTTAATTCAAAATCAAATTTGATTCGAACTTATGAAGTTGAAAGCTGAAAGAGAACAGAATAGTTCAATTATTAGTTACAAGAACGATAATCTACAATTACCTTTATAATGGAGGATTCATCAAGGGTAAAAGTAGTAACTTACTGTTATTGATTCCCTGATGGTCGCGAGTTTCTTTGCTGAAAACAAGGATTTTTGTGCTGCAGAGCTTAGAAACGTGAAATTGTCTTTGAAGGTATCAAACTTTTAACTCATATTCATTGTCACAAACAGAAGAAACACCTTATACAGCATTTATAGACCGACGTATTCATTTTGAGGGCTTAGATTGACCTTTTTCACAAGGAATCAGACAAAATCAGTTCGCTTTGACAAAAGTCAAAGTTTGTTTATTGGATATTGACGTAATCATCATAACGTGACAAAATTGAGCATTTCTGCGGGAATTTCGAATTGTCTTTTCATTTACGTATTTTTTATTGGCAATTATTATATTTTCGAGAAAAAAGTAATTTTTTCGTGTTTGTATAGGGTTTATCTTTAAAATGAAATAAATTTCAAAAAGTAGTCAACATCCCTATTGAGTTTGTTTGAGTTTCTAATGCCTCGTTAAGTTCTTTATTTTCGGTGTTATTGACATCTGAAATTTTTATTGAATTTCCGATATTTCCGGAACAACACATCATTTCGATCATTTCGAAATTTGGTATTTCGAAGGAGAATAATGTCGCGCCAATTTCTGCAGAATTCCGCGAGAATCATGCCATAAGAAAATATTTTGTCTGTTTGTGGTGAACCGATGGATTTCTGGTCGCTATAATTCTCGAACGGACAATGCTACATGCTCCCATGAACAGTAAAAATCGGTTGATTGGTTTCGGAGTTACTCTAACTTGAACTTTGTCTCATTGATTTTTAAATATTTGCGAAAACACAGATCCGATTAATATCAAACTTGGTATTTAGAATTAAGACAGCTACCCGCGTATTTTCGCTGAATTTCGTCAGAATCGTATCATTAAAATATTATCAAAAAAATTTATATTCTGGCTCGAAATGCTGGTTTCTGTAGCAATGTTGTATGACGTTTTATATGTATGTAAGCATGAGTTATGAATTTCAATAAAAATAATGAATTAAAGAAAATAATGGACACTATTCGTACAGAAGACACATTCTTCAACCCTTTCATTCCGAAATTCGCCACTTCATGGCTCGTTTTTGAATTTAAACTCTTGAAATTACAGTGGAACTTTCCTATAACGAAAGTGCTAAATCCACAAAAAAATTCGTTATACAAAATTTTCGTTATAAAGAAAATTTGTTTCTTTAGTCGGCAATGTCACTGATAAATTTAAGTTTATCATTCAAACTTAAGCACTTGCTTTTAGACATTTTCGCTCAACTTTTCACACTAGCGTAATGGTTAAATTGAAACCAAACAGCTAGGGGTGTATTTAAAAGTGTTTCAGAAGGATCTCTGCCCGCTGTAACGATTTAGTTTAAGGTCGGGATTTATTACGTACCTACGTCCGAAAAAATTTCGGAAAAAAACCCACCCTTATACCCTCTTACCAATACCCATTCAAAGAGTGATGTTCATTGAATATTTATACAGACGTTCGTTATAGGGAAGTTCCACTGTATATTAATATCTTCTATACTCTTACAATAGATAACTATTCTTATGTCTTCCACCTTTCTTTCAATCGACCTATTTACAGGGTTGAAATCTTTGGTAGAACTGAATCTAGCCAATAACAGTCTCCAGCACTTTGATGGTAATTTTTTGCTGACGCTTCCGGTTATACGATTGGTGGACATCAGTGAAAACAGCATCTATCATTTCGATGGGTATGCAATAGTTGAAAACGCACCGTCACTCACCAAACTGAAGATGGATCACAATATATTTTCCTGCTCTTCTCTCATAAACATCGTCAGATATCTAAGGAAAGCAAACATAGAAATAAGTAGTGACAGTGAAAGCTATAACGTACAAAATATCCTTGGGATAGCATGTTCGGAAAACGAAATTACAAAAGTGTCTTATAAAAAGTTCTACGCTGCAGTACGCGAAGAATCTAGGAATATAAAACAAATTTGTTGAACGTATTGGCTTATGATTTTTTTAGTAATCAAATGCAATCTATATGTATTTTTTTGTAATTCTTGTAGTATCAGTGAATAAACGTTCATCTTTTATGTTTTATTACATTTCAAATTTAATTATATCTACTATCAGTAGTATAAGCAGTTTTGTCTATTGCTATACTCAGTATACCTCACCTATTGATGTGACAGGTTTGAAATAGGTAAGATACCACTGAAGAGTTTCGAGTTGAAAACGAAACGCTTTTGTATTATAATTGTTTCAGTGATCTTTTTTCGAATTTATTGATTGTGATGACTATTTGACAGTAGACGAAAAACTACCACACTTTGTATTCCGACTGGTTGTTTTATTATCTACTGTTTCACTGGTCTATAAAATCTTTCGAAATTAGCATGAAATTCAACGTTAGCCGAAATGTTATTCATATTTTCAATCTATACTCATATCAAAAGGCACACATAATTGTTTGAGTTGTGAAATTATACCGATTGAAATATTTTCTGGGAGGATTCTGCATTTCTGAAAAACTTTATAGGTTTTTACTCCCAGTCTCCGAAACAGAAATAATCAAAAAAAATTTCTAATTATGATGAAGTGCTCTTGCGAATATCTTTGCACTTTTTTGTCAGGAGCAAATTGGTATTGAAAAATTTGTTGCCTAACAGTAAAACTGAAAAAAAGGGATGAATGAAAAGGACAATGTAACGTTTCGGTGTCTATATCAGACACCTGCTTCAGACAAACTTGTAAAATCTTCAGAATTGTGTGTTTTCTCATTTGCAGTCTAATTGACATTGAAAGTTGTCAACACATAGAGATGTTGATTTATTTAATTTTGAAATTTCCTGATGTCATTTCTTTCTTCAATAAATCAATCCAAATACGATCTATTCCAACAGAACAATTGGCCAAAATCTAACAAAATACATGTGGATTCCTTAATTTTCCTTTTATTATTATCAGGTTCCGTCATTAGGATCTTTGAGTTGTTCCAGTTCATCATATGATCTCCACATATACAGGGAATATTGTAAACAACATTTTTTGATTTTTGTGTCTCATTCATTGGTTTCGCTCTGGTTATAATGGATCTCAAATCATTTTGTGTTTTGAAAACAGTTCTTTTGTTGAATTTCTAACCAATTCTTCTTATTTTCTCTGAAAGGCCAGGAATATAAGGAATGACTCTCAACAAATTTGGTTGTTCTTGACGGTTTTCTGTTTGTACCTGATCATCATTAGAAGTTTGATTAGATATTTTTCATTCTAAATTTGAAATTGTTCTTTCTATGAAATTTTGTTTGTATTGATCATATAGTAGAAACTCTTTAATGAAAGAAATTTCATTTTTCTAATTCCAGACGTAGATTAAATCAAAAGGGCCTTATCATAAAATGTTTTTATAATCCCTTTTATTACATTCAATTGATGATTAGAATGAAAATTTCGATATCTACTAGTGTGAGTTTGTTTCCGAAATACACTTGTTTCAAAATGATCTATAAACTTTCTTTTTAGAACATCTAGAAAAGGATTATTCTGTTCTAATCCCATCGTAAATTTATAGTTGGTTGTTTATTATTGATGTAATCAAAAAACTTATTTATTTCCTCTCTGCCGTGTTGCCAAATTACAAAAATATCATCTACATATCGCCACCAAGTCTTTGGTTTCAGTTACTGGAAGTGAAAACCTATAAAGTTTTTTAGAAGTTGTGAAATTATGTTTTCCACCAACCCAAAGAACTTGAAGCTTTGAAAAGCTGTAATATTCTAGTAATTTGAATTTTCTGGTTTTCGTCTCATACTCACTATAGGTACAGTACAAGTGAAATATTAGTTATAATGCTTACCTGTGTCCAATATTTCTCAAAGTTGAGTCAATGAAACTGAACTATCATTCAAGAAATTGAGGTCTCATACCATTCATGCGACTTCTTGAAATTGTCGGCTGACAACTACCAATTAAAAAAATACGATAATTTCTAATTAGTTTAATAGCACCCTTTATAACAAGGTAAGCTAAAATTTGGTCATAATTGAGGAAATAAGTGTCATTATTCCTGTTATTCAATAGATCCACCTTAATTGGGTTCGTTATTCGATGAATTATCTGCCATATAAATATTTTCTGCAGAAGAAAACTTCATTCAACATTTTCCAACCTAGCAGATCTACCTACTCAATTCAACTAAAATGCAGGGTTTTCTTATCGTGTCCATATTTTGTGTGGTTTTGTCGTTGGCGAAATCAGAGGTAAGTGAATTTTCTAAAATTTATCAATGTAGGAATTTTAATTGGGTTGAGATCCACATAGATTGTATATATGTTTTTACCAATTGAACCAATTTCTTCACTTTTAGTTTTCATTTTTACATTTAATTTATTTTTTTTGGGAAATTCATTTTTTGATTGTTTTCCATGTATCATTTACTCATCTATTTACTTTTAGCTAAGTGCAGATTTCAAGGAAAAGTTTATGGCAAAAATGGAGAGTGTAGGAGAAAAATGCGCAGCAGAAACCGGAGCAGCCCAGGGTAAGCAATAAAGTTCAAACGAAGTGACAAAAATTAATTGTTTTTTCCCTATAGATGACATTGCCAAAATAATAACAAAGGAAATACCAACGACTCACGAAGGAAAGTGTATGCTATTCTGTGGTCACCGAGAGTTCCATATTGTATGTATCATGAGATTTACAACACAAATTTCATTTCTAATAAACTTTATAAGTTTTCACTCCCAGTCTCTGAAACAGAAATAATTAAAAAAAGTTCAATTAAGATGGAGTACTCCTGCGAGAATCTTTGCACTTATTTGTCAGGAGCAAATAGGTCTTGAAAAAATGGTTGCCTAACATCTAAACTGAAAAAGGAAATAAATGAAAAGGACAATGTAACGTTTCGATGTCTAAATCAGACACCTTCTTCAGACAAACTTGTGAAATCTTCAGAATTTTGTGTTTTTTCATTTGCAGTCTAATTGTCAATTAGACAAATGAAAAGAACAACTTGCAGAGATTCTCGCAGGAACACTTAAAATTTTTTTAATTATTTCTGATTCAGACCCTGGGAGTGGAAACCTTTAAAGTTTTTTAGAAATGCAGAATCCTCCTAGAATATATTTTAATCGATAACACAAATTTCGTTCAATTATAGTAAACTTCTAGGAGAAGATGAGAATTTTATTGATAGAATTGATTGAATGAGTTCTTCTTTCAGCAAAAACCCGATGGATCAGTGGATATAGATTCAGCAATTGCCTCATTGGATATGATAAAGGCAGAGGATGAAGATATTTATAACAAACTAGTACAAGTATATAAAACGTGCTCGCAAAGTGAGTTTAATAATTACAATCATATAGTAATACCATCAGTTGAAATATATAAAAGTTAAGATATGTAGAACAAACTGAAGTGAAGAAAGAAACGATAATTTACATAAACATAGAAAAATATTCCAAATCATAGTTTATAATTCTCAGTTTTGACCACGTTTCACTAAAACTTCAGGAGTTTTCAGCTCTGAATTCGCAGCATTTCCAAATCATAATGAAATTGAAATATGAACTGCGGTTTTCTAGTGTGCTAATCTTTATATTCTTTCCATTTTCAGTACCCGTAATAGACGATCCCTGTGAATATGCAGTATCCCTATCTGTTTGCGGAGTCCACGAAGCTGAAAAGGTAAAATCTAATTAATATTCAACAAGATATTGATCATTTTCTTTTCAGTTGGGTGTTGACGCAAGAATTTTGGAATGAAACTCTTCGTATTGATACTGGCTGCTGAAACTTATCAATAATATCTCAAACCTTCTCTTAATCCAATCAAATAAAGCATATGAATACTTTATTGTGTTTTAATAGGTATGAATTAAGTTAATTTCGATGCTTACATAGGCGGAAAGATGCAGAGATTCAGGATACCTGGCAAGATAGCTATTGTCTATTAGAAAATATCTTGACAAACTTTCAATGCCTTACCATCAGAAAAACTCTTACTGTCCATTCTTAATTACAAAACTGCATGCTCCATAAAAAACTAAAACAACAATGATAAAATAAGAATTGTTTTTATCGTTATTGAGCAGCTGAATATAGAATATTGGCAAAGTTGGATTTCTGATATAGAAAATATTCGAAAATATTATTTCGAAATTCTCTATATCTCGAAAACCATTCTACCCATATATCCTGCATCTTTCCTGATTAGTTCAAGTTTTTTCAACTTTTTTGGCACGGAAAAATTACAGATATTCGGAAAGAATTGTTTTTGTCCTCGGATTCTTCATAAGTGAGTTCAATCGAGTTATTCAAGATCATTCTCGACTCAAAATCCGAAACTTACCATCGAGATGTAATAGAGAGGAGACGCTATGACATACATTTGAGTAAGGAAAAATAGTACCACTGGGCAAAGCTAAAACGGAGACCAATAGGACGGAAAGTTCAGGGTTGAATTAAGTTGCCAGTTTTTTCTGTTCACAAATTTCAAATTTCACCCAGAAAATACGACATGTTGGGTCTTTAGGAAACCTGTTCAAATAATGTCAATTGAATATCAACTAAACAATTTTTCTTCAGGCGATATAAACACATATAAAAGATATCAGACACCCAAGACAGACTTGCAAAAATTTAGAATGCGGTTCTGTTCAGTACTCATCCCTACCTGTGATATGTTTTTCCTCTAATTTTCTTATTATCTGTCTCTTTTCTGCTTGAAGAAAGCCTTACAGCACACGATACCATTTTATTGTATATTTTTAAGCAGAAAAAATCACAATTTAACTAGAAAAAGGCGCAAGAATCACAATTCCTCCAGAAAATTTGACGTTAAGGTGGTAGTAATATGGCGGATCTG
The DNA here is from genome assembly GCA_013421045.1 of Propylea japonica. Lineage (NCBI taxonomy): Eukaryota > Metazoa > Arthropoda > Insecta > Coleoptera > Coccinellidae > Propylea > Propylea japonica. The sequence continues at coordinate 93,400,310 of CM024241.1, forward strand.
ATACCACGTTTATTTCAATGATGGCAACTCTATACTATCCTATCTCTATGGAAACTTACAAACATTTAAGCAAAACTAAAACAGCTGTTCTCCATAGAAAGTAGTCCCAAAAGGATTTGATCAATAGTTCAGGTAACCATGACAAGTTGTTTCGATAATCTGACATTAAATCTATGTCTATACGACTAGTTGTCATTATCGAAACTAATCCTTCTTCGAAATGGTGATAGTACACGTAAAACATAAAGATGAGAGCCAGTTTCTGTATGAAACAACTCTTCAAACGTCTGTGGATGTTCTAATCAAGAATATAGTCTCTATATACAATGGTAGATTGAAGGTTCACAGGATCTGCAGCGAAATACAGGAACTTGCCAAGCACGGTATATTGTATCCTCCAGAAATATTAGGTCTAACTCCTGAGCAAGTGGAGGAAATGAAATTGGAAGATCCTTATGAAGAGAAGTAAGTACTTATATACCGTAAATTGGGGATACTTTGTGACTAGTGGGTAACTTTGTGACAATACGCAAATCGAAACAAACTGCCCAATATTTTCCAAGTTTCGCGCGCATAGAGAATTTTTTTTGTCGCCTTGCGATAGCACGTATCTCAGCCCAATCAAATATATTTTCATAAGTGTGGTAGGCCTCTCTATTAACTTGTAGACTGCCATGAGAAGAGCATACCGATTCTGTCGATTTTTTCAAAAGCCGGAAACTTTCGTCTGCACAGCCAAATCTGAAATATTGTCAGTTAAAATCGTAAATAGGTTCATTTGCTCCTGTAGTTATCATATTATATTCGAAATTATAGTCAAGAATCATTGATTTTAATATCTTTTTTCGAAGAAAACAAAAAAAGTTCGCAGCATGGGGTAACATTGTGACATGTCACAACGTTTTCCAAATAATTACATATGATTTTTTTAAATTTTTTGCATGTAGACTGCGACCAAAATCTTGCCAGAATGCCTCAAACATATAAAGACGCTTGGGAGCAAGAGCTTACAGAAATCCCATGCTGCTGAAAAAGCTGGTACAAGATATTTAAAAGAAGGCTGCAGAAAATTTAAAAGCAGTATAAGCTTTTTAAGAGCAACGAATAATAAAGAATTCCATTTTGCCACAAGTTGGGGATTTTTGCGTGATTGACTACTGGCAATAACTAAAACAAATTTTGAAGGAAAAGAGAAAAAGGAAAAAATTTTCATTACAAGACTTACCTGATCACTTAGAAATTTTGTAATCCCAGGAAAATTTTGCAGTTTGTAAAATTTGTGAGTGTGTAGTTTTATGCCTACTCTCATTGAATCTTAATAAACTCTTATTTCAGCCCATTAAATGTTTTCGTTCTTGTTCAGAATATTAATTTTTGTTTTCAATGAAAGTTGAAGTTACTTCATGTTTTTTTCATCCAAAAAATATGAGCACATACTTTTTTTAATTTTTAGTAATTTTATACTCAAAAGGCAGGGGTATTATTGTGCTCTGATTCGAATAATGCTTTGCCACAATGTTACCCCGAAGCACGGGGTAAAATTGTGACAATTTCAAATTCGAAAAAGACTATATCAAAATAATTTTTTCAACTATATTATATTCTCATTGTGTACCGAAAGGACAGATATTTACTGTGTATTTTTTCCACTTTAAATCTGCTCAAAAAGTGTTTAAAAATGTGTGAAAACATCAAAAACTGTCACAAAGTATCCCCGTTTTACGGTACTTATGTAATACTGTAAGGTTGGTTTCGAACGCAAACCGAGAGATATATTAAGCCCTTTTATGTCGGGCTTTTCTCCAAAAGTTTAAATGAACTCGGGCAGTTTTTCGACAACACGCTGTAATGCAAAATCATCTGTTATTTTGATGCATTTTCTACAAATAAAGTTACCCGCGCATCCGCCATATGAAATTACTCGAAATATACCGACTATGATATCTTCGCAAAGAATTTTTTTTTAAGAATGGTCAATTTTGTTACATTGATACACTGAGCAGAAAAATTAACGCACATTATGCAAATCTCAAATTTATCCTATCTATCTATATCTTTGACTGCTCGCACAGACCTAGTGGTCGTTGATAATGGAGCTATGAATGCTGATAGGTATACAGGTTTGGAAATTCACATCTGAAATATACGATATACAATGCATCAGACAGAGAATTTTTCAATCCAGTTGCACAGATGAATAGTCGAGACAATCACTAGCTGTAACACACTGAATTCAGTTGTCTCACTTCATTATTCTAGTCTTGTCTCTCTCTTATCGTTTAGAGGAGCGTAATTCTCTAGTATGGTAGGCAACAGTAAATACTTGAATCGCGTATTACGGGCAGCCTGACAAATTAAAAATTCTATACGTGTAGTGCGGGTTCCCTACCATACTGCGATAAGAGAGAGACAAGACTAGATTAATGCAGTGAGACAGTTGAATTCATTCAGTTATCGCCCTTGATTATCTCGCCTATTCATCTGTGCAACTGGACGGAAGAATTCTCTGTCTGATGCCTTATATCGTATGTTTTCGATGTGAATTTCCAAATCGGTATAAGGAACATTCTTGAAGAGCATGTAGTGCCATTTGCCCCATACATTGGTGAATATTTAATTTTTATGGACGATAATGCCAGACCCCATCGTGCGCGCATCGTTCAGGAGTACCTTGAAGAGGTCTCTCGAATGGAATGGCCAGCAAGAAGTCCTGATCTCAATCCGATTGAGCAGGTTCGGAACAACCTCAATAGAAGGCTGAGAAGTTCAGAAAATCATCCAGCTACTCTTAATGACTTAGGAATCCAACTCAGAGAAATCTGGGAAGGATTAGATCTGAACATTTTGAGATCACTCATTTTAAGTATGAACCGTCGATGTCAAACTGTAATTAACGCAAGGGGTGGAAATACCAAGTATTAAATCACTTAGTTGATAGTTGATAGTTTACAGAGGGGTTACAGTCCACTGCGACCTTAAGGTCTATTGTGCCCCCTTACAGAGCTGTTCTGGCCAAAAACCTTCACAGCTCGCCTTCCAGTTCCAGAGATCTAATGAAATCTAGTAACTGTGAAGACTTCAACGAGGCTAGTTCCTCACTCTTACAAGTTTCTTGTCCAAGGCATTTCCTCCTCAGGCTCGTAATGCCAAGGCATTCCGTGACTAGGTGAATGGGGGTTAAATCACTTATCAGCATTCCAGTATTTTGAAAATTGTTTATTTTTCTTCTTTCACATAAGATTAGGTGAAATCCTGAATTTTTCTTTCATTTAATGTGTCTTGTTTCCTTCTCGAGAGAACATACAAAAAAAGTTATAAAGTCGATGTAGACTTTCATTAAAATTGAGATTTTCAGAATGTGCGTTAATTTTTTTGCGCAGAGTAATTATTCAATCAACTAGTTACTAGTTAATTGAGCGCTCGATCAATAAACGAGTGGATTACAAGATTTCTTCGACACTGAATTAAGAGTTTGATATAAATTCTTGAATGACCAGCTATTGGTGGAGAAAAAAGGTGTTTCTTGGGTCTCAAGAATCTTAGGTTGAAATATTCTACATGGCCAGAGACTCACCCTAAATAAGTGGAGTGTTTTCAGAAAAAATAAAACTTCATTCACACTCACATGTCCATAGACCTTCTGAAAGAGTTGTAATAAAAAAAATATTTGTAGATGCATACCAAGCGGCGGTTTCATACTCAACAAGGACCCTATAGGCCGCAGAAACGGAAGACAGCCCAAGAAAGACATGCAAGAAGTACTAAACAAGGCCACAGTAGACGCCAAGGAAATGATCTCCAAAAACCTGGTGCCTCTGGGTAAACCAATGACCATGAAGATCGTCCAAGAGGCTCTGAACATCCTTAAAGGGGCAGTGACCATTGTTTATCCGATGAAATTACCCCCACACGACGTAATCAGGATGGAGTTTGAGAATATCGAGGACCTAAGTGGCACTCAAGCATCTTTGGACGTTATTGACCCTGTAACAGCTCAGTTGTGGTTTTGTGGAAAAGAATTGTTCCGGGATAAAATTGTTAAGGATTATGTCGGGAAAGTGGAGAGCTGCAAGGTGGGTATTTAGAACTGTGCTGTAGGGACTCTCTATGCGCTTTAACATCCTACGTAAGTGTAGTCAAAATTTGCCGTCGAGTTTTTTCCCGTTCAGTTCACCACAGAGGGCTCTACTCCATTCACAATACCTTGTATCCTATTAAGCTCGGAAAAGCAAGGATGTCCTAATTTTTTAATCTGATGAGACATTACGATAGAGGCATGGCATAACGTGACACACTGAAAAAGGTTAAAGTTACCTTGCAAATTCTTCAGAATATATCTTGAATTCATGAAATTTACTCTTGGAATAATATTTTCTGTCTTTCTTAGAATCTTGGATGATTAACCCTGACACCCGGCCTGAAAGAGGTTAAGGACATCTCACAAATGCTTCTTCAATTCATATGACTTATTTCACGAACAGTCTTGTCTTACTATCTGAGAACCTTTGCATGATATAAATCGTACTCTAGTTGATAGTTCAAAAAGGAGTTACAATTCACTACGATCTAAAGGTCTATTTTAGACTCTTACAAAACTGTTCTGACCACATCTTTCACAGATAGCCTTCCAGTTCCAGAGATCTGATGATATTCAGTATCTGTGAAGGCTTCAACGAGGCTATTTCCTCACCCTTACAAGTTTCTCGCCCAAGGCATTCTCTGCTTAAGTTAGCAATGCCAAAGCATTCCGTGGCTAGGTGAACGGGCGTTTCTTCCTCCTCCCCACAGAACCTACACACGTGAGTGTCCGACAGCCCCATCCTAAATAGGTGTGCTTCCTAAGGCGACAGCCTTTTAGGAAAGCCAGTGAGGAACTGTAATTGTTTCTTACCAAGATCCAGATATATTTTGGATCTTGCTATTTCAAAGTTCCGAAGGAATTCAATGAAATAATGCATACATGGAAGATTCCGCCAGAGTTTTTTCCTCTCGGCTTTCTCCTTCTCCAGAAACTCCTTCTCATAGGTACATTTACCTATACCACAGAAGGGTTCGGGCCGATGAGTGAAATTCGTGCGCCCTCTACGGCTAGTGTATTGGCCTCTTCGTTTCCTTTGATCCCGAATGGCCGGGCACCCAGGTTAAAAAGACCTTATTTTTCTTGCCTACCTCATTGAATTTGTTCCGGCACTGCCATATCATCTTTGAGTCGATGACGTAGTGCTTTAATAGCAGCTTGACTATCTGATTGTTTGGCTGTATCGCACTTCTGATAGTTTCTTTCAAGATTTATATCTAGGCATCTTTCAATAGCTAAGATGTCTGCTTGAAAGACACTCATACAGGAGCCTAGCGACATATCATACTCTAAAGTACTATCTGAATCTCCTCATCAATTCAGGTCTTTCAGCTTATGAGGTGGTAAGCTAGCTTTGGTGAAGACATTTCCGCCTTCAGTAGGTGACAGCTCCTCCTCTTTTTTTTGGCAATGGGATGTATTTTTAAGAGTGTTCTCAATTTCCTAGTTACGTATTATTCCTAATCCTTTTCACGTGGAAATATCTTATAAGGATAGTAATCACAACTTCAGAACTTATTCAATAGCAAAAGCTCGATCCTGACTCGTCAGGAACCTATTCAATTTCTAATCTCCTACTTTCATGTTCTAGTTTTCACTTCATAGGATGATATAACATCTACCTTACTATTCATAACAATGTTGATAACAATTTTGTACTTATATCTTCATATCTAGAGTTTCGATAATTTTCAGGTGATTTTGAAGCTCAGTAAGAAAGGTTCTGGGCCACCAGCCAGAGAACCTATAATGAACGAGGAAGATAGAAAACAAATGATGATGCACGCTTATAGAAAACAAGAGGAGTGGAAAAAACTGAACGCTGATGATGATGACAGTTATCTCAATTCAGAATGGGCTGATAGCGCGAATATGAAGAGGAGTTTTCATGGTTTGACGAATATCTCTTGGAGACCAGGGAGGCCAACGAAATGATTTTGTAAAGAAATATAACATTATTCGTATATGATTCATTTGAGAAGTTTCATGTTTTATAGATTCTCAATAAATGTATAGAAAAGTATGTCATCTGAAAAGGCATTGAACGATAAATTAGAAGTCTTTGCGAGCTTGATCAGTAACACAGATGAAAATCTTATAGATTTTTTAATCGAGGGATAATTCACAAAATCAGTCGATGGATTTTTACACCTTTTCCAATTATAATTCAGAAAACTTAAAATGTAATTCAGAAAAGCATATTGAATTTCAGAAGATGTAAATTGTAATTCAGAATTGTGAATTGAACTTCAGAAAAGGAAATTTGAATTTCAGAATAACAATTTTATATTCAGAAACGGTAGGTAATTTGAATTCCAGAATAGTAATATGTAATTCAGAAATAGGAACTTGATATTCAGAAAAAGAAAATTGTAATTCAGAAATAGGATTCACAGCTTTGTCTCCTGCTTACTACCTTTGTTATACATTTTCTGAAATTGAATTGATGAGTTCTGAATTACAATTTCTCGTTTCTGAATTTCAATTTGCCGTTTCTGAATTACAATTTTGTTTTTCTGAATTCCAACTTCCTAATCTGAATTTTAATTTCGTTTTTCTGAAATTAAATATTCTGAATTTCAATTTCTATTTTTTTTCTGAATTACATGTTTCTGTTCTAAAATACAACTTCCCTTTTTTGAAATTGAATTTTGATTTTCTGAATTACTGTAAAAAGTAAAAATCATTGGATTCGAGAACTATCTATTCCATCGAGTCTGGTCATTGAAACTCAAAGTATTCACAACTGTTTCTGACTCCGTATTTTGGCAAAAATATGCCATGCCATCCTGTCAGAGACAACGGTGCAAAAAGATATTAAATTCCTAATTTT